>CM073125.1:4949016-5299016 GCA_037039145.1 Fundulus diaphanus
GAGGAGCTGCGCGCAGCGAAGTGTGCGGCTGGCGGGGAGAGCCCTCCAGGTCCTCCTCGGTCTTCACAGCCGGGACATTCTAAAACGCTTAACGTGAAAAAGCTTAACGTGGCTTAAGGTAGGAAAACAACGAGGAATCATCACCAAATTTCGCATGGCCATATATTGTCATGAAGACTTAAGCCTGTCAAAAAAAATAAACCGAAATCCAACGATTATAGAAGATATCTCACATTAACGTTTTCTTCTTCATTGGCGCCTATGGCGAGAAAAAGGCTTAACGTGGTTTAATGTACATAATCTGTCATGGTTTTCAGGTGACGAGTCCACATGCAGATACGAACGGGAGGCAATACACAGTTTTAAGATGTTTATTTTGGAAACAGGCAGATCTACGGACGGAACTACAGGCGATTCGGCTGGGTCAGAACGTCACGGCTGGAGAGTCTGCAAGAGAGAGGGAGTGAGTAACTCTGAAAGGAGAACCCGGAGAATTGCTAGAAGTGGCGCTGCTTACCATTGGGCTGGGCGGACCTAACCGGGAAGAAGTAGCGTCGGGAGGACTCTATGACTTTACGCTGCTGGAGATAGGCGGCTAGTGGCTGAGGACGGCAGATGTAACTGGCCAGGGATCCTGAGCGAGCCTCATCGGCAACGGTTGACAGATGGATTGACCAGAGTGAACACAGAACCAACAGAACCTGGGAAAGGGGATCTCAGGCCTCGCTGGGTAACATCCAGGAAGTATGAGGGGAGCGCCAGAGCAAACTCTGAGCAGACAGGTTCTGCTGGTCTGTTTCTTCGGACGAGACGTCAAGACAGGTGAGTGCATCCAAGCACCAAAATCTGAGGCGAAAACAGAGAGATCCAAAAATTAGTCAAAAAACGAAGAGTAAAAACTCACAAGCTGGTTTCCGAGAGTTGGGACAGAGGCCACGTCGTACCACGACTGGTTAAGGCTCTGGCGTCTTCCATCTGTCAGCACTCTGCTTAAGAAGCCAGAGGAAGCCGCCTGCAACGAGCTGCAGGTGTGGGCCACGCCTCCTCAGCCAACTAGACACACCTGAGGAGTAGAGTTAGAGCAGCAAGACACAGAGAACCCTGACACTACCCCCCCCCTCAACGGCCGCCTCCTGGCGGCCCAGACGAAGAAGTGCTGGGCTGAGTAGACCAGAAATCCAAAATCAAATCCTTCTTCGAGATGGCAGCTGCAGAAACCCATGAGCGATCCCCAGAGCTGCGACCCTCCCAATCGACGAGGTATTGGTGACCCCTACCTCGTCGACGGGCATCCACAACCCTGAGGACGCGAGGGTTCTGACTGTCCTGGGAGGGTGGAGGGGGTCCGGAAGGAGGGCACAAGTTGCTGTCCAACACGGGCTTGATCTGGGAAACATGAAAGGTAGGGTGTACTCGAGAGTGAGGGGGTAAACGTAGGCGGACGGTGGTCGGGTGAATAACTGTCTCTATCTCATAGGGACCAGTGAACCGGGGAGCAAGCTTCTTTGCGGACGGGTTGGACAAAACATCTCTGGAAGATAACCAAACCCTCTGACCGGGGCAATAATGGGGAGCTGGTCTGTGGTGCTGGTCAGCAAACCTCTTGCTCCGCTCTGCGGTGCGAGTAAGTGCTGTAACCGTTGTTCTCCATATGTCCTGGCAGCGAGCAATGTAGTCATTGACGGAGGCGAAGGGAATCCTGAGTTCGTCTGTGGGTAGGAGTGGAGGTTGATATCCTAAAGCTACTTCAAAAGGTGAACGTCCCGTGGCTGAGGTGATGTGTGAGTTCAAGGCATACTCTACCCAGGGCAAAAACTTGTTCCAGTCAGTAGGTGAAGATGACGTGAGGCAGCGGAGGGTGGTCTCTAGTTGTTGGTTCATTCGTTCCGTTTGGCCATTGGTTTGAGGATGGTATCCGGAGGTGAGTTGTGTAACGAGCACCCAGAGCAGAGCAAAAGTGCCACCAGACCTGAGAGATAAACTGAGGACCCCGGTCAGAAAGAATGTCAACTGGGATACCGTGGAGTTTGAAAACGTGTTTTATGAGGAGCTGGGCAGTCTGGAGAGCGTTAGGTAACTTACGGATGGGGATAAGATGACATGACTTCGAAAACCGGTCAACAACTGTCAAAATTGTTGACATACCTTGGGATACAGGGAGACCTGTAACGAAGTCAATGGCAATGTGGGACCATGGACGTTTGGGGATAGGAAGAGGATTTAGCAACCCCGAAGGTGGCTGGGTCGAAGACTTATTCTGGGCGCAGACAGGACAGGCTAGAACATAGTCTCTGACATCTTTGGTTCATGACGGCCACCAGAACCGCCGGGACACCTGAGACTGGGTTCTATAAATACCCGGATGGGCGGAAAACTTAGCATCATGACACCAGCGTAAAACCTCAGGGCGAACAGACTGGGGAACATACTTAAGTCCAGGCGAACCCGTAACAGGGTCCGGGTCTAATAGTTGGGCCTGGTTGATCCTGTCCTCCAGATCCCAATGCAGACCTCCAACAGTACATGTGGGGGGAAGAATAGGTTCCGGCTCTCTCTCCTGTTCGAACGGGGCAAATTGACGAGAAAGAGCATCCGGTTTGACGTTCCTGGAGCCAGGTCTGTAGGTAATGGTGAGGTTGAATCGAGAGAAAAACAAAGACCAACGGGCTTGTCTGGAGTTGAGTCGACGGGCTGACTGCAGATAGGAGAGGTTCTTGTGATCTGTCCATATTATGATGGGCTGCTTGGATCCCTCTAGCCAGTGCCGCCACTCTTCCAAAGCTAATTTAATGGCTAGTAGCTCACGATCGCCTACATCATAGTTCTGCTCAGCGGGGGACAAACGACGGGAGAAGAATGCACAAGGGTGTAGTTTACTATCAACCTCAGACTGTTGAGACAAAACCGCTCCCACACCTGTATTAGAAGCGTCGATCTCAAGAATGAACTGCTTGGCTGGATCAGGGTGAACGAGTATGGGAGCCTGGGAAAAACGGGACTTAAGTCTATTAAATGCCTCTTCTGCCTCAGGACTCCAGACGAATGGGACCTTGGTGGAGGTGAGAGCATGTAATGGGGAGGCTATCTGGCTGTAGTTCCTGATAAAGCGCCTATAGAAATTAGCGAAACCTAGGAATCGTTGGAGCTGTTTGCGCGACTCAGGAACCGGCCACTCCGTTACTGCCTTTATCTTCTCCGGGTCTGACCTCACTTGTCCGCCTTCTAAAACAAGACCAAGAAAAGAAATAGAAGTCTGGTGGAAGTCACACTTCTCGGCTTTAACAAATAAGCGATTCTTTAATAATCGCTGGAGAACAAGACGAACATGTTGCTTGTGTTGTTCTAGGTCACGAGAGTAAATCAGGATGTCGTCTAGATAGACGAAAACAAAAACATTCAAAAAGTCCCGCAGGACATCATTTACCAGTGCCTGAAAAACTGCCGGAGCATTGCACAAACCAAAAGGCATGACTAGGTACTCGAAGTGACCTAAAGGAGTCTTAAAGGCCGTCTTCCACTCATCCCCCTGTCTCACCCGAACCAAATGATAAGCGTTACGCAGATCAAGCTTAGTAAAGATCTTGGCATTCTGGACTGGCTCGAGGGCTGAAGATAATAGAGGAAGCGGGTACTTATTCTTCACGGTTATTTGGTTAAGCCCTCGATAATCAATACAGGGTCGAAGGGTCCCATCCTTCTTGCCGACAAAAAAGAAGCCGGCGCCTAATGGGGAGGAAGAAGGACGAATTAACCCTGTAGCCAGAGACTCCCCTATGTACTTCTCGAGCGATTGACGTTCTGACCTGGAGATGTTATAAAGCCGACTCACCGGTAGTGGAGCCCCAGGCAACAAGTCAATGGCGCAATCGTAAGGGCGATGTGGAGGTAGTAAACAAGCCTGAGTCTTACTGAATACCCGCCGTAAGTCGTGGTATTCTTCCGGAAAGCGAGAGAGATCAATAACGTCTCCGGAATCTGTCAAGGTGGTATGGGAAACAGATACGGGGCGAGCGGACTGTAAACAACGGGAATGACAAGCTGGAGATCATGATTCCAGTCGGGACTCAGCCCAGTTAAACTGCGGGCTGTGGACCTTTAACCAGGCTAACCCCAAAACCACGGGTGAACGCTTAACCGGGAAAACAAAAAATGATAGTTGCTCTCGATGGTTACCGGAAACTATCACTACTAGTGGTCGGGTGCGATGGGTGATCAAAATCAACTTCTGCCCATCTAAAGACGAGACCTGGAGAGGCTCGGGTAATGGATCGACAGGTACACGGAGCTGGTCCACTATGGCTTGGTCTATGAGATTAAAATCAGAACCAGAGTCTACTAGAGCCGAAACATCAAAACTATCCTGGTCGAACATTAAAGTGACTGGCAAACATAAGCGAGAAAGTGCAGACGCCTTAACGGCTACCCGGGGAATAGATCCAAAACTGTCCACCGTTCTCCCCGTTACGAACGGCGGACTCGGTCTTTTGGCCGAACAGGACAGTCTCTGAGGAAATGACCTTCACCTCCACAATAAAGGCATAAATCTCCCGAGAAGCGCTGCTGACGCTCCTTGTTGGTAAGACCAACCTGCCCCAACTGCATGGGTTCAGGAGGCGGTGTACAGGACCGGGGTTCCCTATGGGTAAGTGTAGATGAAGTGGATGATCGCAAGGCCTGGTTGGATCTAAACCGGTTCCGGCTGCGTAATCGGGAATCCAAACGGATTGCTAACGCTACAAACTCCTCAAAATCCTCAGGCTCCTCAACCCGGGCTAACTCATCCTTTAGCGTCTCATCAAGAGCCTGAAAAAATACTGCCTTTAACGGCCTCGGCTGCCAGCCCGCAGCAGCGGCAAACGTGCGAAACTCCACAGAAAAGTCAGATACGCGTCGACCGCGCTGTTTCAAAGAGAGGTAATGACGAGATTGTTGAGACGAATCTAACTCGGGTGAAAAAATTGTCTTAAATTCGGTAACGAAGTCCTGAAAAGTAACCCCGAATGACTGACAATCAGGGAATTGAGCCTCGGCCCACCTAAGAGCCTTACCCGTTAGTAGTCGTAAGACATAAGATATCTTAACCTCATCTGAGGCGAATGTCTGAGGGGAACGGTTAAACACCAGTTTACACTGGAAAAGGAAACCACCGCAACTCCCACTGTCACCAGAGAACTTATCCGGACAAGGTGACACGCCCTCAAGCGGCGGAGTCCAAATCTGATTCTCAGTACTCTGAGCGACGGGAGGTGGGGTGCTGAGGTCTTGAGTGACAGACGACGTCATCGCGGAAGTGACTGTGTCCATAAGCTGGCTAAACTGAGCGGCTAATCTCTGAAGCTGTTCCTGTGTTGAATTGACGGCAAAACCTAGCGACTGCATCTGTTCCTGCTGTGCGGCTATCTGCCGCCCGAACGTATCCGCTGGACTTTGGTGGCCAGAGCCTTCTTCTGTCATGGTTTTCAGGTGACGAGTCCACATGCAAATACGAACGGGAGGCAATGCACAGTTTTAAGATGTTTATTTTGGAAACAGGCAGATCTACGGACGGAACTACAGGCGATTCGGCTGGGTCAGAACGTCACGGCTGGAGAGTCTGCAAGAGAGAGGGAGTGAGTAACTCTGAAAGTAGAACCCGGAGAATTGCTAGAAGTGGCGCTGCTTACCATTGGGCTGGGCGGACCTAACCGGGAAGAAGTAGCGTCGGGAGGACTCTATGACTTTACGCTGCTGGAGATAGGCGGCTAGTGGCTGAGGACGGCAGATGTAACTGGCGAGGGATCCTGAGCGAGCCTCATCGGCAACGGTTGACAGATGGATTGACCAGAGTGAACACAGAACCAACAGAACCCGGGAAAGGGGATCTCAGGCCTCGCTGGGTAACATCCAGGAAGTATGAGGGGAGCGCCAGAGCAAACTCTGAGCAGACAGGTTCTGCTGGTCTGTTTCTTCGGACGAGACGTCAAGACAGGTGAGTGCATCCAAGCACCAAAATCTGAGGCGAAAACAGAGAGATCCAAAAATTAGTCAAAAAACGAAGAGTAAAAACTCACAAGCTGGTTTCCGAGAGTTGGGACAGAGGCCACGTCGTACCACGACTGGTTAAGGCTCTGGCGTCTTCCATCTGTCAGCACTCTGCTTAAGAAGCCAGAGGAAGCCGCCTGCAACGAGCTGCAGGTGTGGGCCACGCCTCCTCAGCCAACTAGACACACCTGAGGAGTAGAGTTAGAGCAGCAAGACACAGAGAACCCTGACACTACCCCCCCCCCTCAACGGCCGCCTCCTGGCGGCCCAGACGAAGAAGTGCTGGGCTGAGTAGACCAGAAATCCAAAATCAAATCCTTATTCGAGATGGCAGCTGCAGAAACCCATGAGCGATCCCCAGAGCTGCGACCCTCCCAATCGACGAGGTATTGGTGACCCCTACCTCGTCGACGGGCATCCACAACCCTGAGGACGCGAGGGTTCTGACTGTCCTGGGAGGGTGGAGGGGGTCCGGAAGGAGGGCACAAGTTGCTGTCCAACACGGGCTTGATCTGGGAAACATGAAAGGTAGGGTGTACTCGAGAGTGAGGGGGTAAACGTAGGCGGACGGTGGTCGGGTGAATAACTGTCTCTATCTCATAGGGACCAGTGAACCGGGGAGCAAGCTTCTTTGCGGACGGGTTGGACAAAACATCTCTGGAAGATAACCAAACCCTCTGACCGGGGCAATAATGGGGAGCTGGTCTGTGGTGCTGGTCAGCAAACCTCTTGCTCCGCTCTGCGGTGCGAGTAAGTGCTGTAACCGTTGTTCTCCATATGTCCTGGCAGCGAGCAATGTAGTCATTGACGGAGGCGAAGGGAACCCTGAGTTCGTCTGTGGGTAGGAGTGGAGGTTGATATCCTAAAGCTACTTCAAAAGGTGAACGTCCCGTGGCTGAGGTGATGTGTGAGTTCAAGGCATACTCTACCCAGGGCAAAAACTTGTTCCAGTCAGTAGGTGAAGATGACGTGAGGCAGCGGAGGGTGGTCTCTAGTTGTTGGTTCATTCGTTCCGTTTGGCCATTGGTTTGAGGATGGTATCCGGAGGTGAGTGTGTAACGAGCACCCAGAGCAGAGCAAAAGTGCCGCCAGACCTGAGAGATAAACTGAGGACCCCGGTCAGAAAGAATGTCAACTGGGATACCGTGGAGTTTGAAAACGTGTTTTATGAGGAGCTGGGCAGTCTGGAGAGCGTTAGGTAACTTACGGATGGGGATAAGATGACATGACTTCGAAAACCGGTCAACAACTGTCAAAATTGTTGACATACCTTGGGATACAGGGAGACCTGTAACGAAGTCAATGGCAATGTGGGACCATGGACGTTTGGGGATAGGAAGAGGATTTAGCAACCCCGAAGGTGGCTGGGTCGAAGACTTATTCTGGGCGCAGACAGGACAGGCTAGAACATAGTCTCTGACATCTTTGGTCCATGACGGCCACCAGAACCGCCGGGACACCTGAGACTGGGTTCTATAAATACCCGGATGGGCGGAAAACTTAGCATCATGACACCAGCGTAAAACCTCAGGGCGAACAGACTGGGGAACATACTTAAGTCCAGGCGAACCCGTAACAGGGTCCGGGTCTAATAGTTTGGCCTGGTTGATCCTGTCCTCCAGATCCCAATGCAGACCTCCAACAGTACATGTGGGGGGAAGAATAGGTTCCGGCTCTCTCTCCTGTTTGAACGGGGCAAATTGACGAGAAAGAGCATCCGGTTTGACGTTCCTGGAGCCAGGTCTGTAGGTAATGGTGAGGTTGAATCGAGAGAAAAACAAAGACCAACGGGCTTGTCTGGAGTTGAGTCGACGGGCTGACTGCAGATAGGAGAGGTTCTTGTGATCTGTCCATATTATGATGGGCTGCTTGGATCCCTCTAGCCAGTGCCGCCACTCTTCCAAAGCTAATTTAATGGCTAGTAGCTCACGATCGCCTACATCATAGTTCTGCTCAGCGGGGGACAAACGACGGGAGAAGAATGCACAAGGGTGTAGTTTACTATCAACCTCAGACTGTTGAGACAAAACCGCTCCCACACCTGTATTAGAAGCGTCGATCTCAAGAATGAACTGCTTGGCTGGATCAGGGTGAACGAGTATGGGAGCCTGGGAAAAACGGGACTTAAGTCTATTAAATGCCTCTTCTGCCTCAGGACTCCAGACGAATGGGACCTTGGTGGAGGTGAGAGCATGTAATGGGGAGGCTATCTGGCTGTAGTTCCTGATAAAGCGCCTATAGAAATTAGCGAAACCTAGGAATCGTTGGAGCTGTTTGCGCGACTCAGGAACCGGCCACTCCGTTACTGCCTTTATCTTCTCCGGGTCTGACCTCACTTGTCCGCCTTCTAAAACAAGACCAAGAAAAGAAATAGAAGTCTGGTGGAAGTCACACTTCTCGGCTTTAACAAATAAGCGATTCTTTAATAATCGCTGGAGAACAAGACGAACATGTTGCTTGTGTTGTTCTAGGTCACGAGAGTAAATCAGGATGTCGTCTAGATAGACGAAAACAAAAACATTCAAAAAGTCCCGCAGGACATCATTTACCAGTGCCTGAAAAACTGCCGGAGCATTGCACAAACCAAAAGGCATGACTAGGTACTCGAAGTGACCTAAAGGAGTCTTAAAGGCCGTCTTCCACTCATCCCCCTGTCTCACCCGAACCAAATGATAAGCGTTACGCAGATCAAGCTTAGTAAAGATCTTGGCATTCTGGACTGGCTCGAGGGCTGAAGATAATAGAGGAAGCGGGTACTTATTCTTCACGGTTATTTGGTTAAGCCCTCGATAATCAATACAGGGTCGAAGGGTCCCATCCTTCTTGCCGACAAAAAAGAAGCCGGCGCCTAATGGGGAGGAAGAAGGACGAATTAACCCTGTAGCCAGAGACTCCCCTATGTACTTCTCGAGCGATTGACGTTCTGACCTGGAGATGTTATAAAGCCGACTCACCGGTAGTGGAGCCCCAGGCAACAAGTCAATGGCGCAATCGTAAGGGCGATGTGGAGGTAGTAAACAAGCCTGAGTCTTACTGAATACCTGCCGTAAGTCGTGGTATTCTTCCGGAACGCGAGAGAGATCAATAACGTCTCCGGAATCTGTCAAGGTGGTATGGGAAACAGATACGGGGCGAGCGGACTGTAAACAACGGGAATGACAAGCTGGAGATCATGATTCCAGTCGGGACTCAGCCCAGTTAAACTGCGGGCTGTGGACCTTTAACCAGGCTAACCCCAAAACCACGGGTGAACGCTTAACCGGGAAAACAAAAAATGATGCTTGTGTTGTTCTAGGTCACGAGAGTAAATCAGGATGTCGTCTAGATAGACGAAAACAAAAACATTCAAAAAGTCCCGCAGGACATCATTTACCAGTGCCTGAAAAACTGCCGGAGCATTGCACAAACCAAAAGGCATGACTAGGTACTCGAAGTGACCTAAAGGAGTCTTAAAGGCCGTCTTCCACTCATCCCCCTGTCTCACCCGAACCAA
Source organism: Fundulus diaphanus (assembly GCA_037039145.1). Classification (NCBI taxonomy): domain Eukaryota; kingdom Metazoa; phylum Chordata; class Actinopteri; order Cyprinodontiformes; family Fundulidae; genus Fundulus; species Fundulus diaphanus. The sequence goes on from CM073125.1 coordinate 4,958,531, forward strand.
ATGATAAGCGTTACGCAGATCAAGCTTAGTAAAGATCTTGGCATTCTGGACTGGCTCGAGGGCTGAAGATAATAGAGGAAGCGGGTACTTATTCTTCACGGTTATTTGGTTAAGCCCTCGATAATCAATACAGGGTCGAAGGGTCCCATCCTTCTTGCCGACAAAAAAGAAGCCGGCGCCTAATGGGGAGGAAGAAGGACGAATTAACCCTGTAGCCAGAGACTCCCCTATGTACTTCTCGAGCGATTGACGTTCTGACCTGGAGATGTTATAAAGCCGACTCACCGGTAGTGGAGCCCCAGGCAACAAGTCAATGGCGCAATCGTAAGGGCGATGTGGAGGTAGTAAACAAGCCTGAGTCTTACTGAATACCCGCCGTAAGTCGTGGTATTCTTCCGGAAAGCGAGAGAGATCAATAACGTCTCCGGAATCTGTCAAGGTGGTATGGGAAACAGATACGGGGCGAGCGGACTGTAAACAACGGGAATGACAAGCTGGAGACCATGATTCCAGTCGGGACTCAGCCCAGTTAAACTGCGGGCTGTGGACCTTTAACCAGGCTAACCCCAAAACCACGGGTGAACGCTTAACCGGGAAAACAAAAAATGATAGTTGCTCTCGATGGTTACCGGAAACTATCACTACTAGTGGTCGGGTGCGATGGGTGATCAAAATCAACTTCTGCCCATCTAAAGACGAGACCTGGAGAGGCTCGGGTAATGGATCGACAGGTACACGGAGCTGGTCCACTATGGCTTGGTCTATGAGATTAAAATCAGAACCAGAGTCTACTAGAGCCGAAACATCAAAACTATCCTGGTCGAACATTAAAGTGACTGGCAAACATAAGCGAGAAAGTGCAGACGCCTTAACGGCTACCCGGGGAATAGATCCAAAACTAACCCTAACTAGACACACCTGAGGAGTAGAGTTAGAGCAGCAAGACACAGAGAACCCTGACATAATCAACGATCAATAATCACCAAATTTCTCTTTCATATTGCTCCTAATAAGCACATAAAACTGTCAAAATGTCAAACCCATAGTCCAATTATTATGGACGTTATTTAACATTAAGCGTGAATACTGATCGTTGTTTAGGTACATTGAACCACGTTAAGCTTTTTTCTTTTAATATAGGCCTCAATGAAGCAGCAACGCTTAATGTCAGATAACGTCCATAATAATTGGACTTTGGTTTCGATTTTTTGATAGTTTCATGTGCTTATGAGGAGCAATATATGACAGAAATTTGGTGATCACGGAGCGTTGTTTAGGTACATTGAATTGCGTTAAGCTTTTTCCTTTCAATAGGCCTCAATGAAGCAGAAACGCTTAATGTTAGGTAACGTCCATAATAATTGGACTTTGGGTTTGACATTTTGACAGTTTTATGTGCTTATTAGGAGCAATATGAAAAAGAAATTTGGAGATGATTCCTCGTTGTTTTCCTACCTTAAGCCACGTTAAGCTTTTTCACGTTAAGCGTTTTTCACGTTAAGCGTTTTAGAATGTCCCTTCACAGCCTGGTCCAAGAAATTAATGCCATTCGCCACTACATATTTATGTGAGAGAGGATTTTCATGTCTGACCAGCCTGAAAACTAAATACCAACACAGACTATGTGTGGAAGACGATTTAAGACTGAAACTGTCGCCAATTCGGCCAGACATACAGGGGTTATGCGCGTCCTCTCAAGCACACCCCTCACATTAGAGTCACAAGAACTCCGTCACGCTCCGCAGTTTTGGCTGTATTCTGAACAGGCTCGTTATAGTCTTTGTTCTTGTTTGTTACATGTTATTATGTTATGCCCTTGTTAATGCAGATGTATTTAGTATCTGCAGTCAAGTTAATAAAACTCTGATCCCTATGTTGAATGTTTCTTTTTTTTTGGGGGGGGGGTACGCGGATGGAGATGAAATGCTCCAAGGGGTACGCGATGCAAAAAGTTTGGGAAGCACTGCTTTAGATAAATGGCTGACGCAGGCTCTGGGTAAATGGAAGAATTTGATTATTTCTATGATGATTTCCTTATCAGTATTTTTGGCAATTATGGTTTCATGTGGGTGTTGTTGCGTTCCCTGTATCCGTTCTCTTGCTGTTTGATTCATTGTAGCCACTATTGAGAAGGACACACTTCTACACCTCACAATACTCAGATGTTACAGATGAGAGAAATGCATCCTCTGGAGAATGCAAGATTGGAGTTGGTACAATATCATGGGGTGATATGACTGTTAGCGGGGATCTTGGAGAGACAGCAGGCTCAATTTGTGGCAGTGGCATCTGACACCGGCACTTCCTGTGGCATGCGGTGGCACTTCCTGTGGCATGCTGTGGCACTTTCACTGGCATGCTCTTGCCAAGAAGGTGCCACTGCTCTTAATGTACTGCTGTTTCTGTTTCTAGGCAAACTGTTTGTTATAGACACCTGTTAGACTATAACTACTTCTAAATAATCATATTTTATTTGTATTATTTGCTATAAAAGCTGGCGGCTCATAGTGGCCCTTCTGGTGGAGGTAATAGTGGCACTTCCTGTCACACCTCCAGCAACTAGTGTCACTTCCTGTGACACCTCCAGCCACTAGTGGCACTTCCGGTGGCAGCGGGACTGGCACTTCCGGTTGTCGCGGCAGCTAATAGTGGCTCTTGTTGTGGCAGCAGCACTTTCACTGGCATGCGCCTACCAAGAAGATGTCACGGCTATTGCTGCATTCCTGTTGCTGTGTGTGGGCAAATGATTTGTTATAGACGCCTGTTAGTCTATAACTACTTCCAAATAATCATGTTGTATTGATATTATTTCCAATAAAAGCTTGTGGAACTTTCGCCAGCCTTGTGGCAGCTGCAGTGGCATGAAGCCGCCACAAGGTGTCACTAAGCCGGCAGGCCACCTGCCGGCTTAGTGACACCTTGTGACACCTATATAAAACCCAACCGCATTCCTTCTACACTTTTCTTTGAACTAGAAAAAATGGAGAGGGAGGAGCTCCGCCTTGCCCTTCAGCAGGTTGCGAGTCTGAACCAACGCGTCCACCTGCCTCCAAGGTGGACTGAGTGTGGCAACCTGAGCCAAAAGTTCCCGGAGTTGCTCAATCAGATGCTCCGCGTTTCTCTGTAGAACCTGCTCCACTGCGCTGTCGTCCGGAAGCGGTTTGACATCCATCGTGCCAGCTCCTGCACAGAAACTCTGTGTGGGTGTCGGGTTCTTGTGGTCGGACCGTTCTGTCATGTTTTGTAACCTGAACCCAAACACACCACACTCAGAGTTCAATTTTAAGTGAGTTTATTGAAGAGGATGAATGGTGGATGATGATGACCCGAGTCCAAACCAGGCTGGAGCAGGAGGCAGTTAATGGCTAGAGCTGGCAAACAAGATGGAACCGGAGCATGGAGGTGGCAAGACCAGCAGCACAGCAGAAAGGAGATAGGAAACCAGAACCACAGCAGGATAAGCAGCACGACTGGATGAATACTTGCAGGGCTGGAGTGAGAGCAGGACCAGGATAACAGCAGGCAGACGGTAAACTCAGGCTGGACAAGAACAGGACAAGGTGAGCAGCGATGAGCAGTGGAACACAGAGGTAACAGTACGGTCCGACAGGGAAGAGCTAACTGAGGAAGGTTTAAATAGTGATGACAGGTGGAAAGAGTCCTGGCTTGATTAGTGGCTGACAGGTGTAGGTGATTAGTGGAGCATGGGATCTGGAGCTGTATGGGAGGCTGAGAGTGCCCTGAAATGTCCATGGTGCAGCAGGCAAGGCTGCACCATGACATCACCCCCCCCTTAAGGCCGGCTCCAGACGGCCAAAAGAAACACAACAAAAAACGACCCACCCAGGGTGGGTGGTGGGAGGCTAGGATGGAGGGCCAGAGTCAAAACCAAAACTACCCAACCAGGGCGAACCAAAAATAAAGAGAAAACGTAGGCAAACAAGAAAACTTCTAAACTACGCTGGCAGGCAAAAACCTAGGAGACGCCGGGGGAACTAGAGGACGTACTAACACGCCAGAAAAACAGAAAAATCTAAACACCGGGGAAACAGAGAAACTAGGAGGATTCGGGAGAATGAGCACAACAGGGAAACTAGGGGAAGTCAAAAAAGAAGCCTACGGAAGGCTAAAACCAGACAGAACTAAGGAACATGAGAACCAGAAAGAAACAAGGAGCATAAAAACAGCTAATAACTAGGAAGCTCAAGAACCTTATGAGCGCCGGGACCTAAATGAGCGCCCGGAAAGCGCAGGAACCCATAGATGAAGGGACTAGAGACGAGACAGGAACTAGTGAACTAAAGCAGGAACTAGAGAATTAAAGCAAAAACTAGAAACTAAAGCAGAGCTGGAAAACCAAAAGCAGAACAAAACTAAAGAACTCTAAGAAAATAAAAGAACCATTAATAGCTCTGAAGCTAAGGGATGCTAAGAAACTCAAACTATGGCTCAACCAGAACAAATAAACAAAAGGCACTGGGCCTTAAGGGCGCAGGCAGTGATGGCTGCGAGGAGACCGGCAGCGGGTAGGCCATAAAGAATGGTCGTGGAGGACGGCCAGGACGTGGCAGGCGGCGGAGCAACATCGTCCGATCGAAACCTTGAGGAGGGCGGCCCTGACGAGACAGAGCAAGACGCGGGCGTCGCGGTGGGCGACTCCGACGAGGCAGAGCAAGACGCGGGCGTCGCGGTGGGCAACCCCGACGAGGCAGAGCAAGACGCGGGCGTCGCGGTGGGCGACCCCGACGAGGCAGAGCAAGACGCGGGCGTCGCGGTGGGCGACCCCGACGAGGCAGCATCAGATTCGGGTGTCGTGGTGGGCAACCCCGACGAAACTGCAAAGTCAGGTGTGGCCAGCGTTGGAAGAAGACCCTGGAAGACACGGGGCTACCGACTATGGGCGGCGCCAGGCCACAGGACATAGGACTACAGGCTTCAGAGGTCACAGGGCTACAGGCTACAGAGGTCACAGGGCTACAGGCTACAGAGGTCACAGGGCTACAGGCTACAGAGGTCACAGGGCTACAGGCTACAGAGGTCACAGGGCTACAGGAAACTGGCGGCGCCGGGCTACAGGAAACTGGCGGCGCCGGGCTACAGGAAACTGGAAACGCTTGGCTACGGGCTTCAGGAGATGCCTGGCTACAAGCTACAAGAAACGCCTGGCTACAGGCTACAGGAAATGCCTGGCTACAGGCTACAGGAAACGCCTGGCTACAGGCTACAGGAAACGCCTGGCTACAGGCTACAGGAAACGCCTGGCTACAGGAAACAGCGGACCCCCCTTGGTCCCCATGTCACTGGCAGGTAGCGGACCCTCCTGGGTCTCTGCATCACAGGCAGACGGTGGACTCGCCTGGGTCCCAGCGTCAATGGCAGGCGGTGGACCCTCCTGGGTCCCCGCGTCACAAGTTGGCGGCAGACCCTTCTGGATCCCCCCGTCAATGACGGGCGGCAGGCCCTCTTGGGTCCCCTCGTCTCTGGCAGGCGGTGGACCCTCCTGGGTCCCCACATCAACGGCGGACAGCAGACCCTCCTGGGTCCCCTCGTCTCTGGCAGACGGTGGACCCTCCTGGGTCCCCGCATCAACGGCGGGCAGCGAACCCTTTTGGGTCCCTGCGTGTCTGGCAGGCGGTGGACCCTCCTGGGTCCCCGCATCAACGACGGACAGCGGGCCCTCCTGGGTCCCCGCGTCTCTGGCAGGCGGTGGACCCTCCTGGGTCCCCGCATCAACGGCGGACAGCGGACCCTCCTGGGTCCCCGCATCAACGGCGGGCAGCGAACCCTTCTGGGTCCCTGCGTGTCTGGCAGGAGGTGGACCCTCCTGGGTCCCCGCATCAACGGCGGGCAGTGGACCCTCCTGGGTCCCTGCGTGTCTGGCAGACGGTGGACCCTCCTATGTCCCCGCATCTCTGGCCGGACTAGCGTGCTCGAGACCCACGTCGGACGCCGTAGTGGCATGCTCTGGACCCACCTCGGAAGCCGGAGTAGCGTGCTCTGGACCCACGTCGGAAGCCGGGCTGGCGTGCTCTGGACCCATGTCGGACGCCGGGCTGGCGTGCTCTGGACCCACGTCGGACGCCGGGCTGGCGTGCACTTCACCCATGCCGGACTGCGGAATGGAAACTGAGTCTTTTGCTGTGGTCTGAGCTGGAACTGAGTTTTTGGCCGCAAACTGAGCAGGTACAGAGTCTTTGGCTGAAGCCGGCGGCGGAGAAACAGGGTTCTTGGCATCGGAGGCATGGGTGAGTTGATTTGGGAGTAGGTCATCTCTGTCTTCATAAAAGAAGTCCCATAGGTGGGTCTCGTGGATTTGGGGCGCTCTGGCCAGATTCTCCTGGGCAGCCACATCGACCACACCTGACCAACTCACCAGGGAGAAAGAGGTGACGTCGGACCCAGTTGGTGCTGTCGCAATGGCAACGTCAGGCTGATCCTCAGGGAGCGCTGTGGTAGAGATCCGGTGCCGGCGATCCCTGCGTCTACGTCGGGAGGAGCTTGGTACCGAGGGGTTGGCTGCTGCTGGTGACAAGACAACGGAGGATCTGGTGGGCTCGGCCTCGGCAGGAGCTGCAGTGACGGGTTCAACAGCAGCAGCAGCAGGATCGACCGGTGCAGCAGAGGTAGAAACGGCAAAAATGGAGGGAGCAGCAGCGGTGTCAGCGAGAGGAGCTGAGACTGGATCTGCGACCGGGAGCATGGTGGGCTCAGCAGTAACAATGGCAGGATCGGCAGGTGACGTGGAGGAGGCATCAGCGCAGGGAGCAGCAGCCGAGGTGGACAGGCTGGCGGGCGGAGGTCTGGGTGGAAGCAACCTGCCATAGAGCCGGGCAAATGCAGCCTTCTCGCTCCATTCTAACTCCTCCATCAGCCCCGTTGCTTTGAGGAGAGGGAGGAGCTCCGCCTTGCCCTTCAGCAGGTTGCGAGTCTGAACCAACGCGTCCACCTGCCTCCAAGGTGGACTGAGTGTGGCAACCTGAGCCAAAAGTTCCCGGAGTTGCTCAATCAGATGCTCCGCGTTTCTCTGTAGAACCTGCTCCACTGCGCTGTCGTCCGGAAGCGGTTTGACATCCATCGTGCCAGCTCCTGCACAGAAACTCTGTGTGGGTGTCGGGTTCTTGTGGTCGGACCGTTCTGTCATGTTTTGTAACCTGAACCCAAACACACCACACTCAGAGTTAAATTTTAAGTGAGTTTATTGAAGAGGATGAATGGTGGATGATGATGACCCGAGTCCAAACCAGGCTGGAGCAGGAGGCAGTTAATGGCTAGAGCTGGCAAACAAGATGGAACCGGAGCATGGAGGTGGCAAGACCAGCAGCACAGCAGAAAGGAGATAGGAAACCAGAACCACAGCAGGATAAGCAGCACGACTGGATGAATACTTGCAGGGCTGGAGTGAGAGCAGGACCAGGATAACAGCAGGCAGACGGTAAACTCAGGCTGGACAAGAACAGGACAAGGTGAGCAGCGATGAGCAGTGGAACACAGAGGTAACAGTACGGTCTGACAGGGAAGAGCTAACTGAGGAAGGTTTAAATAGTGATGACAGGTGGAAAGAGTCCTGGCTTGATTAGTGGCTGACAGGTTTAGGTGATTAGTGGAGCATGGGATCTGGAGCTGTATGGGAGGCTGAGAGTGCCCTGAAATGTCCATGGTGCAGCAGGCAAGGCTGCACCATGACACTGTTTGCAAAAACATTTACTGCCATGACGTGGGAACTAACATGGCACCACTCGTCATTCTTGTTTCTAACAGTGTTTTGAAACTCCAAATGGCCAGGAGCACCGTGTATTTGTTGTATGTTAAGCAGCTTTCAGAGTTACCACCCTCCCCTTAGATTGGTGGTGTCTAAACTTTTTCGCCCCACCGGGGCAAAACGGTCAAGTGGAAATTACTCACGGGCTGGAAAATTGTATAGCGGGTAAAACTGTTTCAGTTTTAACCGCTATAAAACTGAGTTGTACGTAATCTTTGTCCATCTACCTCTAGTTTTTGAGTTTTGGTTTCTAGTTAAATTTTTGCCATTCTTGAATTGAGGTTGAAGAGAAATTCTTCAATTCAGATCAAGGGCTTCAAATGGCCCCTGGAAATAGTTTAGGCACTCCTGCCTTGGGTCGTTGCCTACTAGGCAATCCCGTGGAGGCGGTGTGGACAACTAAGATAACATCCGCAGGTATTATAATCACAACATATGTCCTCAGCCGCGCTTCTCCCCTTGCGCCTGTTCTCCGTCTCACTCAGCAGAGTTACAAAAGAGAAGCCGGCATGCACCAATGTAAAATAAATAAATTAATAACAGCTTTTATCCGCAGCTCATTTTCTATCGTCTGCCTAGAGAGCTTGTCCATAAATTTGGCTTGTTTCTAAAAATCCCGACTCCATCGTTCCACTTCCAGCGTTACTCTACAAAGAGCAGAATGACATACCGGAATATTGTTTTGCAAAACATGATATCTAATGAAAACTTAAGTTTGAAGGGGTGTTTATTTAATAGCTTTTTTAAAGTGAAAGTTTTAAAAGAAAAAATAACTTGATATAAGCAGATCTGGAAATCAGTTAAGAGACCGGTGCAAAGTCTTAAAATCAGCATCTCTACATGTGCTATCCTGTCCCCCAAGCACATTAGGGTATCAGATATTAATTGAAGCACAAGTTCTCTTTTACCAGAGAGATGTGAAAGTGGGGTGGAGAACATGACAGTACAAATGACATCTGTGTTTTTAATGTTGATTTCAAAAGTCTTCCTGTTGCAAAACATTAGTTAATTAAAATTGAATATAGGCTAAATATATTTTCCTTTCATTACTTGAAGTCTGAAAACACTACATATCTTTTTCTAATACCGACTACTTTTCATTTTTATGCAAATTATGATAATTTTGTTAGTAGTTCATAAGATATTTTAATCAAGCAAATACTTCTAAGTATAAACATGTTAAAAGTTGAAGAACTTTTGCAACGGTATATTTCTTTTCTAAAATGAAAATAAAACTTGGTAGAAACTGTCATGGTTTAGTTTTTGGTCCAGTTTTTTTTTTCAGTTCCTCCTCTCACTCAGCTCACCCTCCAGGTTCGTGTGGGTAATTATATTTCTAATTCATTTTTAGTTGAAAATAGTACTGGACTAACGTCGTTAGTCCAGTACTATTTTCTATTATGATAAACAATGTTTATAATCACTTTTTGCAGATGACGGGGTAATTTGGAAAAGAGGAAGGAATATGGTGTAAAGAAAGTTCAGGATGCTATTGATGTGGTGGAAGATTGGTCTTTGAAATGGGGATTTAAGTTATCTGTTGAGAAATCTCAATGTTTTTCACGAGAAAGAAAGTCAAATTTGTCTGAAATTGTATAAACAAAGATTAGAAAGGGTAAATGTTTTTAAATTCTTGGGGTTTGATATTTTGCTTACGTGGAAACTATTCAATACTAAGAAAGTATTGAATATTATGAGGTGTTTAACAGGAAGTGTATAGGGAGCTGATCGTATGGCGTAGAAAAATGTATATATTGCATTAGTTAGATCAGTTCTAGATTAAGGTTGTATTGTTTTTGATTCAGCCGCTAGTTCATCTTTAAAAAGGTTGGACATTAGGGTTGGGGTTAGTAAAATCAACTCCAATATCGGCGCTTCAGGCGGAGGTTGGAGAAATGCCATTAAGTCTTAGAAGGAAACAGTTGAGGGCAAATTATTGCACTAATTTACAAAGTCAAAAAGAAACACATCTAACAAAAAGTATACTAATTGAAAGTTGGGAAAGTAGTAAAATTAAAAAGGAGGTATTTAGTAAGGGAATTATTCAGATAATTGAGGAGTTAGGAATCAATAATTGGGCCGTTAGTCTAACTACCTTAATGCCAGCTATACCATCATGGTTACTACCTCAACCTAGTGTTGATCTTTCTTTGTTAAAAAAGATTAGTTCAAGCAATAACATGTTTAGTATACAAGCTTATGTGAACACTTTGATACATGAGAGATATGGTATTATGTACATGTATTCACGGATGGGTCAAAAAATCCAGAGAATGGAAAAACAAGCTGTGCTTTTGACATTCCTGAATTAAAAGTTAAGGCGTTTAAAAGATTAACCGATAATTTCTCGGTTTATGCAGCAGAAATGATCATGTTAGCATTACAATGGATAGAGGAAGTCAAACCCATGAGAATACTAACATGTTCAGATTCAACTGCAGCATTGGCTAGTCTCATCTAAATGTAGGGAGGATATTATGTTAGAAAGTTTGTTATCATTATACCGAGTACGTAGTCTTCAGATTGATGTTCAGTTTTTATGGATTCCAGCACATAGTGGCATTCAAGGGAATGAGATGGCAGATTCTTTAGCTAAGAAGGGGTTGATGATAAATAAGGTCCTTCATACAATCCTACATACAAAACAAAATTAAGGTACAGCGGCAAAAAATTATGGGATAATGGAAATAAAGGAAGACATTTATCTAAGATACAGCAAAAAGTGGGGGAAGAAGAGCCTCTGGGGAAGAGCAGGAGAGAACAGGGGATGTTTAGCAGAATTAGACTAGGCCACACGAGGCTCACTACATATTATTGGGAAGCATCCAACGGGAAAGTGTGAGATGTGCAGTCAACGAGAAACTGTGGAACATATGCTGTTTGAGTGTATTAAATACTCAAATCAAAGAATGGATCTAAAAAATGGACTGGAACAAGAAGGAATCAAACAACTGAACATTACAAATATCTTCTCAAATAAATCCGGAAAGATGGTGCTTAGGATCATGTCATCTTATCTACAACAAACTGGACTAAACCTAAGGATTTAAGGAAAAGTAACTAAAGATCAAGTAGGTGGCGATAATGCTCTATTTGGCTGCAAGACGCCAGTAAAAAAATAAGAAGAAGCTCACCCTCCACTCCCTCAGCAATCTGTCACACCTGTTGGGCACTAATTAGTCAGAACTCCGAGTAAAAGTATACAGGTAAAAGCCAGTAAATTAGAATATTTTGAAAAACTTGATTTATTTCAGTAATTGCATTCAAAAGGTGTAACTTGTACATTATATTTATTCATTGCACACAGACTGATGCATTCAAATGTTTATTTCATTTAATTTTGATGATTTGAAGTGGCAACAAATGAAAATCCAAAATTCCGTGTGTCACAAAATTAGAATATTACTTAAGGCTAATACAAAAAAGGGATTTTTTTTAGAAATGTTGGCCAACTGAAAAGTATGAAAATGAAAAATATGAGCATGTACAATACTCAATACTTGGTTGGAGCTCCTTTTGCCTCAATTACTGCATTAATGCGGCGTGGCATGGAGTCGATGAGTTTCTCGCACTGTTCAGGTGTTATGAGAGCCCAGGTTGCTCTGATAGTGGCCTTCAAATCTTCTGCGTTGTTGGGTCTGGCATTCTGCATCTTCCTTTTCACAATACCCCACAGTTTTCTATGGGGCTAAGGTCAGGGGAGTTGGCTGGCCAATTTAGAACAGAAATACCATGGTCCGTAAACCAGGCACTGGTAGATTTTGCGCTGTGTGCAGGCGCCAAGTCCTGTTGGAACCTGAAATCTCCATCTCCATAGAGCAGGTCAGCAGCAGGAAGCATGAAGTGCTCTAAAACTTGCTGGTAGACGGCTGCGTTGACCCTGGATCTCAGGAAACAGAGTGGACCGACACCAGCAGATGACATGGCACCCCAAACCATCACTGATGGTGGAAACTTTACACTAGACTTCAGGCAACGTGGATCCTGTGCCTCTCCTGTCTTCCTCCAGACTCTGGGACCTCGATTTCCAAAGGAAATGCAAAATTTGCTTTCGTCAGAAAACATGACTTTGGACCACTCAGCAGCAGTCCAGCTCTTTTTTTCCTTAGCCCAGGTGAGACGCTTTTCGCGCTGTTTCTTGGTCAACAGTGGCTTGACACGAGGTATGCGGCAGTTGAAACCCATGTCTTTCAAGCGTCTCTTGGTGGTGGATCTTGAAGCACTGACTCCAGCAGCTGTCCACTCCTTGTGAATCTCCCCCACATTTTTGAATGGGTTTTTTTTCACAATCTTGACTAGGGCGCGGTGATCCCTATCGCTTGTCCACTTTTTCTGACCACAGTTTTTCCTTCCCTTTGCCTCTCTATTAATGTGTTTGGACACAGAGCTCTGAGAACAGCCAGCCTCTTCAGCAATAACCTTTTGTGTCTTTCCCTCCTTGTGCAATGTGTCGATGGTCGCCTTTTGGACAGCTGTCAAATCTGAAGTCTTCCCCATGTTTGTGTAGGCTTCAGAACTGGACTGAGAGACGATTTAAAGCCCTTTGCAGGTGTTTTGAGTTAATCAGCTGATTAGTTTGTGGCACCAGGTGTCTTCAAAATTTAACCCTTACAAAATATTCTAATTTTGTGACACACGGAATTTTGGATTTTCATTTGTTGCCACTTCAAATCATCAAAATTAAATGAAATAAACATGTGAATGCATCAGTCTGTGTGCAATGAATAAATATAATGTACAAGTTACACCTTTTGAATGCAATTACTTAAATAAATCAAGTTTTTCAAAATATTCTAATTTACTGGCTTTTACCTGTAGGTACCTCTCCAAAATATGACATATACTAATATAAACAGCCAAGTGCAGGAGAAATTTAGACCAAGTTTAGACAGAAAACTGTCTAAACTTTCTTCAAGGTCAGTGCTATGCACTTTAAAATTGTACACAACCAAGTGCAGGCAAAATTTAGACCAGGGGGTGTATACTAAGAACACGGTTAATTGATAAACCAGGTCCAGCCAACCGACAGGAAGTGGTAAACCCGCTAATAGATACACCTGCAGGTTATCATTTAGTTAAGAAAATTAGGACTCTCTGCTATTAGATGCTTTCCCTATACCACAAGGTTAATTTAACCTGCCCTACCACTGAACCAGCTTCTTATCCTGTTGGTGATGAACAAGCCCAGGCAAGTCCCGACTTTGTCGCAGTCAATCAGTAGGTGGGGTCAAAACACTTACATGCGTGAGTCTCTCTTTTTGTAACGAGTAACTAAACCAAACATTGAAAATGTATTGGAGTAAAAGTATGCAATTAAGTTCAGAAATATAGTGAAGTAAAAGTTATCAAAAATTTTTATACTTCAAAAAAGTATAAAGTACTCCAAAATATACTTAAGTACAGTAGTGAAGTATTTTTACTTCGTTACTATACAACACTGGTTAAAATTGTAATTCTAATCTTGTTTTGGACACTGTTGTCGATGCTGAATTACAGGGGTAGAGAGACACTAGAAGTTCATAAATTTAAAATCATGGCTAGTGTTGCTGAATACTTATGAGTCAAGTCCCTTTAAAAAAGTAGAGATTTGGAACGTTGTATATATTTAAAAGCATTAATAACTGAATTTGCATTGCCAAAGGGACCAGAAAGAAAACAAAAGTCTGATTTAAGATAATAACCTATGTATCAATGAGACAAATTGTGCTCCTTGGGAGACATTTTGCTTGGTATTTTGGTTATTTCTTTGTTAAAGTTTTAATTTGCTTTTATTTTTTGCATCCCCGGTGATTAACCACATTCAAGGTAGTTCTGAAAAATAAATTTAAAGGAGGAGATGTTTCTCCGAGTAATAGCCTGTCAGTTTAGGCTGACGACCGTGTCGTGGTAAGGGTATGCCCCTCTCTTTCCGATTTCAATTGAACAATAATCTTTGTGTTGACTAGAATTTAGTAATTTAGCATTTTCTTTTTATCATGGAATATCAGGCCCTGAATACAAATGCAGTCCACACTTTTCAGATTTGCATTCGAAAACCACTTTTTAAACCACAGATTATTTTCTATCCACATTACAATTATGCACTACTTTGTACGAGTCAATGTCATAAAATACCAATGAAATACACTGACGTTTGTAATCATAATTTGACAAAATGCAAAACAGTTCAAGTAGTATGAATACCTTTGCATCCATTGTACATTTCTATTTATATATGGTTCTTGCTTATCCAAATTGCCTTTGCCTCTTATAACTTTCAATTTGTAAATTCCTTTTGAGACAATCGCAAAATAAAAATCCAGAGGTCATTTTTCAGGGTTATCTGCCTTTAGAAATAACACTGTAAAAGATATGAGATGGCAGAGTAAGCTTATTCTTCATTTGCACATAAGTGCTTGTGACCACATAAGTGCTTGTGGCCTTAGTAATACCAGACCTATGCTACCTTCCATCTTTACTCAGAAGTCAAATGTCTGATTTTTACAGATAGAGGAGTCAACTGGGGTAATTTAAATGTCTGATCCAGACGCCTTTAAGGGTCCTTTATTTGGAGGTTTCCCGGGCACATCCTACACTGCAAATCCGACCTTTATGACATATTATATATTGAAAGAGTCTTTAGTCCCATTTAAAGTGTGACACTGGCCAGATCAGACTAACACTGAACATACTGGTGGGCTGGAAAACTAACACTGCATCCTGTATGCACCATGCCCACTGTGAAACATGGTGGTGGCAGCTTTTCCACATAGTTTATTTTCTGCCTTTCTCTGTCTTGAATCCCAACGATCTCAATCTGTTGCAATGCAACACAAACTCGGAATGATGAGTGTGTAAACATCTGCCATTTTCTTCCTCTGCAAATAGGTGTTCTTGCCTATTCTTATACAGCTTTAATTCGTTTTGTATTGTTCACACTACTTCTACATTTGCTCGCTGTATTGCCAAAGCAAATTCCTCGTAAAATACGAATTAGCAACAAATCTCACTCAGACTCTGCTCTGTGACACAGATGACCGGCGTTAGTTCAAAGTTAGTTTTTTAATAATTTCAGATGAAGCTCAGGGGTTCAGATGTTGTCACCTACACCAACCTGCACAGCAGCACATGCTCAACACGTATTGTGCTCTTTACATATAAATGTTTGCAAGGTAAAATGGAGCTTAAGCAAAAATTCAGACTGAAGAAACTCTATTGCTTACCTCCATTAATCAGAGACTCATCCGCCTCCGACGCAAGCCAATCAGCTTTGAACTGCTCCTCCTCGAAGCCAATCTGCATCCTGGGTTCATCTTAAAAGAACTCCACATCCTTGTCTCGGCCTTCTCCTCAGCGAGCAAGCGGTGGCTGCGCGTGTCTGGTTTGGACTCTGATGACCGGATTCAAGAGATAATAACTTATCCTGAAATCCTCCTGCCATAGGAATACCGTCTAGCCGCACATCTTCCTTTCCGACCTTTGTTTTCGTCAGCTCCGATTCCTGGCACAATGAACTCGTAAGCGACGCAGACGCGTCTCAACTCTGGCTCTCGCTTCATAGCGCGCCGGGGTCTTTCTCAAACTGATCCCGTGGGCCTGGCTCTTGGTTCGCGGATCCGCCGTCTCGTCCGGGACCTTCTCTGGTTTTGATCAGCTTTGCGGCACCACCTTGTCGCTCGTCCCGGCCGCAACTTCTCAGCCAGCTCTCATTCACTCGTTAGTGCGTTCAGAGCCAGCTAAGGTAATATGTATTCACCCATGTTCGTCCTCTATTCAGGCGAACGTATTTCATTTTACTCTTTGTTTTCATTTTCTTCTTCTTCTGGTGTTGCCAGTAGCCAGTGGGCTTATGGTGGCATTGCTGCCACCTACTGGTTGGAGTATGAAGTGCATTTTAAATTCAGCAATTGATACCAATCGTTATTAAACCGCTGCAACTCTGGTGCAATTTGGCATCCGCTTGGACCGGTCTGTATTGGGTTCAGACTTCTCATTCATGCTGACCAGGCCACTTCTGTCACTCTTGTCATTTCAATGTTTTGCCAATCAATTACTTCAGGTCTTTTATCTAGAGTTATTTCAGCATTCGGGATGTGAGCTGCGCAACAGCAGACGCTCGTGGAGCCCAATCACTGGGCGATGGCTATCATCAGCATGCCTCACATATCTGCTCTGACCTTTCATTTATCTTAGCCGCCTAATGCTCATCTTCAAGGTAATCTAACTGCGAATACTGGTGGTGGATTCAAATCTCATTCAAGTCTCATTAGGCCCACGTCCTGTCCTGTTCATTCCTTCTTGGTCACTCATTCATTCATGTGCATCACCCATAAGCATTTTCTGTCATTCATCCTGTCAATCGTCTTGTCATTGGCTCTGTCGATCAGGCATCCTGTCCTTTGTCCTGTCATTTGTCATGTCATATGCCATGTTCCCTGCCGTGCTTCCTTCATGTTCCCTGCTATGTTCCCTTCTATGTTCCCTGCATGCTTCCTGTGTGTTCCCTGCCATGCTCCCTGCCATATTTCCCGCCATGTTCCCTGCCATGCGGCCTTCCCTGCCATACACCCTGCATACTCCCTGCCATGCCCTCTGCCATGCGGCCTGCCCTGCCATGTTCCCTTCTATGCTCCCTGCCATGCTCCCTGTGTGTTTCCTGCAATGTTCGCTGCCATGCTCCCTGTGTGTTTCCTGCAATGTTCGCTGCCATGCTCCCTGTGTGTTCGCTGCCATGCTCCCTGTGTGTTCCCTGCTATGCTCCATGTGTGTTCCCTGCCATATTTCCGGCCATGCTCCCCGTGTGTTCCCTGTGTGTTCCCTCCCATGTTCCCTGCATGCTTCCCGCCTTGCTCCCTGCCATGATTATTCATTCATCACGTGCATCAGCCCGAAACTGACCATTCACCTCACCTTCCACCTCTCCATCAACCTCACCTCATCTTTCCATTCATCTTGTTTAAATTTTGATAAGCCTTTGCGGCAATGGCCCTCTTTGCTAAGCTTTCATATCTTTTCTCCTTCATTACTCATCCTTCTCCTTCTCTCTGCCTTCTGAACTTGCTGACGCTCTGGCCTGGACCTCAGCATTTTTTTTGGGGGGGGGGGAATTTCCCTATTCTTATACATCTGCTTATCTACGTTAAAGTATAAATCAGCGTTTATGTTCCTGCCGAGGTCCAAGCGCCAAAGTTTAAACTATTGTACCAATAAATTCTTCTAATCGCTTTTATCTCTTTGTGAGTCTTTAGTTTGAAATGAAGCTAAAGGCGGAAATACAACCGAAGAACTCTTGCTTACTTCCATTCAATCAGAGGCTTGTCCGCCTTCGATGGAGCAATCGCTTCAAATCATCTCTCGGCCTGCTTTTCAGCAAGCGCAAGAACCATTGCACTAATGTCGTGTTTCGATTCAGTCGTTCCCCTTTGCAAGCCTTTCAGTTCCAAGTATCATCCTGAGACTGACCATCTCTATTCATGCACCTTACCATACACCTCACCTCATCTCCCCATTCATCTCACTCAACTTTGGTAGGCCTTCGCGGCAACCGGCCCTGTTTGAAGCACCGACCTCGACCTCGGCAAATTTTGGGGGAAAATATCCCTATTCTCATACGCCTGCTTATGCATATTGAAGTATAATTCAGCGTGAATTTTTCCTGCCGAGGTCTGAGCGCCAAACTCTTAGAAGAATTTTATTGATACAATATTTTAATTGCCTTTTCTTTCTGTGTGAGTTTTTCAGATTGAAATGGAGCTTAAGCGAAAATTCAGACTGAAGAAACTCTATTGCTTACCTCCATTAATCAGAGACTCATCCGCCTCCGACGCAAGCCAATCAGCTTTGAACTGCTCCTCCTCGAAGCCAATCTGCATCCTGGGTTCATCTTAAAAGAACTCCACATCCTTGTCTCGGCCTTCTCAGCGAGCAACCGGTGGCTGCGCGTGTCTGCTTTGGACTCTGATGACCGGATTCAACCCACCTCCTTCCCCTTCTCCACCATCGCAGCAAGCTCTGCCTGGCTTTCCTACGGTCCTCCTTCAACTTCGTCCCTATCAGAGTGTAATTCCTCCCGGACTCTTATGGAATTCCCAGTCACTCCTTAAAACGGTCCGGCAGAAGACCGCCATGTTGAGCCTGGTTCTGCCAGAGGTGTCTTCCCAAAGGGGAGTTTTTCCTCTCCACAGTCGCTTCATGCTTGCTCATCATGGACAGTCATGCAAACCTGTGTTTATCCAAGTTGGACATCTAGCTTAAACAGATCATCATATGGACTGAACAAACTTTATTTATCTCCACTCCACCACCAGTTTCAGGCCTGGGGGGAAATATCCCTATTCTCATACGCCTGCTTATGCATATTGAAGTATAATTTAGTGTGAATTTTTCCTGCCGAGGTCTGAGAGCCAAACTCTTAAAATATTGTATCAATAAAATTCTTCTAATTGCCTTTTCTTTCTGTGTGAGTTTTTCAGATTGAAATACTTGATGACGATAACTGGTCATTCAAACGTGCTTAAAATAAGAGTTATGGTATTGTAAAATGCAATATATACAATAATTTCCTATTTGTCCACGCTTCTGTGTGCATTTCTTCAGTCAAGTTGTGTCCAGTTAAGTTGGCTTTGAATGTAGAGTTTATCATCTGTATTAAAGTTGTTGTTTCATACATCTAGCTTTACATTCCAGTGATTATTGCTTGGAAGGTGGTTTCATTATTACTTTCTTTTTTTCAACTGTAACTAAAAAGAGTGAAATACTTACATTACTTTATACAAAAACACAAAATGTGTTTCCGTTGCTGCTTGTTGTGAATTCAGATTTTAGGTCTTGCTTTTGTGTACGACTAGAGAAGGCTGGGGCTTTCTATCCGGGGTCATATTTAGTTGGGGGGGGGGGGCTTAGGTCAAATCAGCCGGTTTGGAAGTGGCTTTTTCTTGTTGAATGATGGCAGTAATTGTCTAAACTTCCTCTTTTACTCGACAAAACTGCTGACAAACACAAAATTGTTGGATTTTGTTGTGAAATCAAAGGCAACCGCGGAACACCAGACTCTCTACTAGCTGAACCAGTGTTATAAACCCCCTAAATGGCTAAAAGTGGGTAGAAACGGACCCCTAGTAGGAAGGCAGAGTTTTAAGGATGAACCCTGAACTAAAGGTGGAGTTTTGTGGAGGATGGAAGTTTCTCTTAGTTTTCATCTAGTTTACAAACACAACTAGACCCAGCAACCCTCTGTGAATGCCGCTGTTTTATAGAGTTTGCATTCAACCGCTTTGATAAAATCTACAAATCTTTGGCGTAAATGTTTAATCAAATGAAGCTTGAACGTCCACTTTGAGCTTCACCACAGATATGCCAACGGTAGCAATCTTCTGACTTTTTAAGAGATTTTAACCTGTAAAGTTAGCATATTTTCAGTGTTTATGGTCTGAAGTACGGATGAAAGGGATCACAATCCCCCAGGACTGTTGATTATTCACCGTCTTGACAGAGCAGCGCTGGATTGAGGAAAAATCAGTGCAGTTCACGCTTAATGACAACAAATGAATAGGCCTCAGCCGGCCTACGTTCATGTAGGGCTTCTGCCCGATTGATAGTGTTAGTAAAATTGTATCGTATGTCGATTTATGGAAAAATATCAAATTAAAACCTGAAAACCTGAGTGTTTTTTTTTCTTCTTTCTAAAGTTGTATTTTGTAGGTGTAAGAACCCAACATACAATACGAGTGTGGATAGTAACTTTAGCCTCCCTGTACTTGCAGCTGAGCGACAAATAATTTTGCTAATTTTACTAGTAAAGTGAGGACTTGAATGTAAAATGAGGCACTCACTTTTTTCTGGGCTATGGGCTAAGGTGTCAAATAGGTCAGGGTGTGTGTGTGTGTCACTTTATGGCATATATGCTATAAAAACCCACCGGTTATTACTCCTTTAGGGTAATCTTGCAGAAAAATATTTTATTGCTTATCTGACTTTGAATCTACTCCGGCTTCCTCCCACAGTCCAAAAACATGACTGTTAGGTTAATTGGCCTCTCTAAATTGTCCTTGTGCGTGAATGGTTGTTTGTCCTGTCTGTCTCTGTGTTGCCCTGCGACAGACTGCCGACCTGTCCAGGGTGTACCCCGCCTCTCGCCCGGTGAATGGTGGAGATAGGCACCAGCAACCCCCGCCACCCCATGAGGGATTAAGCAGGTCAGAAAATGGATGGACTTTGAATCTCTGTTGGGTAAAGAGGATGGATAGTATGAAGTTTATAAGGGGTCTAATTTCAGTGGTTAAAAACCTGCTGAATTGTTTTCGAGCCCCGTTTACGAATGTCACCCAAGTTATTATTTTATAGCATTAACGGTTTGCATTTGGAGGACCTAGTTGCAAGAGACTATGTGCTGAAATTATAAAGGATTGTTCATTTGAAACTGAGATCAGAATGGAGTCAAATAATGAAAAGAATATCTGGTATTGTCATGATTTGTCTTAGGATGAACCCGGACACAGCACGCACACACAGAGCAAGTTCTTTTAAAGTGAGTTTATTGAACATTGTGGATGATGATAGGAACCAGAGTCTTTTAACTGACGGAGATGTAGGGAGCAGAAGCTGGCCGACAGGAGGAGTGCGGAGAGACTGACCAGTAGGGAACACTGGAGCCGAAGACTTGAGACGAGGGCGGAGCACTTGAGACCAGAACGAAACACAGGAGCCGAGAACTTGAGATCAGGACGGAAACCAGGAGTTGAGAACTTGAGACCAGGATGGAACACCAGAGCCAAAGACTTGAGATCAGGACAGAACCCAGGAGCCGTGAACAGGAGTTGAGAACTTGAGGCCAGGACGGAACACAGGAGTCGAGAACTTGAGACCGGGACAGTTCACCAGGAGTTGAGAAC
The DNA here is from genome assembly GCA_037039145.1 of Fundulus diaphanus. Classification (NCBI taxonomy): domain Eukaryota; kingdom Metazoa; phylum Chordata; class Actinopteri; order Cyprinodontiformes; family Fundulidae; genus Fundulus; species Fundulus diaphanus. The sequence goes on from CM073125.1 coordinate 4,979,159, forward strand.
TTGAGAGCAGGAAGGAACAGTGTCTTGGGTTGAGGCTGGGCTGGAACAGAGCTTAAGCAGAGTCTCTGGCAGTGACTGAACAAAAATAAAGCTGAAGAAAAGTCTCCTGGCTGACTGAACAAAACACAAAGCTGAAGTAAGTCTTCTGGCTGACTGAAACAAAAACTGAGCTGACATAGGGTTCTGGCTGAAAACAGAGCAGGAGTTGAACACTACGGACCGGCAATGAGAACAGAATGAGGTGAGTCTATATAGAGGTGAACACAGGTGGCAACAGATCAGTGATAATTGCAGCCTGACAGGTGGAACCAATCAGGCTGCGCAGGGAAGAGAGAGAGGAAGGGAGGCTCAGCTTGCAGCCTACAAGCTGCATCCTGACAGGTATAGTCAGATTTAACAACAGTGACAAAAAAAATTATGCATCTTTTTGTGCAGTGTTTCTTATCATATAGCCTTTACTTTGTGACATTTTACATAAACTGTAATTATTATAAAACTTTCAATTAAATTACTCAAATAACTTTTCAGACTACTCTGAAATAATTTTTATATAGTTTCATCATTAATGTATTTAAAATTAAAGTCTTTCACACTGTAAGAACGTTAGCTGATATTTAACTGATACATGCATACGGCAGTTACGTGTATTAAAAGTACACCAGGAACAAAGTGATGGTGTGCCTATAGTAAATTTTCATTATACAGCGAAAACCCTGTTTTCACAGGGCATCAATTCATTTAGACAAACTCAAATAAGACATGATGTACTTTATTCATCCGAGAATTGGGGAATTATTTAGCAGTAGCGGCATAACATATAGAAATCAAGCTAAACATGAGACCTAAAAATAAAAATATGAAGTGGAAAAGTATCATCTAAAAATGTCTATACATTCTTACATCCTATAGTTAAATCCATTTTGCTATTAGCAGCCCCGTATTACTGACCTACTCAGTTAATGCTTTTAGCTAAGAAAAGACCTTGACGATTCTTTACAGGGAGAAAAGATCCAAAGATAAATTGAACGTCTGTAAGAGACTATGGGTTTACCAAAATATATAAATAAAAGGTGAAATATTAAAAAAAAAAAACTTTTGGGGTGTAATAGTGTGAGACTTAAATTATCAGAAGAATAATAAGAAAGAACATTTTAGCTGCTCCTTTGAATTCAATTCAATTCAATTTTATTTATATAGCGCCAAATCATGAAACATGTCATCTCAAGGCACTTTACAAAATCAAGTTCAATCATATTATACAGATTGGGTCAGATTATACAGATTGGTCAAAATGTCCTATATAAGGAATCCAGTTGATTGCATCAAAGTCCCGACAAGCAGCATTCACTCCTGGGGGACCGTAGAGCCACAGGGAGAGTCGTCTGCATTGTACATGGCTTTGCTGCAATCCCTCATACTGAGCAAGCATGAAGCGACAGTGGGAAGAAAAACCACCCATTAACGGGAAAAAAAAACCTCCGGCAGAACCGGGCTCAGTATGAACGGTCATCTGCCTCGACCGACTGGGGTTACAGAAGACAGAGCAGAGACACAACAAGAGAGACAAAAAAGCACAGAAGCAGACATTGATCTAGTAATCTGTTCTACATTAGATGGTAATAGTCGGTGATCTGTCCTCCCTGGATGATTTCACAGTCAACAGAACGTCAGACCAGGTGTGCCTACTGAAATATCTTTGAAGAAATATTTCAGTTTTTTTTAAAACTAGAGTGTTTTTTCTTACATTGTTACTGCATTTAAGATACAAAATTAGAGATTAGTGAGAAAAACTGATTTATTGGTTATACACACTTCGGAATCCTGAGCAAAAGAGTTCAATGTTTAGAAACCTAATAGGAAAAAGGTTAAATTAGTCAATATTTGATGAATTAGAACCACATTGTTACAATTTACTTTTGTTTATTTTTATTTAAACGCAATGAATTTTAATGTGCTATCATGGTGAAGCTGACTGTTTGCTTTAAGGATGGTAATAGCGGACTTTCTATGTTTTATTCAGTAAGACAGATTTAGAAACCAATCTCTGAAACAGATATGCCGAAATCCTTGGCTCCAAAAAAACCCCAAAGAAACAAAACGATACACAGGTAGATTTAATTTACTAATAAATAAGATAGTATTCAAAAACCTCTGGAAGTTTTTCACATTTTGTCATGTTACAAACACAACCTTCAATTCATTGTTTCCAAAAAGCTAAAGCTTAGTCTCTTCTGACCGAAGCACACAGTTCCAGTCTAAGTCCCAGAACAGTTAAGTTTTCAGTTTGTGATGGTTGCACAGAGTAGGCTTTTTTCTACCCTGACTCCCAAGAAGCTGGTTGACGTGTACATAATATAATCAAAGCATATACCGGTGTTAGACTGATGTAGTCCAAGCCCAAATAGAAAATTTCACTTGAACTTAAATACTTTTTCTTAAACGCTCTTTAAAATGAAATAAAAGTTATTTAAACCAGCTACGCCTGTTCCTCGGGTGTTCTGACAGATGAAGTGTGCAAACAGTTCCTTAATTTTCAAGGAAAACCTGAAAGAAAAACAGGGATTGGCGTTCAAAGTTACCGTAGGGCTATCAATGGATAGATTTAATTAAAAAAGACACATTTTACTGACAGGGTGTCAGCTCTTTAAGGATGATAAGCAAGATAACGGAGAGGTTTTTGGAGAGACAGACCTAGTCTTTGTGTTGAGGGGTCATGTAATTGAGACAGGCGACACCCTCCCTTGTGTTTCCTGTTGCGCGGGCACTTTGAACAAGCTGAGTATTGTTTTAACTGCTTCCTCCCCAAGTCAACTCATGACCCTAACAGTGAGAAAGTGACCTGTACACTGTATGGAGTGAACTTAATGTTAGGAACACTGCTGACCCCCCGGTCAGTATGAGGTTAAACAGCTGTTGCTTGCAACAGCTGAAGGAATACACGGGGTTGTGGCTGAAAAGCGGCTCTGTGACTACTTTTAGACTGCTTCCTGACCGTGTCAACTCGGTGGGGTATCCTCCCCCGCCCCAAACCAATCTCCCCCCGCCGTTGTGAGGGAGGGATTTTATTCTGTCTCTTCAAGACCTCTGCTCAGTATGACCGTAAACGAGGAGAGACGCAAGCTGCACTGATGAGCGCTCAGTTACTGAGTTCAACCGCTCAGGATTCCATTGCAGCCTGAGTGAACAGAGTTTGCGCAAAAAAATGGTATTTGTTTTTTTATTTGCAGATTCCGGGTGGGCAAGCTTATGTGTCTAAACTGTTTATTGTTTATATAGGTTTATTTTTAATCTTTATTTTGAAACTTTAAGTATTCAGAGTCTGACGGCTTTTACGGCTGAAACAAAGACTGATTTCCCCCCACCTTAAAGATTGGGTGTGCATAACGGAATTAAAAGATTAGAAAGAACTTTAACTAATTACTATAATATAAATAAAAGATCATAAAGATTGGGTGTGTATAACGGAGTTAAATAATTAGAAATAACTTTAAATGATTACAATAATACTAATAAAATGATAGTAGTAATAATATCATTATTAATATTAATAATAATAACATTAATTATAGCAATAATAATGATATTAATTATAGCAATAATAATGATTAAAGTGGGAAGGGAGGGGGTGGTGGTGGGGGAGGGTCACATGAGGGTCACGAGTGGGGGGGTCACGTGATGGTCATGTGAGGGGGGTCACCTAAAGGTCAATTAAAAGGGGCGGGGTTTGATAAGGGTCATTAATCATCCATCAATCAAAAAGTGACAGAAGGTAGTTACTATCGTCTCTCATCAGAATAATGCAGGCATAATAAACTTAGATTCCCCTGTAAATGCGGAGGATCTGACACCGAAACATTGTAGTACCACAAGGAAAACATCAAAGGATTCCAGAAAGTCATTGACTCTGAAATCAATGGGTGGAATTGATTGTTATGCAGACTACGCTGGGAAGCAAAAGGGTGATTCATTTTGGGTAAACCTAGATCACGAAGGGTTAGATTTGAAAAGAGAAATTGATCACACCATAAAACAAAGAGTTGGAACAGGAAATCGAAGAGGAAGCCATAAGACAAAATATTGCACCAGGAAATCCCAGCGAGCTCTTAGTGGAAAATCCACTTATAGCAGAACAACAGGCAGTAAAAGACCCTGTAGTAGGAACACAAGCCACTACTGGAAGGAGAAGTGATTTTAATTTGAGATACAGACCCAACATACATTCACCTGATAGATACACAGATAACAAACAACTACCAATACTCGTAAAAGGGAATTTGGCAAACTATGTTCCATGGACAAGTCAAGAATTGCCAGACATTAACGAGGGTGCCAGAAAGTGGATAAAGGTGTTTGAAGAGTTAAATGTGGGGAAAATGTTGGCAATTGGCAATTTAAAGGCTGTTTTTGCACAGTACATGGGAACACATACTATGGAAAACGTCTTAAAGGAACATTTTGCGTGGATGCTCCAACAGAGAGCGGATGGAATCGGATTCAATTTATTTCGCACAGCACTGTGGGAAGCACTACAGAAGGAATTTCCAACGACAATTGATCCAAAGGCGTTGAAAGCGAATCCCATTGATGCCACAGAAAACCCAGCCACTTACATCACAAGGCAGATGAAAAGATGGAAACAGGAAACAGAAGAGGAAATTGATAAGAGCCCTGTGCTGACAACTCTGTTCCGGAACTCCATCATTGAAGCAATGCCTGCTTCTGTGAGAAGCAGGTTAGAAGATGTGGTGGCTCTGACGTCAATGCCTCACAGAGAGTTCCGTGATCATGTGATACATGCAGTGGAGAAATACAGAAGAGAGGTAATGAAGATTGCAGAACAAGATAAAAACACACAAAGAAAACTGGCACAAATGCAGCTTGGAGAACTGTCAGGAAAAAACAAAGCCAAGACTCAAGCCACAATGATTAAAGCGACTGAACATGTAACACCACCCCAAGGTTTTTCAGAACCCGTACCTGATGTGACAAATCAGGCACAAAGGAGTTTTCTGGCTCCTCAACCCACCCAGCTGCAACAACCCGTGGTGAATGTCTATCCTCAATCATTTAACTCACAGCCATATGGGCCTCGTGGACGACAGCAAAGAGGTCCCGCCTGGACTAACAGAGGCAGGCCTGGCGCATCTGGAATAATGGGAGCATGTTGGACATGCAATGAACTTGGACATCGTGCCGAGCATTGCCCAAGAGGCAACAACACCTACCGAAGGCAATCGCGTGGCCGGTTCCGTCCAGGTCCGACAAGACGTCCTGTAAACCCACCAAATTTTGGTTACTAGGGGAGTCCAGAGAACCTTACAGGGGAGAACCAGTGCCCGATCGTAAGCGACTGTGCTGAAAATGAACCTATGTTAAAAATTGTAATTGAAGAAAAAGAAACTCCGATGCTGGTCGATACAGGAGCAGCTTACACGTGTGTAAGTCTAAATTATGCAAAGCACCTCCCCATGTCTGATAAATTCATTTCAACAGTAGGGTTCTCGGGAATAAGAGAGCTAATACAAATGACAGCTCCTGTATGACTGGCAACTGATGAGGATGAAATAAAAATACCAATCCTTGTCTCTGACCAAACGCCAATTAACCTGTTGGGAAGAGATGCATTGTGCAGGATGAAATTGAAAATTTGGTGTTCTCCTCAGGGTTTGTATGTTGATAAAACAGGTCTGGATTTTCAAATGTACATGCAAATGCATGAAGCTAATGTTTATTGGATAGGAGACATTTCAGGCCCAGTTGAAGATGTAGTCACTAACTGGGGCTGGTACATTAAAGCTCAAATTCCAGAAGCCCGAAAACCTTTTCTAGATTACCACTGCACGATGTTCTATGACATTTCAAGGAGCATGGAGTTTGAAGAAAAACGGGACATTTCTACAAAAAACAAAACTGTTAATCTTGAAACACAATGCATTGTTATTGGAAACCAATGCACGGCTTTAAATGTGAAACAAAATGATTTCATTTCAGAGTGGTACAATGTTCCAGAATCAGTACCACACATTACATTGTTTGTAAATAAAGGATTTCATGCAAAAGATCTGGGACCAATGATGAAACTTGCAACTGAAACAACATGGGAAGAAACAGATAACCCATTAATTTCACAATCATGTGATGGAACAATGATCAAGATTCTATGTGAAGCGACAATGACAGCAAAACCACAAGTTGTGACAGTGCCTGTTGATCTAAAGCAGGGGTCACTAATTAAAAATCAGCGGGGTCCGAATAACAAAAATCAACAACCAGTAAAGGTCCGAACACATTTTTAATTACAATCCGTTACTTCACATAGTATTTAACACTGAAATAAAATGTTTATGCATCCACCTTATACATTGACTTTTTAAACAAAAAAATGACATAAAAATAGAACGTTTTTCTATTTTAAAATCCAAAGTGCTTTTCGATTTTGCTTTTTTTTTCTAAAAAGTAGCCAGCAGCAGCAAACCTGACTGACACAGCTCATTGGCTAATTTAGATCACGTGCAGCCCATATTTTCCCAGAGCCGTGGACATCATGCCGCATTAGTTGCTTATTGTGCAAAGTCAACCAAATCTGGTACTTTTAAAATATCCATTGAAAATTCCTGTATCTCTGCCACCTTTCAGCTTTAGAGCCTTTGTGTCATCCTGGACAGCCTCTCCATCACTTTCCACATCCACATCATCATCTGGGTTACTTTCATCTATGCAGCATCAAGTTCTTCCTTCACACTTTTGACAAACTGGTCCACAGTCCACTTTACAATCCCAGCTCCCTTCCCTCCCTGTCCTCCAGAAACCTCCATAAACTGCAGCTAGTTCAAAAGACAGCAGCTTGCATCATTACAGCATCTACTTCACACCTGTACATTAACTCCACTGGCTCCCTGTCACATTCAATATAAATTAATCCTATGATCATACAAGGCCAAACACAGCCTTAGAAATGCAGGACACATCACCAACGTTATCATGACATAATACATTTTAATTTGACACAGATTGCACATGACAATAATCAGTCTCTGCTTTGCCTGTTATTGTTCACCAATTAATCATTAGAGTTTATAAAAAGGCATGATTTAACATTTTTGAAGTTTAATAATATGGTTATATTTTAGCCCAGTGACTGGAGACATGTCCAGGATGAACCCTGTGTCCGCGCTCCACTTTAACTTCATTAAAAACTCTCTGAGAATCACCTTTCTCTGGCCTCACCCAGTTAGAACCCGTTCTCCAGTCCATGTTGTAGCTGCAGTTTATTTGTTTTATCTTTTTGATGTAGTTTTCTTAAGAATTTGTAAGCATCAAAATCCTTGTCATTTTATTTAGTGTCCTGGGGCGCAGCTGCTCATCAGGTGAAGGACTGACAGCCGATGAAGCTCTGCCTTCTTTGTTTCAGAACAGCGTAGGTTTTTTTTTTTTTTTACTTTTTCCGAATCGGACCCAGTCAAATGCGGGACATTATTTCACATTCCGACTCTTCTTCAAGGGTCATGCTAAATTAGCCTGAGCTAGCGCTTTACTCTTCTTTGTGTTTTAAATGAAACATAATAGCGAATCACGGGGAGATCCCTGCTGGTCGCCGCGTTTATCAGCGAGGGAAAAAACGGTGACAGACGACATGGCAACAGGTGAAAATAATTCATTAATTAACTGCTGGAGCAGCGACAGAAACGCTTACAGAGGGAAGTCATTGTCAGCGTTGTCATAAATCCAAAGAAAACCTTTGACCACCGCTACTTTCATTCATGTCATCTGTGGTCAGTTTGAGATGCTGTTCCAAAGGTTAAAATGATTAAACACCGATAAACCTCACACTGTTAATGTCCGCTTTGCAAAGACCCGCCCTGCTCTCTTTCTGATTGGCTAATGTCCCGGCTCTGCCAGGTTTGATTGGTTGAGAGCAGCTTCAGTGTAAAACCTTGAAAGAAAAGTCTAGACGGGACTTTTTGCGCTCAATTTCCCAATGACGGAAATCCGTCGCAGCGACGGAAAACTTTAACCCCTGAGTTAGACACTGTCGTCAGACAACATGCAGTAATTTATAAATGTTTTAAATCAGGTTGGGTCCGGATTAGCCAGCAGGTGGGTCCGGATCCGGACCGTGGTCCGCTAATCCGTGACCTCTGATCTAAAGGATCAGTCTGAGGAAGATGGTTCCTCTGAAGATCAACCATTAATGCAGGACATGCTAAAAAATGTCTCTGAGAATTTATGGTCTAAACATGACACAGATGTGGGCTTAGTAAAATCTGCAGAGCCAGTCTCAGTTCAAATAAAACCAAATGCAAGGTTCCCTTTTCGCCAGCCATACCCATTAAAACCAGAAGTAGAACAAGGCATTCAGAAAACTATTGACGGATTGATGCAAGCAGGTGTGCTGGTGGAAGTAGAAAGTCAATGCAACACTCCAATTTTTCCAGTCCTGAAAGCAGACAAAAACAAATAATGTCTTGTTCATGACTTAAGAGAAATAAACAAGATAATAGTGGACGCAGAATCGGATGTGCCAAATCCAAACACTCTTTTAAATTCAATACCATCTGGAGCACGTTTTTTCACCGTGATTGATCTCTGTTCAGCATTTTTCAGCATTACGCTAGCGGAGGAGTCGCAACATTTATTCGCATTTACCTACAGAGGTAAAAAACTCAGTTATACCCGATTACCTCAAGGGTTTAAACTCAGCCCGCACATATTTAATCAGGTGCTAAAAAATGATTTGGAAGGACTCAATTTAACTCGAACTGTGTTGCAGTATGTGGATGATTTGTTAATCTGCAGAAACACACTAAATGACTGTCATCAAGACTCAATCAAAGTTCTACAAAGATTAGCAGAGGGAGGACACAAGGTCTCCAAACAAAAATTACAGTATTGTCAACCACAGGTAAATTTCTTAGGAAGACAAATATCACAAGGAACCGTTGGCATTTCATCTTCTCAACTGGAAGGTGTCAGTAAAGCTCCAAGTCCACGGTCAGTCGGCGAAATGATGACATTTTTGGGAATGACATGTTTTAATGCAGACTAGATTGAAAACTATGCGGAAAAAACAGCACCACTTAGAGAAGTAATAAAAGAAACAGGAAACCAGTCGTTGAAAGCAGTGTTAAAATGGACGACTGAAGCTAAAATAGCTTTTGAAACACTAAAACAGGAAATTCAAGTGGCACCAACTTTGGCATTGCCAGACTACGACAAACAATTTTACCTGTATGTAGCCAACAGGAAAAAAATGTACAGTGGGGAGAACAAGTATTTGATACACTGTTGATTTTCAAGGTTTTCCCACTTGCAAAGCTTGAAGAAGACTGTAATTTTTATCATAGGTACTCTTCAACTGTGAGTGATGGAATCTAAAACAAAAATCCAGAAAAATACAATGTATGATTTTTAAATAATTAATTTCCATTATATTGTGTGAAATAAGTATTTGATCATGTTAGTTCTTCTTTTTATGAAGCCCTCCTGTTCTCCACTCATTACCTGTATTAACTGCACCTGTTTGAACTCGTTACCTGTATAAAAGACACCTGTCCACACACTCAATCAATCAGACTCCAGCATCTCCACAATGCCCAAGACCAGAGAGCTGTGTAAGGACATCAGGGATAAAATTGTAGACCTCCACAAGGCTGGGATGGGCTACAGGACAATAGGCAAGCAGCTTGGTGAGAAGGCAACAACAGTTGGTGCAATTATTCCAAAATGGAAGAAATACAAAATAACGGAAAATGTCCCTCGGTCTGGGGCGCCATGCAAGATCTCACCTCGTGGAGCATCATTGATCTTGAGGAAGGTGAGGAATGAGCCCAGAAATACACGGCAGGACCTGGTCAATGACCTGAAAAGAGCTGGAACCACAGTCTCAAAGAAAACAATCAGTAACACTCTACGCCGTCAAGGATTAAAATCCTGCAGTGCACGCAAGGTGCCCTTCCTCAAGCCAACGCATGTCAAAGCGTTGGCTTGAGGACTTGAGCGTGCGCTGGGCAGCGACGGACCGGGTGCGCCAGCACAGCCGGCGACTTGGGAGTGCCGGAGGGCTCTGGCGGTGGCTTGCGTGCGCTGGGCAGTGACAGCCCGGGTGTGCCAGAGGGCTCAGCAGGCGACTTGGGAGTGCCGGAGGGCTCTGGCGCTTAAGCCGGGCGTACACTGTACGAGTTTTTCCCCTTTTCGGGGCCGATTCTTCAGTCGTGCGATCATTTTTTGAATCGGGCTGAATTTCAGCTTGATCGTAGAGGGGGGGAGGAGGGGGGACTGGCTTCTCACGACTACCTCCCAATCAGGAATCGGACGGTCGGTGAAAATCAAACATGTTTGAAATTCAGTCGGCTGTCATGAGGTTTTCGTGAGCGCATCCTGCTGTCCAAGCAGAGCTACGAGGGGGCGCCCTCCCCTCCTTTCAGTCCCCGCCAGGGGAGGGAGGGGAGTGGGCGTCCCTGAAGCGACCTCCGCCCGGCCCGCTCGCGGGGGGGTTGGGGAGGGCGAGCGCTCCGGTCCGTGCAACGCGCTGGCCGCCTGTTTTGGCACTCCTCCGCTCGCAGGGGGCAGGCGACCTGCCGTGCCGCGCGGCCGCCGGTGCGTCTCGTCCCTCCTCTCTCCCCTCCGTTCCCCTGACGCCCAATGCCTCCTGCGGGCCTCGCCAGAGCTGGGCTCGACCCCCGTCTCTGGGTCCCTGTCACCCACTGTCGCTCACCTGCCTCTGCCACCACAGCGAGCGGTCCCAGAGGGATGTACAGTGTGAGCAGTCCGGTCGTGTCCGAGCGTCGCGCCGCACAGATCGTGAGCGGTGAACTTTTTAAACCCCGCGGTTCCGTCGCACAGTTTGAGATGTATATAAGTACCACGACTGAAAAACTCATACAGTGTATGCCCGGGTTTAGAGAGCGCAGCAGGAAGTTGAGAACGTTGGGAACACAAGAAGTTGAGAACGTTGGGAACACAGAAACTTCAGAACGTTGGGAACACAGGAACTTGAGGACGTTGGGAAACACAAGAACTTGAGGACGTTGGGAAATACAGGAACTTGAGGACGTTGGGAAACACAGGAACTTGAGAACGTAGATGAAACTCAGGAACATAGAGAGCGCTGCTGGAACTCAGGAACGTAGAGAGCGCTGCGGAACTTGAGAACTTAGAACAGCACAGGAACTTGAGAACGTGGAAACAGCACAGGAACTTGAGAACGTGGGGACAACACAGGAACTTGAGAATGTGGGGACAGCACAGGAACTTGAGAATGTGGGGACAGCACAGGAACTTGAGAGGGGCGGCAGGTGGAGAACGGCGGCAGGTTAAGAACGTGGAGCCAGAAGCAACTAAATCCAGCCGGCTCCTGCACAAAAGCTCTGTGTGTCTGTCCGGGTTCATCTTTGGCCGGATCGTACTGTCATGATTTGTCTTCATGAACCCGGACAGAGCACACAAACACAGAGAGAGTTTATTACAAAGAAGGAGTAGTGGAAGGTGAAAACCAGTCAGTTACCGGGCTGGAGTTGATGAGTTGCAGGAGCAGGCTGACTGGAGGAAACTAGAGAAGTGAAGGACTGAGGTAACAGGAGTTACAACAGCAAGGCAGAGTACTGGACTAGACAGGCGTGGTGTGAGTGGAGACTGCAGGTGGAGACTGCAGACGACCCGCCAACCAGGAACAGACTGAGGTGAGTATATAAAGCAACGTGAGCAGGTGGCGTGAGTCCATGGCTAATTGCAGTCTGACAGGTGAGACTGATCAGGGTGTAATTAGGGCTGCAGTGGAGGGAGAAGGAGCCAGGAAATGCTCAGGGTGCGGCATGCAGAACTGCACCCTAACACTAAACCCTTACTAGTAAGATTAATTACTACAGTACCTTCTCCGATTGAGGTAAAATCAAACCAGGACAACAACCTAATATTAGAATTCACAGAACGGGATCCAAAACAGTATGGATGTTCTGAAAAGGAAGGATGTGAAGATTTCTCTGAAGGTTTAGATCGGTTCTATGAAAAACGGCATCCAAAAGTAGCTACACCAAGGGCAATAAAAATGGCATGGAACCAGACCAAGGGGTGATCCTTTATGGCAAAGAGCCATATGTAATACATGGTACAACTGGTCATGGTACACCGTGAGAGAGTTAACTAAAAATGATTGCTTAATCTGTACTGTTGCTCCGGGAGCAGTCCCTATGGTCATTCTAGAAAAATACACATCAAAAGAATGTGCAGTTGTACAACGTGAAAAATGTAGGAATGGTGAGTTCACTTCAAGAGAAGACGCAGTGTCATTTTTTAAATTACCTATGTGTGGTTTGAGTTGCAGACTCTTATATGGCTCAAGAAACTCTCATCAATACTTAGAAAAATGGAAAGGTTATAAATTAGAATCATTGTGTGCAGAATTTAACATCAGTACTACAGATAATGTTCCACCCACTGATTATGAAATAGATTATGACGCAGACTACGAATGTTTCGTCAGTGGAGGTTTTGAGGACAGTGAAGGAATTAATGTAGGAAACACCACTGTAAAATGTAATGTAACCTGGGTGTTATCTTGGTTTAAGCATGCAAATGTAACACCAGAGTTTTCTACAAAGCCCGTTTGGTTTGAAAACCCAGATTTTATAGAAGAGGACTGTAAAAATATAACTATGACTATTCCCAAACTTTTCTTTTTAGGAGATCAAACGTATCCAGTGGCAGACAGTTACTGGATGTGTGGTGACGACATGCTAATGAACACCTTACCACTTAAGTGGTTAGGGCTCTGTGCATTAGTACAAATGAAAGTACTGATAACTTTAGTGTATGAAGGGGTAAAAGAATTAGCTCAAATTGAAATGGGTAAAACTAGGTCTCGTCGGAGTCTAGGTGATTACGGACTAAATTAAGGAGTTTATTTAAATCTAATTGGTCAACCAAGAGGAATTCCAGATGAATTTAAAGCACAACATGAAGTTAAAGCAGGTTTTGAGTCTATTTTACCTTGGGTTACTATTAATAAAAATGTTGAATGTATAAATTACGTTTACTATAATCAGCAAAGGTTGATAAATTTCACAGTTGAAGGATTTATGGCACTGGGAGACCAACTACATGAAACAAGTAGAATGGTATTCCAAAAAAAGGTAAAAAACAAGGCAACTGGACTTGTTATCCGCAGTAGAAGACGTTTCACTTCCTCTCCAGGAAGCTTTCTCAATTCAAAAAGTCTGGAGTAATGTGGAGTAACCAGCTTTATACCAATGCCAAACAAAGGCCTTGTAATGGCTTAGATAACATGCAAATTCAACCGAAACAGGTCCACCCCTTAGTAATGGGCGGTCGTTAAAGCCATTAAGCCAGCAGATTGGACCGAAACTGGTCCACTCCTCTGTAACGAGGAGTCGTTAGGGTTGTTATTGGCTTGGCTTAAAGGAACAATGTTTTGATCACCCGAATGAGGGTGAGAGTTAAGGTGAGTTAAGGTGAAGATTGGTCGGAATTAATCCTATTGCTGCAATAGGATTAATTCCGGCCAATCTTCACCTTAACTCAGCAATAGGATTAATTCCGGCCAATCTTCACCTTAACTCTCACCCTCATTCAGTGAAGTCCATAGACAGACAGGACCAAGGCCGGGAAGGGACAGGGAGCGGGTGAAGCAAACCAGAGGGAGGCCGGCGAGAAGCCTTGGCCTGGGTGCGGAGGGAGCAGGCAGACACAAAATCCCTTACATCATTAAGTAAGGTGGGCCACCAGAACTGGGTACGGACCAGACGGAGGGTCTTAGTGATTCCAAGGTGACAAAACAGGCGAGAACTATGACAGAAATCCAAGACCTTTGACCTGAGGGAGTCGGGGACGAAAAGCCTGTTCTTTGGGCAGGCCTTGGGAACGTGTACCCCTTCCAGGGTGTCTCTGACCTCCTTCTCCAAACCGAGTCTGGTGACCGCACAACGAACTGAATCAGGTAGGATAAACTCTGAGGCTCGGTCATGACTCTCCCCCTCTGATTCGAACATCCTGGAGAGGGCATCCGGCTTAATGTTCTTTGACCCAGGTCTGTAGGAGAGAGAAACAATTTAACCGGTCAAAAAACAAAGCCCACCTGGCCTGCCCGGGGTTGAGCCTCTTGGCAGTCTTGAGGTACTCCAGATTCTTATGGTCCGTCCAAACCAAGAAGGGGAGTTTGGCGCCCTCCAGCCAGTGTCTCCATTCTTCTAACGCCAGCTTCACAGCCAAAAGCTCCCAGTTTCTGACGTCATAATTCTGTTCTGCTGAGGACAACTTTCTGGAGAAGAAAGCACACAGGTGAATGCGACCATCCATGGCCTTCTGACTGAGAATAGCCCCAACCCCAGAGCTAGAGGCGTCCACCTCCACAATAAACTGCCTTTCAGGGTCAGGAGAGACGAGGACCGGAGCAGAAGTGAATAAGCCCTTCAGACTTCTGAAGGCTCCTTCAGCCTGTTCGTTCCAGACAAACTTGGTCTTGCTGGAGGTGAGAGCATGCAGCGGGGCAGCTACCTGACTGTAGCTACGAATAAAACATCTATAAAAGTTGGCGAAGCCCAGGAACCTTTGTAGCTGCTTACGGTCTATTGGGACGGGCCATTCAGTAACCGCCCGAACTTTGGCCGGGTCGATAGACATCTAACCGGGGAACAGGATGAAACCAAGGAATGAAGTGGAGGTGGTGTGAAATTCGCACTTCTCGGCTTTGACGTAAAGTTGATTCTGTAACAGACGGAGCAGGACAGAATGAACGTGTTGTCTGTGGAGGCTGAGGTTCTCGGAGTAGATGAGGATGTCAAGTACACAAAAACATAACGGCCAATCATGTCTCTGAGAACCTCATTGACTAGGTTTTGACAGACAGCTGGGGCGTTGGTGAGGCCAAAAGGCATGACCAAATATTCATAGTGCCCGGTCGGTGATCTTCCATTCGTCGCCTTCTCTAACACGAACCAGAACCAGGCGTTTCTTAGATCCAATTTAGTAAAGACCTTGGCCCGCTGGACCTGATCGAAGGCCGAATTCATGAGGGGAATTGGGTAACGGTTCTTGAAAGAAATGTTGTTCAACCCTCTGTAATCTATGCAGGGATGGAGAGAACCATCCTTTTTCCCCACAAAAAAGAAGCCCGCGCCTGCGGGTGAAGAGGAAGGGCGAATAATACCTGCTCGTAGGGCCTCGTTTATGTACTGCTGCATAGCTTGGGACTCGGGGGCAGACAGGGAGTAGAGATGACCCCTAGGTGGAGTGGTTCCAGGTAACAGGTCAATAGCACAATCAAACGGACGGTGAGGAGGAAGACTCGTGGCTTTGGCTTTGTTAAACACCTCACTTAAATTATGGTACACAGGAGGGACCTTAGACAAATCAGGGTAGAGATCTTCAGTCTTACCTAACGGAGAATGAAGTGGCTGAGCTGAGAGCAGACAGGACTCAGAGCACGAAGGAGCCCATCCCATCACCTCAACCCGTCGCCAATCAATCTGGGGGTTGTGCCTCCTGAGCCAAGTGGCACCCAAAATAACTGGAACCTGTGGAGAATTAATGATCATAAAGACCAGCCTCTCTCTATGATTACCTCCCAAAACCAGCTCCACGGGCTCAGAGACGAGGCGAGAGTGATTGAGTTTGTGGCCATCCAAGGCGAGAACACTGCGGGGGGATGAGCCAGGGTGAAGTCGGATGTTTAACCTCCTGGCCAGACCTTCGTCCATGAACTCAGTGTCAGCCCCAGAGTCGATGAAGACAGAGAGTCTGTGAGACTTGGTAGAGATGGTTAAGGTGGCAGGAAGTAACCGGTCTGGGAAGACAGCAAGTTTAGTGTAGCTCAGTAGAGATCTCCCCCCCATTATTGAGCTTGGTCTTTTACTGGGCATGACCTGATGCTATAACCAGCTCCTCCGCAATAGAGGCAGAGGCCCTGCTGCTGCCTACGCTGGTGCTCCTCCTTGGTCAAACCACCCTTTCCTAGCTGCATGGGCTCCGGATCCGGTAGCCTCTGAGAAGATGAGGGTGCGGCAAAGGGAATCGCAGGGAACCGAGGACGGGGAGAGGGGGCTGAGCGGTGCTCTCTCCACCCGAGTAGCCAGCTCTTCTAGCTGCTTAAGGGATTTCGGGTACTCCCGAGTAGCCAGCTCATCTTTAATTCGGTCATTTAACCCATGAATAAAAACGTCCATGAGTGCATACTCATTCCACAAGCTCTCTGCGGCTAACAAATGGAAATCAATAATGTACTCCGAAACAGACTTCTCCCCCTGTCTCAGAGATAGGAGCCCCCTGGAGGATTCTCTGCAGTGCAGCACCGGGCTGAACACCCTGGTTAACTCTCTGGAGAATTCATAATATGAGTGGCAAAAGTGAGAGTCATTTTGCCACTTGGAAGCCCCCCAAAGTCTAGCCTTTCCGGCCAATAATGAAATAACATATGCGACCTTAGACCGGTCGGTGGGAAAAGAGGAAGGCTGCAGCTCAAACTGGATCTCACACAATGTTCGGGATCGCCGCTGAAAAGCCCAGGCGGGGTGAGACGCGGCTCGGGCTGGAACGACGTCACCGGAAGTGACGCAGAGGCGGAGGGAGGCGATTGCAGAAGTGCGGACGGGGGAGTAATTTGGCCGTGGAGATGATTGAGAATCTCAGAGACGCCGGCCTCTAGCTGAGAAATGGATTTCTCCACTCCCTCTCGCCACTGACTGTCGGAAGAAGGGTCCATGTTGGCCAGATCGTACTGTAATGTACAGGAATCGGACCCAAAGACAACCCGAGACAGGTCAGTGACGTTTAGAGCCGTGTTTAATTTAATTAGAGGAAGGAGGAGTGTGACTCCTGGGGCGCGCTGCTAGCGCTTCACCGTCTGGCAGTCTGACCGAGAGCTGGCTTGTCCGGGTAAACGGCTCTGGGGCAAACTGAGGCTGACAAGCAGAGCCCGAATGGGACAATCCAGGGGCGTGAATCCAGGGGCAGTCCGGGTCAGTTAACGGGGAAACCAGAGATCCAACGGCAGTACAACAGGTGTATCCAAGATCGGGTTCCGGTTCGGTCCAGGTTCGGTGCTCGGGGAGACAGTCCAGGGGGAAGGGATTCCAAACAGACAGGATCAGAGAGGGCTTCGGCAGACTCGGGAATCAGGAGGCAGATCAGGTCGGGTAACGAACAGGCAGACAGGCTGGTTTTCAGAAAGAGCGCTGGAAAGTTCTCAACGGGTGGCTTGAGACGATCTGGCACTGGAGACTGACAAGGACGGGCCTTTTATGCAGCTGGAGACAGGTGGAGCCAGTGAAGGTTGATTGCGGAGAGGTGGAGAGTGAGCAGGTGTGATGATAGAGAGCAGCGTCAGCTCCAGTGCCAGAATCATCACAGTGCCTGTTTCTCGACCACCGACTTCCTGCCAGTCGCAGTAGTAAAACCCTTAAAGCTGCTCTGATTGGACTCTGAATCACTTTGGGTTTTTACAATTTACTTTAAAACAGTACAGGATGTGACAAAGTAAAGAACAGCACCTACACATTAGGAATGGTTCAGAAAATAAAGAAATGAATGAATAAATAAATAAATAAATAAATAAATAAATACAGAACAGTTTAAACATTCAAGGTGCAGAACAACTATGTAGGTTGCAATGAGATGGTATAATTTAACTTCATTGTATCAACATAGCATGTTGAGATTTAATCCAGGAGAACTAAACAAATCAGATGAGATAATTATGATAATAAACAGGTCTTCTTAAGCCACAGCAGGCAAAAAAAGTTTCCATATTTGACATTGTCATGTGGCATCATGACTAAGCTTAAAACATTCCTTTTTGATAAAGTTCATAGTTAGAGTGGCTTAGGTTGTCCTTAGCTATCTCTGTCATTATGCTGCTATACGCTTAGGCTGCTGGGGGACATCAAGACCTTTGTCTCTCACTTTGCTGAGGTCTCCTACTGATCTCGAATTTGCATTGTTAGGTGTTATTTCAACTTTTAACCTTATGTTTTCTGTTTATTTCTTCATAGTAGGTACATCCATTCTGGCGTTCTGTTAGCTGCGACACCATCCAAGGTGGCAGATCATCTGCATTACCATATAACATAGAAATGATTCCTGGTCAATGTTTGGTTCTGTGCTTTTTGTGTCTCTGCTCTGTCTTCACTAACTCCCAGTCGGTTGAGCCAGATGACCATCCACACTGAGCCTGGTTCTGCTGGATGTTTGTCCTTCTTGTTAAAGGGTTTCTTAGAGAGGAAACTTTTTGACCAATCTGTCTGGATGACGGACACAACAAAAGCAGTTCTGATATAAATAGACTGAACAAGATAAATGGAAGCATTTATCAAATAATCAGCATGAATAATACACGATTCAACCGTTGTCATTAGAGACCACAGTTGTAGCATTTATCTACAATTTAGGGTTCAACTAAATAAGTAAATTATTTTTTAGGTTCCTATATGTAAGCTAAGCCTGTTCACTAACTAGGCGGAGTCCATCTACTATTCCCCCACTCTGAAAAGCCTCCTATCTGGTCCTCCGCTCAGCATTTCCATGGATAAACATCCATCACTTCCAAACTTTCAAATTCAAGAGTACCAGTTTGGAGCATTACATGGCAGGTTGGGCCTTTCACCACCAGGAAACGCCATTCCATCTAAGAGACGGTAAAAACTGATGGGACCCTCAAGGAAATCAAGCTCACGCCCAAACTGAGCCAGAAGACCCCGTATTGAATCTTACAATTACCAGTACCAAGTATTTTAAGGACCTTTAGTTCCAGTCAGATCCTGGATCTTCCTATGTTAAAGCAAAAAGATTGTATAAACAGTAGGTCTTGGTATGAAGCAGAGCATTTCCATTCTTTATCATATAACCATAATGATCAACATAATTCAACATCACAGTATGATTGTCATAACACATAACATTAAACAGGATCATGTAAGTCAGTTGCACAGGACAAATAAAATAAAATAAAACAGTAGTATAACATGTAATCAAGTCAGTATGTCAAGGACGCAACCTAGGCAAGACAAGGCAAATTTATTTGTATAGCACAATTCGGTACAAAGTCAATGCAAAGTGCTTTACATGATTAAAACATAGGTAAACTAAAACAGAATAAAAGCAAGTAAAAAATGTTGGTAAGAAATGTAGGAAAAAATTTGTATAGCACATTTCAGTACAAAGTCAATGCAAAGTGCTTTACACGATTAAAACAGGTAAATAAAAACAGAATAAAAGCTAGTAAAAAAAGTTGGTAAGAAATGTAGGAAAATACAAAATAAAATATAGGAAAATGGAAGCAAATATTAATGATGTTTAAAACAGTTTGTCAGGATGCAGCTTATGGCTGCATGCTGAGCCTCTCTCCCTCTCTCTCGTTCCTGCGCAGCCTGATCGGTTTCACCTGGCAGGCTGCAATTAACCCGCAACTGCTTCCACCTGGTTTCATCCTTATTTAAACTTACCTCTTTCTGCTCTCGTCGCCGGCCCGTAGTGTTCACTCCAGCTCAGTCTCGGTCAGTCTCAAGTCCTGCAGCTCAGTTCCACGCTCTCCAGTTCCACGCTCTCCAGTTTCACAACTCTGGTCCTCGCTCTCAAGTCCTGCAGTTCAGTTCCACGCTCTCCAGTTCCACGCTCTCCAGTTTCACAACTCTGGTCCTCGCTCTCAAATCCTGCAGTTCAGTTCCACGTTCTCACGCCCTGCAGCAGTTCATCGGTCTCAAGTTCAGTTCCACGCTCTCACGCTCTGCAGCAGTTCATCGGTCACAAGCTGTTTCACGGTCTCAAGCTCCCGGCTCAGATGTTCTGGTCTCAAGTCTTCAGCTCCTGTGTTCCGTCCTGGTCTCAAGTCATCTGCTGCAGTATCACCTCCGGTCAGTCTCCCCACGCTCCTCCTGTCAGCCAGCTTCCGCACCCTTCATCTCCGTCCATAAAGACTCTGGTTCCTCTCATCATTAACCCTCCATCCTGTACAATAAACTCACTCCAAGAACAAGCTCTGTGTGTGCATGCTGTGTCCGGGTTCATCCAAAGACAAATCATGACACAGTTGGACTACAAACTTAAACTAATGATGTTTCAGTTAATAGTTTTAATAGAACAGTTGAAGGCAATCCTAAACAAATGTGTTTTTAATCTTGATTTAAACGAACTCCGGCTTTTACAGTCTTATGGAAGGTTGTTCCAGATAACTGGAGCATAGGAACTAAATGCTACTTCACCGTGTTTGGTTCTGGTTCTGGGTGTGCAGAGTAGATTTGAGCCAGAAGACCTGAGTGGTCTGGAGGGTTGATACACAGATAACAAGTCTGTGACATATTTATGTGCTAAGCCATTAAGTCATTTATTGACTAACTAACAGGAGTATTCTAAAGTCTATTCTCTGAGACAGAGGGAACCAGTGTAAGGACTTCAGAACTGGGGTGATGTACTCTACATTCTTAGTCTTCGTGAGCAGCCTTTTGGATCACAAGGCAAAAATGAACGTAATTGTGCATAAAGTGATTGGGTTAGAAATTTTCTAAAGCCTCTCCTCCTTATCAGGGTAATTAATCATAGTTTTTGGGTTCCGTCTACCACAGCCTCTTCAGCCTTCATCTTGTTCCCCTGCTTGTAGGAGATGATTTGACTGGGTAGCAATATTTCTTAGCAGAAATCATCCAGGCTGTGTCTTATGTTTCAATGCCTGGCAGTTGATGGTTATTTGTAACATAATTTAATCACCCTATTTATTTTATGGCTGTTTCTGACTATTATTATGTAGCTATGCCCCACATTAGTTTACTTAATGTAGTTAGTGCACACTATATTTAAGGAGCTTGGTGTGGAAAACTTTGTTTCAACTTTTGCTGAACCTACATATTTTGTCTTATTCTGAAAAGCTTAGTTGAGAAAAGGGAAGTGGTGGCGAACCTTAGAGCAGAGAGAGAGCAACTTGTCACGTATTTTCTGCAGCTTATGGTTGCAGTAACCAGCAATAACTACAGAAAGCCGATCACCATTTTGGGCAGAGATTGGTCCTGAAGATTAGTTTTTACTTGGTGAGAACAATGCAGAAACCTAACAAATGGACTATAATTTTATGCTTATTAATGTGTTATCTCTGTATTTCACAAACTAATGCCCAATCACATTGCCAAATTAAGTACCCTGGAATTAAAGAGTACCAGCATAAGATTCAAAGATTCTTCATTGTCACCGTGTGTTACCGTGGTGAAATTTATTTTTGGCCACTTGTGGTATGAATATTATTCTGAACTCACTATGGCCTCACGCCACTCGGACATGTGAGCACGGGCTCGCTGATTGCAAGGCCAATTGCTGCGTAGCTACTGTGCGGGATGTTGATTGTCTAGGATAGACTGTATTTGTTTTGTCTCATGCCAAGGCCACTATGTAGTATTACGGAGAGCCGAAAGCGAGGAGGGGCAGAAACAGGCAGACGCAGACTGCAGCGGGACCATGGGGTGCGATTACTTTCCATCTATGTGATCTCTGCTTCTCAATAAAAGTGCTGGAACTTCATCAATCCGCCGTTTCCTTATTCAATAACTCTAGGAAGTATGTTATTGTTTAGAACTCCGACCACACCACTCCAGCAAGGAGTACACATAAAGGACAAACAAACAAACCAGCGATGAACAAGGGTTACAATGTGTTTTTCCCCTATTATAGCGTTCAAAGGATAAAAAAGATAAACAAAGTTAAAAAGATTAACATTAAAAGTTGTATGGAGTTAGAGTACCAGCATAAGCAACAAGCTGTGCAAAATATTTATTTTTCAAGGGTCTTAAGCTATAGCCCTAGTTGCAAGGAAGGTAGTGTAAGACACTGGAATGACCTGGAAAAGAACACTTTTCCAGGCCTTAAAAAAACAGTGTGTAAGCACGTGTGCATGCACAGCATGCAAATATATGATGAGATTATTGTTGGTATTTAGAAGAGTCAGGATAATACGTGTGAGAGAGAGTGAAATACATTTAAATGAACAATCCAACGTGTTTCTTTATTAAAATATGAAATGTATTAATTTATGCATTTCTTAATTTGTAATACCACTTCTCTCTTTGTTAAAGAGCATAAAAAATGTATTTCAGCATGAGAGTACATATTTATTTGCATATTTAATAATATGCCATAACACGTCTGTTTTTGTTAAAACAGCATAAAACAAAGTATTTCAGTATGAAATTAGGTATTCATACCTTAATATGCCATATGACTGTCTGTTAAAGAGCATCAATTTGTGAAATATGTTGTTTAAACGATGTATTTCAGCATTAAAAAATGTTTTTTTATGTGTGACAGCATCCTGTGTCATAACCACATCTCTGTCACGTGTAACAATCAAAACCATGTGAAAATTGGGTAAAAATTCAGTTATGATTAATTTTATTTGGGCAAACAGCTTCCTCAGTACAAATAAATGCAGTGGGGGTGCGTGAGAGACCCATCCAAGATGGCAGCTGCGCTGAAACATCAGCTCCAGTAGGCAGCGCCAGTCCATGGGGCGTCTACCTATACAATTTCTATGGCCTAGGGAGGAGACAAGAAGTTGGTGTGTAAAGAAGTCTAAGCTTGACCATGCCTAAAAATTAATTGACTTCTAATTGAAAGCAGATAATACTTGTTATGCCTGAAGTGTACTGCAATTAAACTCCTTTAATTGCATATTTTAATAATCTCTGTTTGCCTCAACAGAAAGTTTATCTTTCCTCAACCCTTGATATTTTATAACCCCCTGTTTGAATTGATTTGAAACAAACCATTAAACTTTAAACTCATGCTATGAAAAGTAACCCAATCATTTCTCTTTATAAATCACCTCCTACTGTGCATTCCACCTCCGCAGCCACTGATGTCAACTTCCTGAACGAGCTGAATGACTTCTATGCTCGCTTTGAAAGAGACAGCAGACAAACTGCCACCAAGCTCACATCCTTTGTCGACCACCCGCCAATCACACTCTCCTCCACAGATGTCTGCAATGCACTGAGCAGGATCAGCACGCACAAAGCTGCTGGACCAGATAACATCCCTGGACGCGTACTCAGGGCATGTGCGGAGCAGTTCGCTGGGTTTTTTACTGACATTTTCAACCTGTCTCTTGCCCAAGCAGCTGTACCAACATGCTTCAAATGCACATCCATTGTGCCAGTGCCAAAACACTCCAGCCCAAAGTTCCTTAACGACTACCGCCCTGTAGCACTCACGCCAATCGTAATGAAGTGCTTTGAGCGGCTGGTCCTGGCACACCTAAAAGACTCGCTACTACGGTGTTCATTTTAGGACATCCTCAGACTCAGGTGTCAGCGTCAGAAAAACCTCTGTCATCTTCAGACAAAACTGCCTCAGCGTCAGAAAAACCTCTGTTATCCTCAGACAAAACTGCCTCAAACCAAAACTGCCTCAGCATCAGAAAAACCTCCGTCATCCTCAGATAAAACTGCTTCAAACCAAACGGCCTCAGAAAAACATCTCAAAGGAGTCAGGTCTCAGAAAAAACGCTATCAGAAAAAGTGGAGTCAGGTCTCAGAAAAAACGCTATCAGAAAAAGTGGAGTCAGGTCTCAGAAAAAACGCTATCAGAAAAAGTGGAGTCAGGTCTCAGAAAAAACGCTATCAGAAAAAGTGGTCAGGTCTCAGAAAATCATATCTCAGAAAAAACAGAGTCAGACGAACAAGTCTCAGATAAAACTTTATCAGAAGCTGAAAAATATCACGCGCGACATGATACGTCATCAAAATGCGACCGCCATAAAGTAGCCTCATGCTTACTAGCCAGCATAGACATAATATAAGAGTAGATATAGCGATATAGCGAGTGAGCCCTCGCTATATCGCGGTTCACCTTTCACGGTCTCGCTGCTTCACGGATTGATGAGCCGCTGCCGTTCATTACAGTTCTCAAAAATAATCGGTGTTGGCATGTCGGTTTATAAGAATCTTTTTGCCAGAAGTAAGAAGAGCGACAACAACTACCGAGAACTATGTTCTTCTGCCGAAAAAAAACACACCAGCACCGCGGGCTTTAGAAAAAAAAACGCTACAGAGCGCAGTCAGGATGCAGCGACTCAGTCAGAAGAGCAGTGAAATACACTGGAGTCACTATTTGTCCTACTGTACTCGTATTTTTTTCATAATCATTTTTCATTTTCTCCCGTTCTAATCCAATGAGTTGGGTCGCGGTGGGGCGGTACTGATCTCCGCAATTGGAAGCCTTCAGTTCGTATTGATGATTAAAATTATTATTTTAGAGCACAGTAGTTCTTTGTCAATAATAATAAAAAAAAAACGTTTATACAGTACTTTTATTTGTTAAACAAATGCTTGGGCCTGTAAAAAGATTTTGTTCTTTGGTTTCAATGTACTATGGAGTATTTCATTGTATAATTGTAAAAAGAAATAAAGGTTACTACTTCACGGATTTCGCCTATCACGGGTTCTTTTTGGAACGTACATATATATATATGTACATATATATGTGTACATGTACAAATGTGTTTGTTTATATAGTAATAAAAAAACTTATAAAAATGTGTGAGTGGCTGTGTTTTGAAACATACATACATCATGTCAGAATATTCTATTACTTTTAACCCCACTAAGATTATTTAAACGCACTGGACCATTTGTTGTAATAGCTATAGTTTTAAAGTTCTAAGCAAAACAAATGTGAAAATTAGTTCAACATTAAACGAGTTATAGTTGATTAAAATTGATTCTGCACCTGGTTAACACATTAGACTGAGCGGAGTTGTCGACCGCCCCAAGATGGCGCCCCTAAATCTCGTCAGCGCCTATAGGCGAGAGCGGTCGATGCGGGGTCTACTCTTTATATATGTCTATGAGCACGAAGCTACGTTTTATGGCGGTCGCATTTTGATGACGTATCATGTCGCGCGTGATATTTTTCAGCTTATGATAACTTTTCATTTGAATAAAGAGAATGTGATAGCGGTATTCTTTGACATTGAAAAAGCTTATGACATGATGTGGAAAGAAGGATTTTTGATAAAATTAAAGAAGATGGGAATTGGGGGTTCAATGTTTAATTGGATAAAGGATTTTCTCAATAATCGATCTATAAAAGTAAGAAAAGGAAATCAATTATCAGAAAATTTTTATGTTGAAAATGGTATTCCCCAAGGAAGCATAGTTAGTCCATTATTTTTTTTCTGTTATGATTAATGATATGTTTGAGGATGTGGAAAATAATATGGGTGTTTCTTTATTTGCTGATGATGGAGCAATTTTGAAGAGGGGTAAAAATATAAGTTTCATCATTTAAAAAAGTTCAAGAAGCCATTAATAAAATAGAAGATGGGGATTCAAGATTTCTGTAGATAAAACAAAGATTTTGTTTTTTACAAGGAAAAAAGTTTCTGAAGAATTAAAGTTACAAATTTATAAATATGATTTGGAAAGGGTAAAACAATTTAAATTTTTGGGTATGCGGTTGGATGAAAGGCTTACTTGGAAAGTTCATATTGAGAAAATGATAGATAAATGCAAAAGAGTTCTAAATGTTATGAGGTGTTTGGTTGGGAATGAATGGGGAGCTGAGAGGAAGGCATTGAAATCAATTTATACAGGTTTGATTAGGTCTGTTTTTGATTATGGATGTATTGTTTTTGGTTCAGCATCAGTTTCATTACTTAAAAAATTGGATCTTGTTCAATATCAAGCACTGAGATTATGTACAGGGGCCATAAGAACAACACCAACATCAGCATTACAAGTAGAAATGGGAGAAATGCCACTACAATTGAGGAGATTACAATTTTTTGTCACTTACTGGTTTCAGTTAAAGAATCATTGTGAAAATCATCCATGTCAGGAAATTTTAAAACCAAGTTGGGAAAAAGGGAAGAAGAAATTAAATTCTTTTGGGTGGATAGCGGATTCTAATATAACAGATCTTGAATTATCTCAAATAAATGGCAGTAAAACAGTTATTAGATCAATACTTCATCCATCTATCTGACCAGAAAACGATGTAGATTTAACCTTGTTGTATAAGCGGAAAAACAAAGAGGATATTTCTGATTCAAATATAGTTGAGCAATATATAGTTAAAGAATATTATGGATATGTAAAAATTTATACGGATGTTTCAAAAGATTCAAATGATAGGAATGGTGTTTCATTTGTAGTTCCAGAATTTAATTTTAAATCAGGTAAAAGAATCAGTAATGAAATTTCAGTTTACACAGGAGAAATGTTTGGTATCATGTTAGCATTAGAATGGATTGAAGAAATTAGACCATTAACAAGTGTAGTTTGTTCAGATTCTAGTTCAACATTATATTCATTTAAACATAATCATTCACACAGCAGACCGGATTTATTGGTAGAAATTCAGCAATTATTATTCAGAATTCAAGCAATGGGATTAATAGTTTATTTTATATGGATTCCTTCTCATATAGGAATAAAAGGGAATGAGATGGCAGATAAATATGCAAAAAGAGCAAGTAAACACAGTTTAATTGATATAATAATTCCATTTAGTAAAGGTGAAATAAAATTAGTGATTAAGAAAAGGATTAGAGCAAGGTGGCAGAAACAGTGGGAAGAAGAAAGAAATGGAAGATGGTTGTATAATATTCAAAGAAAAGTAGGATTAATGAGGATAACATCAAGGAATAGAAGGGAAGAAACAGTAATGTCAAGATTACGCTTTGGTCATACAGGGTTAAATAGCACGTTATTTAAAATGGGAATTCATAATACAGGAAAGTGTGATTTTTGTTTTGTTGAAGAAACAGTGGAGCACGTTATATGATTTTGCAGTAAATATGATATTGAGAGGAATGACTTGATAAATAGATTACAAATCAGTAAATTAAAGTTAAACATAAAATATCTTTTAGACATGGACACCAAATCAGAGGGTTATTCTTCATTATTGAGATTTCTTAAAAAGACTAATTTGATAAAAAGGATTTAGTTATTTATTTAGTTATTTTTGTTTTATTATTATTATTATTTTTATTTATAGTAGTAAGATATTAGATTAGGTCATCCCGATCCACACTCCATTTCAGTTGGTGGCGGTAATGCACCAAAAGTTGTTTGCCAACCGCCATTAAACAAAAGAAGAAGAAGAAGTAGAAGAACTTTTCATTTGAGACGTTTTCGTCTGACTCCACTTTTTCTGACAGCGGTTTTCCTGAGACCCGACTCATTTTCATCTGATGTCTGATACCTGACTCTGATAACGTTTTATCTGAGACTTGTTCGTATGACTCTGTTTTTTCTTATAGCGTTTTTTCTGAGACCTGACTCCACTTTTTCCGACGGCGTTTTTTCTGAGACCTGACTCCTTTGAGATGTTTTTCTGAGGCCGTTTGGTTTGAAGCAGTGTTATCTGAGAATGACAGAGGTTTTTCTGACGCTGAGGCAGTTTTGTCTGAAGATGACAGAGGTTTTTCTGACGCTGACACCTGAGTCTGAGGATGTCCTAAAATGAACACCGTACGCTACCATCCACATTGGACTCACACCAGTTTGCCTACCGTAGCAATAGGAGCACAGAGGATGCAGTTTCCATGGCACTGCTTTAAAAATGTTGTGTTGTAAATAAGAATGAAACAAAAATAAAAACATATTTTAAAAATGTTGGTGTAAATAAATATCAAACAATAAAAAAGGTTGCAGTGGAAATACGGAACTAAAAAAACCCGCCTGAAATAAATACACAAAGACAAAATAAAGACTTCAATAAAAACGTATAACAGAAAACAAGTGGGTTAAAAATAAGTCAGCATAAAAGCAAGAAGAAAAGTAAAAATAAAAGTGTAAGTTATATTATATATTTTTTGATGAATAATTGATCAATTGTTAAATAAATATCTTCTTTTCATTATTTTGCCGCATTTAATGGCACACAAATTATAATTTATATTATTAAGTCCTTCATTTATTTCTGTGTGTATTTTTAATTATGTCAGGATTGGTCCTCCATACCTGTGTACCCCCTGTTCCTAAGTGCCTTGGCCGTCGAATCACATTCACAACCTGTGATAAGTTCATAACAGCTTTAAACCACACCATCTTGGGTCCTGGGTGTCTCCACACCTCCCTGTGTGTGAAATATCTCCCCACATCATCTTCTTAGAGCTGCCCCATTTTCTCAAAGGCTGCATCATAAAGCAGAGTTGTGAGCACAGGACAATACCTCATCTCCTGTTAAGTGTCCTTCTTCCATTTTGACATTTACTCCAAGGTGGATGCTGCTGGATTTCCATACTTCAATGTTCTTCCCTCAGGTGTTCCAATGTTGGGTGCCATTGCATTTCTAATGTCTCCCAGAGTCAACCTTCACCCAACAGTTGCTTCTTCAAAGTTTTATCCACTTAATAGCACCTTGTGCATGTCTAGCAATCGCGCGGCCATCCAGACCAGATCAAAAAATGTCTAGAGAATCTGAATGACCGTTTCTTTTTATCAGTATAGGTAAGTGTTAAAAGTTGGTTGAATCCAATAATATGTTAATTTTGTCATAAAGATTATTTAACATCTGGCAACAAAAATAAAACTATTTGGTTATTTGCCTTCAAGAGGAGGGATATTAACCCCTTAAGTCCAGAGGGTTATAACAGCAATTTCCACCTGAAATTACATATTTGAAATGAATCAAGTACAGCTCCAAAGTTATAAAGTGTAAATCTAAAAGTTAGTATTTGTGTGACACAAAGGCATCAAAGAACATTTTTAGGTGGAACCACTATTGCAAATGTCAGCATGTCTGATTTATAGGTGATTAAACAAAGAAAAAATCAAAAAATGTGACCATCTTCTAGATTCATTCCAAAAATAAACACTGCAAAACATCATGAAAATCCCATTGAAATTATAGGAGAAGCCTCAGACGTTATAGATCCAGATCTTGACTATAACTACAAAAGATCTGGACTGAATCAGTTGAAGCAAATTTGTTCCATAAAGGTTTTAGTGGGCAGTATGCCAGGCAAACATGTGATTTTGGCACAGTTGCACAGTTGTGCCAAAATGGGCCAAAACTCTGCCAAATGTGTTTTACACCTCATAAAAGGGAATCTGGTCAAATAAAAGTTTAGATTTCCCTTGTAGGACTCCTTCTGCATATGACAGAGTATTTGGTACCAACATGTAGTTCAATAAAATGAAGAGAAAAGTAGGTAAAGTGTGTCCTTTTGTCTCAAGTAACAATTTTATTGAAAAAATACTTAATACAAAACATGATAAACACCATAAGCAAAGCTAAATTATCAATAAATCAAGAATGTGAAAAACTTTCCAATAAGTTGATATCAATAAAATGTGTAAATAAGTGTGCAATAAAAAGCTAGCAGTAAAAAAAACTTGTAAACAAATGTGCAGCAAAAAATGTGCAACAACTTTCACAGAATAAATGTAAGTATCTGTGGCTCAGTGTCTGGTTCACCTGGAGAGTGCCATATGTCCTCACTGTCATCAATAGGCAGAGGGTTAGCTTGAATCGCCCGCCTGGGAATTGCCGTGGTTGAACTGCCCTTTTTTCTTGGGGCAGAGCCAACTGTGCAGTTCACGGGGCTTGGAGCAGTCCATAGGCAATGAGCAGGTGGCTGATAGTCCTCATCTTCTGCTGCACTGTTGTCACTGGGGAAACAGGCATATTTTGAAGATTAGATTTGACTGTGTTTATCTAAATGGAAGGAAATAACTAAAGTTCCATCTGACACATATTTATAAGTGTAGGAATACAATGCTAATTGTGTGATGATATATTTCTTTTGTAAACACAATGGAATGCAGAATAGACTTCTCATATTGAAGAAGAGAAGGCCTTAACTGTTGATCCAGCCATCCCCTTAGCTCTTAGCAGTAATGATTTTATGGGATTCTTCATAAATAAAATTGATTCCATTAAAAATAAAATAATTGGCATCCTCCCAAACATGATTACCTCGTCCTCAGTAAGTGAGGCAGCATTGGAGGAATCCTTAGAACCTGCGCAGTGTCTGAACTGTTTAAAAGCAGTAGAGCTTTCTGAGCTATCTAAAATTTTAGCTTCATCTAAACCTTCTACCTGTATGTTAGACCCAATCCCAACCAAGTTGTTTAAGGAGGTATTCCCTCTGATCAGTGGTCCTATTTCAGACATGATTAATCTATCCTTAGTAAATGGATATGTACCACAGGCTTTTAAAGTAGCTGTTATTAAACCTTTACTTAAGAAACCTTCTCTTGATCAAGATGAGCTAGTAAACTACAGACCTATATCTAATCTTCTTTTCTTATCTAAAATTCTTGAGAAAGTAGTTGCTAATCAACTTTGTGAACATTTACAAAGTAATGACCTACTTGAGGAGTTTCAGTCAGGCTTTAGAGCTCATCATAGCACTGAAACGGCTCTGGTGAAGGTCACCAATGATATTCTCATGGCCTCAGATAATGGACTTGTGTCTATACTTGTCCTGTTAGATCTCAGTGCTGCATTTGATACATTTGATCAAAATATTCTCCTACAAAGACATGAGCATACTGTAGGGATTAAGGGAAAAGCATTAGGCTGGTTTAAATCTTATCTGTCGGACAGATTCCAGTTTGTTCATGTTAATAATAAATCTTCTTCAAACTCTAGGGTCACCTGTGGAGTACCACAGGGTTCAGTCCTTGGACCAATTCTATTTACTATATATATGCTTCCGGTTGGCAAAATTATCAGACAGCATGGGATTAATTTCCACTGTTATGCTGGTGACACTCAGCTATATTTATCCATAAATCCTGATGAATCCAATCAGTTACTTCGACTGCAGTCATGTCTTGATGACATCAAAAGCTGGATGACTTTAAATTTCCTGCATTTAAATTCTGACAAGACAGAAGTTGTAATCTTTGGGCCAGAGTCCTCAAAAAATAAACTTCTTAATCAATCACTTAATCTGGATGGCATTAACTTGGCCTCTGGTAATAAAGTTAAAAATCTTGGTGTTGTTTTCGACCAAGACATGTCATTTAAATCCCATATTAAACAGGTTTCCAGAGTTTCCTTTTTTCACCTCCGGAATATCGCCAAAATTAGAAACATTCTGTCCAGGGGTGATGCTGAAAAACTAGTCCATGCATTTGTTACTTTAAGGCTGGACTATTGTAATTCTTTACTATCAGGAAGTCCACAAAATGCAGTTCGAAGTCTTCAGCTGATCCAAAATGCTGCGGCAAGAGTTCTGATGAAAATCAACAAGAGGGATCATATTTCTCCAATTTTAGCTTCCCTTCATTGGCTTCCTGTTAAATCAAGAATAGAATTTAAAATTCTTCTTCTAACGTATAAAGCCCTTAATAACCAAGCTCCATCATATATCAGAGCTCTGATTACCCCGTATGTTCCTAACAGAGCACTTCGCTCTCAGACTGCAGGTCTGCTGGTGGTTCCTAGAGTCTCTAAAAGTAGAATGGGAGGCAGATCCTTTAGCTATCAGGCTCCTCTCCTGTGGAACCAACTCCCAGTTTTGGTCCGTGAGGCAGACACCCTATCTATTTTTAAGACTAATCTTAAAACTTTCCTTTTTGACAAAGCTTATAGTTAGAGTGGCTCATGTTACCCTGAGCTATCTCTATAGTTGTGCTGTGATAGGCCTAGGCTGCTGGAGGACATCAGGGTCTAATTTTCTCACTCTACTGATTTCTACTGTTCTTCATTCTACGGTTCTCCAGTTTTGCATTGTATTACATTGAAATGACTGTCGTCATTTCAGCTTTTAACTTTTTGCTCTCTCTCTTTTTCTTCAAAGTAGGTACACCTGGTCTGGCGTTCTGTTAACTGTGACATCATCCAGAGAAGACGGCTCACCCGTTACTACCATCTAATGTAGAACAGATTACTAGATCAATGTGTGCTTCTGTGCTTTTTTGTCTCTCTTGTTGTGTCTCTGCTCTGTCTTCTGTAACCCCCAGTCGGTCGAGGCAGATGACCGTTCATACTGAGCCCGGTTCTGCCGGAGGTTTTTTTTTCCCGTTAATGGGTGGTTTTTCTTCCCACTGTCGCTTCATACTTGCTCAGTATGAGGGATTGCAGCAAAGCCATGTACAATGCAGACGACTCTCCCTGTGGCTCTACGGTTCCCCAGGAGTGAATGCTGCTTGTCGGGACTTTGATGCAATCAACTGGTTTCCTTATATAGGACATTTTGACCAATCTGTATAATCTGACCCAATCTGTATAATATGATTGAACTTGATTTTGTAAAGTGCCTTGAGATGACATCTTTCATGATTTGGCGCTATATAAATAAAATGGAATTGAATTGAATTGAATTGAATTGAATTAACTAAAGTGGTTCAATGCATGGTCCTTTCTGTACCATATGGTCCTGCTTCCTCCTTGAACTACATAGGTCACAGCCAAGTTATCAGGTAATGAGATGATAAATTATTTCCTACTGTTCTCCAAAAACAGCTAAACAACAAAATAAGTGTTGGAAAAGTGTAAACAATATAAGCGTTTCATAAAATGCCTTTAGTTCATCCAACATATAGTACCTTCCTTTGGTTTGCAGGAGCAGGGGAGGGGGGTAGTAACTAAACTTTCTGATTAGAAGACAATAACTATTTTTGTACTGTTCCAAAAATAGCTAATAGCTTCTGAATTGCATTTATTTATGTTGCACATTTGCTAATTATAGCCTCCTAGTTGTAGGTATACTGCTGCATTCTGACTAGATTTCATCTATCAAAATAGTCCCATAATTTAATCTGATTAAATAAAACATGTAATTGCTAAAATTTTTAAGTCTTCTTCCCTTGGTGGGGGGGTAGATGTCCTGTGTTGGCCCCTCTTGGGCGCCCTGCTTTGGGGGCCCCTTTGGAGGTCTGGGGTTATGGGTCCCCCGGCGCCTGCCTCGGTGCTCGGGGGAGGCGGATCTTTGGTTCTTCACAACCACTATTGAGCATTTTTCTTTTGGATAAATTTTACATACACAAGAGCACTCTCACAAACACCCACAGGTGCTGGGTTCCAGGTACTCAGTGTTCACTTCTATACAGAAAGCTCATAATTTATTTATTTATTTACTTTTTTTCTCAGCTATCACATTATACATGTCAGATTAAATAATAATACATATAATTTAGCAATGGTATCAAAGTGTTACTTTATTGTATCTGTTATACTATATCCGTTGGTTGTGCTGTTCTTTTTACATCTCTCTTTGCAGGTGATGAAGCAGACTGAAGACGTTTTATCATTCTCTCCCTTTTATCTCCTCTTTCTTTCACCTCTTCTCTATCTTTTTTTCTCTTTTTGTTCTCCCTTTACTCTCCTTCTTTCCCATTGTAGTGTCCACATAATTTGAAATACTCCCCGCATGAATCACAATAAAACTATTTACATGCATAAATCAAGCGGAGCACCATGGCAAAAGCTGACTGCTCCACTTGTGAAAGTAAAATCTCTTGAGCTCTATTTGGCATCCATCCATTTTCTAACCTGCAAAGTCGCTCATGGGGTCACGGGGGTTGCTGGTGCCTATCTCCAGCATTCACTGGGCGAGAGGCGGGGTACACCCTGGACAGGTCACCAGTCTGTCGCAGGGCAACACATAGACAGACAGGACAAACAACCGTTCAGACACACACTCACACCTAAGGATAATTTAGAGAAGCCAATTAACCTAACAGTCATGTTTTTGGACTGTGGGAGGAAGCCAGAGTACCCGGAGAGAACCCACGCATGCACCGGGAGAACACGCAAACTCCATGCAGAAAGACCCAGGGTTGGACTCGAACCCAGAACCTTCTTATTGCAAGGCAACAGTCTGGTGATAATCAGCTCTTAAGCTGATATCAGGACAATGGTTGAAAGGGATGAATTCGAGCACTAGCGATCTTTTAACAGCTGGTTAAATTAGCTTAACTAATTCAGAACAACATTTGACATTGTCAGGGTTCTCTGTTTTGGTCCGTGCTCTAACTCTGCTCCACAGGTGGCTCTAGTTGGCTGGGGGGCGTGGCCCACACCTGCGGCTCGTTGGGAGTGGCTTCCACTGGATACTTAAGGAGAGCTCAGACAGATGGAAGACGCCAGAGCCCTAACCCAGTCATGGTACGCCGTGGCCCCTGACCTGATCCTGAAACCTGTGCCTGTGAGTCTTTTTTCGTATCCCGATTTTTGACTAATATTGAGTCTCCTGTTTTTTCTTAGTTTTGTGCTTGGATTTACCCACCCGCCTTGACGTCTTGCTCGAAGAACCAGTACCCTAAGAATCCCCGACGCTCAGATGTTGCTCTGGCATTCCCCTCAGACTCCCTTGGTTTTACCAAGCCGGGCCTGAGACCCCTTCCCTGGATTCTGCTGGTTCACCTTTACTCTGGTCATCCCGTCTGTCCCTCCAGTCCATTGTGGTGCGCTCCGGATCTCTCGCCAGCTTATCATCTGTCCGCCCTCCAGCTGCTAGCCACCTACCATCTACCGAGAGCTGCGGTCACAGAGTCCCCTCGTCATTACTCTCCCCGGATAGGTTAGCCCGACTAAATGGTAAGCGGCGCAGCTTTTGGAATTTCCCTCTGGTTCGATCACTCGTAACGCTTCTCCTCTTTCTTTCCGCAGTACTCCTGCACTGACGTTCATGTGTTTCAACCCATTCACAATGCAAAGTACAAGTTAACTGTCATGATCGGTTTGATGTGTTTGGCCCACATGCAGAGAACACCGGCTCACAGGGAGTAGTTTTACGGAGTTTATTGACAATAATAGCAGGGAAAATGTTCGGGGAAGTAATCACAGAAAAAGGGTTCACAATGGAGTGATCACAGGGAGAGAGACTCGGATGGAGCACGAACGATCTGAGGGGACAAGGGGGAGAATTGTTAGGTGCGTCAGCACACGGAACTGATGGTGAAGACGTGCGGCGTAAGCTTACCACTTAGACTCGGAAGCCGGACCGGAGGGGGGAAGCGCAACGGACTCAGCTCCAGATGGAGTGGTGCGGACAGCTGATCGGGGGGCGTAGGCGTGAGGCAGGGTCCGAGCAGCACTGGCGAAAACACAGGCAGCGGAAGGAACCTGACTGATCCGATGGGAGTCGTGAGCACGAGAGTTCAGTTAGGCTCAAGCCTCGGGACACGAGAGCGAACCTGAGAGACACAAAGGAGCTTTTTAGAAGAGATCAAAAATTAGTCAGAGGACTAAGGCCGTCTAAGCATACCGACAACGGTTAATACTCAGGCGTCCTCCCGCTGTCCGAGCGCAGATCTTATAGTGCTGCAGAACACGCTGCAGGTGTGCGCGCCCCGCCCACCAGTCAACTGCCGTCACCTGTGGAAAAAGAGGAGGGAGAGAGCAGGGCCGGCAGAAACTGCCCGGCTCTGCTCGCTGAGTCCTGACACCCCCCCCCCCTCAATGGTCGCCACCTGGCGACCCAGAGGAAGATGTGGAGGGGCGAGAGGACAGGAAGGACTCGAGGAGAGACTGATCTGTGACGGAGGAACCGGGAACCCACGACCGGTCCTCAGGACCGCAGCCCTCCCAGTCAACGAGGTACTGGACCCCTCTACCTCGCCGGCGAGAGTCCACAATTTGACGAATCCGGCATCCCCGGTGGTCCTGGGTGGGAGGAGGGGGTTCGGCCGGAGGGCACAAGGGACTTGAGAGGACCGGTTTAATTAGGGACACATGAAACGTGGGATGGACTCTAGAGTGGGATGGTAGACGGAGGCGTACAGCAGTGGGGCTGATGATGGAGTGGATTTCATATGGGCCGGCGAAACGAGGAGACAGTTTACGGTGGGAGGTGCGGGATGGAAGGTCACGGGTAGAAAGCCACACTCGCTGACCAGGATGGTATTGGGGAGCTGGGACTCGTCTCTGGTCAGCAAATCGGCGATTTTGCTCTGCTGTTCTTTGGAGGGCTTGTATAGTTTGAGTCCAAAATTGTCTGCACCGGTTAATGTGATGGTGGACAGAGGGGACGGCGATTTGTCACTCCTCGGAAGGGAACAGGGGAGGCTGATAGCCCAGGGAGGCTTCGAATGGGGAGACCCCAGTGGCGGTGGAAACATGGGCGTTGTGGGCATACTCGACCCATGGTAGGTAATTGCTCCAGTCAGACGGGTTGGATGATGTGAGGCAGCGGAGAGCGGTTCCCAGCTCCTGGTTCATCCGCTCTGTCTGGCCGTTCGTTTGTGGATGGTACCCTGAGGTAAGCGTATATCTGGCCCCGAGGGCTGAGGCAAATGCCTTCCAGACCCTAGAAACAAACTGCGGGCCACGGTCAGACAGAATGTCCAGGGGAATTCCATGCAGGCGGAAGACATGTCGAACCAGGAGCTGGGCCGTCTGAAAGGCAGAAGGAAGCTTGCGGAGAGGAATGAGGTGACAGGCCTTTGAGAAGCGGTCAACAATTGTGAGTATTGTGGTGAAACCAGTCGAGGGAGGGAGACCAGTCACAAAGTCGAGGGCTACATGGGACCAGGGGCGTTCGGGCACTGGGAGCGGCTGGAGTAGACCAGCGGGGGGCCTGTTAGAGGCCTTGTTCTGGGCACATACAGAACAGGAGAGAACAAACTCCTTTACATCTCGGGACATGTGAGGCCACCAAAAGTGCCTAGAAATGAAAGTGTCTGTGCGGTGGACCCCAGGGTGAGCTGACAACTTTTGTGAATGAGCCCACTGCAAAACTTGGGGACGCACGGCGGACGGGACATAGATGCGGTCTGGAGGACCGTTTCCTGGGTCTGGGTCAGACTCAAGGGCTTGGGTGATGAGGTTCTGGATCTCCCACTGGAGGGTTCCAAAGGTGCAGGTGGGTGGCAGGATTAAGGCTGGTTCCTTCTCAGTGTCAGGAGGGGAGTAGAGGCGAGACAATGCATCTGGTTTTTGGTTCCTGGACCCGGGACGGTAGGAGATTGAAAGGTTGAACCGGGAGAAAAATAGGGACCAGCGTGCCTGCCTGGTGTTAAGACGTCGCGCTGTCTGTAGGTAGGATAAGTTCTTGTGATCTGTCCAGATCTGCACAGGCTGCTCGGACCCCTCCAGCCAATGGCGCCACTCCTCCAGAGCGAGTTTGATCGCCAGCAGCTCTCTGTCTCCCACGTCGTAGTTTCTTTCTGCGGGGCTCAAACGGCGAGAAAGAAGGCGCAGGGGTGCAGTTTCTGGTCCAGATCTGAGTGTTGAGATAATACAGCTCCGACACCGGTGTCAGAGGCGTCGATCTCCACGGTGAATTGTTTCATGGGATCTGGATGGATCAATATGGGTGCTTGGGAGAATCTTGTCTTGAGGGAACAGAAGGCGGTATTAGCTTCTGAGTTCCACGTGAACGGAACTTTAACTGAGGTGAGCGCGTGAAGAGGGGCAGCGACCTGGCTGTAGTTGCGAATAAAGCATCTGTAAAAATTGGCAAAGCCAAGGAACCGCTGTAGCTCCTTTCTACTCTGTGGAACGGGCCATTCAAGAACCGCTCTAATCTTGTCAGGGTCGGAACGGACTTGACCTCCCTCAAGGATGAGTCCCAGGAAGGTAACTGAAGGCTTGTGGAACTCGCACTTTTCTGCTTTTACGAATAGTTTATTCTCCAAAAGGCGCTGAAGGACAAGACGAACGTGGTACTGGTGCTCTGTTAGGTCACGGGAGTAAATTAAAATATCATCCAGGTAGACAAAAACAAAAACATTCAAAAAATCACGAAGGACGTCATTAACTAGGGCCTGAAACACGGAGGGAGCATTGCACAGGCCGAATGGCATGACCAGGTATTCAAAATGTCCTAGAGGAGTCTTGAAGGCTGTTTTCCACTCATCCCCCCGGCGGATCCGAACCAAGTGGTAAGCATTACGAAGGTCTAATTTTGTAAAGATGGTGGCTGACTGCACCGGTTCGAGGGCGGAGGAAAGGAGCGGAAGCGGGTACTTGTTTTTGACAGTAATAGCATTTAGGCCACGGTAATCAATGCATGGACGCAAGGATCCGTCCTTCTTAGAAACAACAAAGAACCCTGCCCCCAGAGGGGACGACGAGGGGCGAATCAGGCCAGCGGCTAGCGATTCATTAATGTATCTCTCCATGGCCTGTCTTTCGGCTTGGGAAATATTGTAGAGCCGACTGGTCGGCAGGGGAGCGCCAGGTAACAACTCGATTGCGCAATCATAGGGACGATGGGGCGGTAATAAACTGGCTTGGGATTTACTAAAAACCCTTTGCAGATCGTGATACTGGGCCTGTACCAGTTTTAGATTTTCTGGGTCAAACTCGGTAGGAGGGGGGCCAGCCGCAGCCGCGGGGCAGGTCGGCACGGCCGAGTGCATACAGCACGATAAGCAATTAGATGACCAGGACTCAACCCGCCGATCGGTCCAGTTAATTTGCGGATTGTGTAAGCGCAACCAGGAGAAGCCCAGAACAAGCGGGGCATGCTTTACAGGGAACACTAGGAAAGAAATTTGCTCACGGTGATTACCCGAAACAGCTAACTCAAGAGGTTTAGTCTGGTGTGTTATACGAGGGAGCGCCCCGCCATTTAAAGCGGACACTCCGAGTGGAGAACTCAAAGGAACGGTCTCTAATCGAGCCTGGCGTACAAATGTTTGATCAACTAAATTAAAGTCGCACCCTGAATCGATCAGGGCGGATAACTTAAATGTTTTCAGCGGAGTAACAATCACAGCGGGGAGAGTGAGGCGCGGAGAGGTAGGGGGCGTATCGGATTGGTCCGCCGGATTCCCTACTACTGCCGACGGACCCAAGCCTTTGGTCGCGCCGGGCAAGCGTTTAAAAAAGCGGCAGGTTGCTGGGCGGCGTTAAGCGCGGCCATCAGCTGATTAATCTGAGCGGCGAAGCCCTGGAACTGGTCCTGCATGGAGAGCACTGCCGTTTCTAAACCCCTGATTTTATCCTGTTGGGCGGTTAGCGCCCTACCGAATGTCTCTGCTGGGTCTCTTTGTTGGCCTGAGTATTCTTCTGTCATGATCGGTTTGATGTGTTTGGCCCACATGCAGAGAACACCGGCTCACAGGGAGTAGTTTTACGGAGTTTATTGACAATAATAGCAGGGAAAATGTTCGGGGAAGTAATCACAGAAAAAGGGTTCACAATGGAGTGATCACGGGGAGAGAGACTCGGATGGAGCACGAACGATCTGAGGGGACAAGGGGGAAAATTGTTAGGTGCGTCAGCACACGGAACTGATGGTGAAGACGTGCGGCGTAAGCTTACCACTTAGACTCGGAAGCCGGACCGGAGGGGGGAAGCGCAACGGACTCAGCTCCAGATGGAGTGGTGCGGACAGCTGATCGGGGGGCGTAGGCGTGAGGCAGGGTCCGAGCAGCACTGGCGAAAACACAGGCAGCGGAAGGAACCTGACTGATCCGATGGGAGTCGTGAGCAGGAGAGTTCAGTTAGGCTCAAGCCTCGGAACACGAGAGCGAACCTGAGAGACACAAAGGAGCTTTTTAGAAGAGATCAAAAATTAGTCAGAGGACTAAGGCCGTCTAAGCATACCGACAACGGTTAATACTCAGGCGTCCTCCCGCTGTCCGAGCGCAGATCTTATAGTGCTGCAGAACACGCTGCTGGTGTGCGCGCCCCGCCCACCAGTACACTGCCATCACCTGTGGAAAAAGAGGAGGGAGAGAGCAGGGCCGTCAGAAACTGCCCGGCTCTGCTCGCTGAGTCCTGACATTAACCAGAACATTATTTTGAGCAAATAATAATCTAAAGACTGATGTGCTCAGTAAAATCATTTAACCCTTATGTACGGCCAATCTTATTAAAGCCATTCTCCCTTCAAGCGCTAGGGGTCGCTGTAGCGATCGGTCGCTAACCTGGTTAAAGTCTAAAGTTATCAAAATTGCCTTTAAAACCGGCATTATATTCCATATTAATGCGGGAATAAGGCTCATAGCACCATCGAAGGATGGCCAAGCAGAACGGTTAAGCTTTAAAACAAGCTCCTTTTGAATGTCCGGAAATCGGGAGCCACAGAAGCTAATAGCATTTTGGCTAGCGGACATTCGGCGCTAACAAATAAACGCTTCAGTTTTATTTTAGTCATAATGAGTGGGCTGGATAACATAAACATTAATGTTCCATCAATGTATGAAACCCTTGTGGAGATAACCTTTGTTATTATAACCATAAAAACACACTTGAAAATGACATGGTACCGAACGCTAGCAATGAGCTATCCAGTTAGCCCTTTGTTTAAAGCAACCATGTGTCCAAACGAGTTACAAAACATTTCCAGACGAACCATTTAACTTCTCCCTCAGCTCCCTCTGCCCAAACCTGTCGTTTGCCTTGTGTGTTTGCCACATGTGGGGTTCCCCAAGGGTCCATTCTGGGTCCCCTCCTCTTCAATATCTACATGCTCCCTCTTGCTCAGATAATAAAAAATAACATCAGCTACCATAACTATGCAGACGACACACAGCTTTACATCACCATGTCACCAGGTGACTATGAACCAGTTCAGGCACTCAGTAAATGCCTAGAAGAAATCAATACGTGGATGTGCCAAAATTTTCTTCAGTTGAATAAAAACAAAACAGAAGTAATAATTTTTGGACCAATAGAGGAGAGATCAAAAGTTAGCACA
This sequence comes from Fundulus diaphanus, assembly GCA_037039145.1. NCBI lineage: Eukaryota > Metazoa > Chordata > Actinopteri > Cyprinodontiformes > Fundulidae > Fundulus > Fundulus diaphanus. The sequence continues at coordinate 5,019,702 of CM073125.1, forward strand.
CAGCTTCAGCTGCTTCAGTTAGGAACCACTGATCAGGCCCGAAACCTGGGTGTAGTGATGGATTCAGACCTGAACCTTCAAAAGCATCTAAAGACAATTACAAGGCCGGCTTTTTATCACCTGAGGAACATTTCCAGGATTAAAGGACTAATGTCTCAGCAGGATCTGGAAAAACTAATCCATGCGTTTATTTTTAGTAGAATTGATTACTGCAACGGTGTTTTCACAGGTCTGCCTAAAAAGTGGATCAGACAGCTGCAGCTGATCCAGAACGCTGCTGCCCGCGTCCTCACTAAGACTAAGAAAGTAGAACACATAACCCCAGTTCTAAAGTCATTACACTGGCTCCCTGTATCTCAGAGAATAGACTTTAAAATACTTCTGTTAGTCTATAAATCCCTAAATGGCTTAGCACCTAAATACATCGCAGACTTGTTATCAGCGTATAAACCCTCCAGACCACTCAGGTCTTCTGGCTCCAGCCTTGTCTGCGTACCTAGAACCAGAACTAAACACGGAGAAGCAGCATTTAGTTCCTATGCTCCACTTATCTGGAACAAACTTCCAGAAAACTGTAAAAGTGCTGAAAGCCTGAGCTCCTTTAAATCGAGATTAAAAACACATTTGTTTAAAATTGCCTTTGAATGTTCAAGTTAAACTGTTTTAAAATGTTCAATGTTCAAGTTAAACTGTTTTAAAATTACTTTTTTTTCTACATTCTATCCCTACTTGCTTTTATTCCTATATTTTAATCATGTAAAGCACTTTGCATTGTCTCTGTACTGAATTGTGCTATATAAATAAATTTGCCTTGCCTTGCCTTGCCTTGTGTGAGTTTTGTCCACTTTGGCCATTCCACGGAAGGAGCGTTGAAAGCAGGAAAGTTGTTGGTTTGTCTTGGCAGCGGGCAAGGGTTTAGCTCTGCAGCACCATGTGGTCGGGCAGCTTGGGGTTCTGCGGCCTAGCAGAAACACGCATGTGTGGTCGGGACCGGAGGCCTGGTCTCTGCCAGGTTCTCCGGCTTGGATGCAGCCCGATTTAAGCAGATTCTCCTCACATTCGAAAGGAGGCCCAAATGTGTTGGCTTTTCAGCTCCAGCTGGGGTTCGCTTCCCTGTAAAGGCTGAGGAGAAATACAACAAAGCTGTTTTTGGCATGCAGGATCTTTCCTCCTGCATCTGATTATGAGGTTAAGACAGCAGACTTAACTCTGATTTGCCCGGACATGTTCCCCGGGCGACGAGAGTTTCCTCCCAAATGCTGGCTTGTGTATCGGTCAGGCCTGTGCAGGGCCCATGGTCCGAAATGGTTTCCTGGTGTGCTCCAGGACAAGGTGGTCTGAGCAGCTTGGTGTCAGGAGAAAGTCTTGAGAAGTCTGGGCAGAAGAGATGTGGGTGTAACGTACAGGAATAAGGACCCAATATGCACACAAACAGGTATGAGCCTTTAAGTGCTTTATTTACTCGAGCTCTGAGCGTATCGGGGAAAACGCGCAGGCAGCGCGGCACGGGGAGCGCACAGCAGGCAGCTCTCCAACTGGAAACCCCCTGTGGCAGACACTACAGGTTAGTGATCGGGAAAAAAGGGAAAAAACTGGCAAGGAGGGAGAAGGAAGATCACTAACCTGGTAGAGGGATTCAGAGCTCGGGTCCGGTTCAGGTCCGGGGCGGAGGTCCGACGGCGGACAGTAATGTGAGGCCGTTGAGCGGCAGGCAAACAGGGGCAATCCAGCAGGGAAATCCAGGTCCGTTCCAAGGTCTGTTAACTGATGGGCAGAGATGCAAAAGGGGTCAGGCAGATTCGAAAACTTAAACTGAGCGGAGGTCCGGTACACAAGCAGGCTATCCAGGGCAGAGACAGAATCGGTGGTCAGAAAGCTGATCAGATCGGGCACACAGGCGGGCGAACAGGAACAATTCAGGGGTCTGGCAGGCTCGGTAAACGGTGGTGGAATCAGGTCGGATAACGGTAAAGCTGGCAGGTTTCAGGAACGCTGAAAAGTAACAAGGGTTTGGCTTGAGACAATCTGGCACTGGGGGCTGATCTGGACTGGGTATATATGGAGGTGAGACAGGTGGAACCAGTGAGGACTAATTGCAGAAACGAGAGGAGTGGAGCAGGTGTGCTGAATTGTGTATCAGCTCCAGTGCCAGGAACGTTACAGTGGGAGCTGCAGGAGAGGGTCTGAAGAGGGGGTGGTCAGAAGCACCCTGCTGAGAGAGAAGGTCCTTTGTGCCTGTGAGGGTCTCATGTTTGCAGCAGGAGTGGAATTCCTTTTGTTACCTCCTCCATACTACATGGCCAGAATTCAGTCTGATATCAAATATTATTATCATGGCGTTATTATGGCACAACAAATGTATCTTTCAACCTTCCATTTACGCGGTTATGGGTTACGCGGGAATGGTAGGGCTGGGATGTGTGTTCAGGATGGGGATAAACAGCCACAAGCTTGATTTGCCATACTGAATTATGGAGAGTGGGTTGAGTTATGCTGGTATGTTCGGTCTTTTTAGCTGGATGATTTCCCCCTTCCATCATCACCGAATGTTGAGGGAGGCTTTGTATCACTTTGAGCTGCTGGCTCAAACCATTGCTGCCAAGGCAGTGGAGGACAGGATCAGTTCAGTTATATATTATCATATTTATTTCCTGCTTTGTGATCCAGGCGTGATCACCAGCAGGTTTGCGCATCATGATTCATTTGCAATGTGGACAGAAAGCATGGTTGCACTGACTGCAGCAGTGAGGTTTCAATACGAGGGAAAGCAGAGAGTTGTTGAGACTCATGGGCTCGTTGTACCACGGGCCATCTCATTCATTCCGGTTCGAAGATTTGGCAACAAGAGAGAAGTCAGTAAAATCAAAGGCAGAACAGTTAAAACATATTTTATTACAATTTGGAATTCCAAAAAGGGAGACAACTTACAAGTTTTTATCACCGACGCGGATATCCTAATCTTATCCCGAAAATAGCCTCCACGAGTTGTAAAATGTGTCTCAGCGTTTACCCGTTGGATCCTGCCTTTTAACAAACGGACGGCTCCAAAGGGGGGCTGGACTAACCCCCCTTCGTGCAGACTCTCAGTCTGGGTGCAGACTCTTAGTCTGGCTCAAACATGTGCTTCCTGACACTCGACCGTTAAAATGTGATCCATTGCCCTATTTTGGTTCCTGGGAGTTAACTGAAATAACATTGAGACCCTGAGAGAGGTTTTCTTAAACCACTATCTCTTGCACAAGGCTCTCATAAATTTCCCGTTCTGTGCTGTGGCTGGTACGCTTACTGAAGTCTGAAGGCATCTATTGCGCTCTGTACACAGGTTACTGTGTTAAGGGTTAATATCTGTATAATTTTAAAATACACTATTATCATATACGTGATTATATATTTTCATAACAGAGGGAAGTTCACAGCAACCGCGGTTAAGTTAGTTCTAGGTTGGACAGTGGATATTCGCACTCCGCGGCTTCAGTGGCATCCTTAAAGTAATTATTTTCCATCTTTAACTGCTATGACACTCACTAGTATGCCTCTCAGCTTTTAGATACCTCTACCCATTGTAAAGTCGATGTATTTTGAGCCTTGTGAAACTAAAAGACGGAACTGTCGAGTGGTGTACTGTTTGTTGTAGCATGCTAATGCTAATGCCCTTGTTTGAACTGTTTGGTATAGTGTTAGCTTAGCGCGGGCACTAGCTGCACTTTCCATTGATTTGAATTTTTTTTTTCGGAATCACAGCTAACAACCATATTACCTAGCTTTCACAGTTATACTGAGTAATGTTGCATTAGCTTGTTATTTTGATTTATTTGACCAAGTCAACAATGATCTTGTTTTAGGATGGTTATTGGCTAACAGCCTTTACATTTATAGGGATAAATAATGTTTGATGAAATGCATTTCTAAGTTGTGTTTTTGTGCAATACTGAACCATTTAATATGGTGATGAATTGTTTATTGAGTACTCTATGAATAATTGTTTTGTATATTTTTACTGAACAAACAATTAAGATTAATCCTGTACATGTAGATGACTATATTAATATAATGAATATACTGTTTATGGTATTTATTGGGAGCTAAGCATTGTCAATTATGGTGCTAATTATTGGTCATGTTTATACAGGCCAAGTTCCTATCTTCCCATTCGTTGGGTGGTGAGCTAGAAGTAGGCTTCGAGCCTTAGCCCGGAAAGAAGAAGCCAACTTCAACTCCCATCAGTGCGGTACGAGACGCTGCAACTTGCTTCCCCGCACCCACACACACCCCGTATACTAACATTGCCATATCATATGATCTCTTCTCACAACCAAAGTTTTGGGACAATGATAGAGCCTTGTGGGGGCTATACGAATTGTGAACCGCAACCACGCATGGATCCAGTGCCCGTTTGAAATTTCCTTTCGTTGGACTTTAATTAATGTGTTCATTGGAATAATAGAACTGACTTGTCTGTCTTTATCGTGCATGACTGTACATATTGTAAATATAATTTTTTCTTTTCACATATTACACAATCCTGCGCTTAAATACTGTGTTTGAGTCTTATTAAGCACTGCCTGATTTTAAACAAATAAAAAAATAAAAAAATTTGAGCCTCGCCTCGATTTTTTCCAAAATAAACACTGCAAAACACCATGAAAACCCCTTTGAAAATATAAGAGAAGCCTCAGACTTTATAGATCCACATCTTGACTATAACCGCAACAAGTCTGGACTGAATCAGTTGAAGCTGTCATAGTTTGGGTTTTTGTTTATTTTGCTTTTGGACTTTCTGGACTTTTCTTATGTAGCCTGTCACTTCTCAGCCACCAGCCACTACCCAATCAGCTCAGTCTATCTCCAGTCACCACCCTGCTCTAGATCCTCTCCACCTGTTGCCACTAATTAGTCACTCAGCTCACCTGTTCACCAGCCTACTTGTATCTGCCTCTGCCAACTCTTCCCTGCCAGAACGTCTCACTCCTTCCTGCAACTCACCGCTCTTGTCGGATTTCCCTGTGTGATGCGCCCTTGCTACACTAGTTCATGTGTGCTCTGCCAGCTGGACTCTTCTTCTGAGGTCGCCTGTGTCTGTGTACTGCAGTTCTGCCGGTTTCTCGTGAGTTCCAGCCGTTTGCTCTGCTCGTCCTGGTGGTTTTCTTGGCCTACATCACTCGGTCTGGTCTCCCCCTACCTGCGTCTTCTGATCACTTCCTCACGTCTGCCTGCCTGCACCCTCTGCCAAGATTCTTCTACCAAGCCAAACTCAACCAGGATTCCTCTGCCAAGTCTGCTTCTGCTTGCCCGCCTCACCTTCCATTATTCACCCTTTCAATAAACTTTTTAACGTGTCTCTGTGTCTGGCTGAATATCGGGTTCACCTGCAGTAAATCATTACAGAAGCATATTTGTTCAACAAAGGTTTTAGTGGGTAGTATGCCAGGCGGACATGTGATTTTAGCACAGTTATGCCAAAATGGGCCAAAACTATACAAAAAGTGTTTTTCCCCCATTAAAGGGAATCTGGCAGATATCCATAATAGGACATCTTCTGCATATGACAAAGTATGTGGTCATAAGATTTACCCTGTGTTTCATCGAAATGTAACATTGTGCACAGCATATTATCAATAACATCAATAGAAAATTAGATGAATCGTATAATTATGTCTCCAAACTGAGGTATTTTACTGAAAACAAGAATTATCAATCCCAAACTGTCTTAAAATGCAAAAAAAAAAACAATTTTAGGTATAAGTGGCTCATTGTCAGGGTCAGCTGGACTGTGCCACATGTCTTTGCTGTCATCAGGCAAAGGTGTAGCCTGAATAACCTGCTTTGAAGCTATTTTCCTTCTTTTTGTTGATCTGATGAGCTGCCCTTTGTCTTGGGGCAGACGGAACTTTGTACTTCCCAAGTCTTGAGGCTGACCGTAGCTGCATGGAAGGTGGTTGATACAACTCATCTTTTTCACAATTGTCGCAGTAGGACCAGTAGAATATATGTTGAGGAATACATTTAATCTAAAATCAACACAAAAAATTAAGTTGCATCTGACACTGACTAATAATAATCATAGAAACATAATTCTAACCCAATTATGACTCCAGTTTATAACTGCTGATCTTTGTAGAACAGACATTGTACCTTGAAGAAGATAAAGGTGAGGGGCAGGGTCTGCTGTGTTCCAGATGGTTCTGCGATGTCCTCCTAGCTGTGTACATATAAATATAGAACAAAATAGTTTATTACAAAGTTTGATGATTATAAGAAATGAATTAAATATAGCCAGAAAATATAAAAATGATGTAATGCTGCAGATAATGTAAAAGCTTTATAACATTCCTTGAATCAATGGCACATAAAGTAAATGTGGTTCCTTTGTTCTGGAGGTGTGGGTTGGTGAAGGAGGGAATTCATAGGAAAGTTTTCTGATTACAAGATACTCTGACTTTACCACAAAAATAGGCAAAATAAAAATAAAAAATCTGTTTTTTGTTGTAACAGTAACGTGTATTGGTAAAATGTGGATAATGTAAAAATATTTATAACGTTCCTTGAATCAATTTCATATACATATGCTTACAAATACACAAATAGTATCGATAATGGTACCGATAAAATACTGGATCGATAAGCAGTATCGTTAAGAGTAGTAGTATCGAAAAATCCTTAACGATACCATCCCTATTTATAGCGTTCCTTGAATCAATTCCACATACAGTAAGTGTGGTTCCCTTGCTCTGGGGATGAGGGTGTGTGGGTGTGTGGGGGAATACATTGCAAAGATTTCTGATTACAAGATCAGCATTATTTCCAACTGTATTCATGTGCCCTCTTTCTGAGGTCCGGGGACCGGCAGGGTTTTCAGAGCCGCAGGCAGGCAGGCAGGCAGGCAGGCAGGCAGGGCTTTTCTAGGCTCGTGTTCCAGAGGACAGTCCGTGATCGGGGCCAAAAAAGCAGAAGTCCGGTGATGATCCAAAGGGCAATCCAGAACAGGGTCAGAATCCAATCTGGGTCCGAGAATAGGCTGGGCTCAGAGGCACACAGGGGTTAGTCAGGCTCAATTACTCACAGGCAGAAGGGTCGGGCACACAGGCAGGTAGTCCATGTTAGACAGAGTCAGAAGACCAGAGGCAGATCCGATCAGGTTTCCAGGCAGGCAGGCAGACAGAATCAGAACGGGGTCAGGCAGGCTCGGTAACAGAAGGTAGAACAGGTCGGGTAACAGTCAGGCAGGCAGACAGAATGAACACTGGATTAATTTTACCGGGATGGCACGAGATAATCTGGAACTGATGACTGGTCTGAAGGCTGAATATATAGTGGTGGGAACAAGTGGATCTGGTGAGAGCTGATTGCAGAAGGGGTGGAGCTGGGCAGGTGTGTGGAGTGAATGATAAGACCAGCATCAGTGCCGAGATCATTACAAAATGATTTTCACCCAGGATGGAAGTAACATTCCCTATAAACAATCAGTCCTCTCCATCAACAATGTATTAGTCATGTTTTTCTACTTTCAAACCTAGCGGTACGGTCCGGAACTATTTCATTTCAGAATGTAGCCCGTATTTAATTCATGGTTCCTGAACCAATCATATGAAAGTTCCCAGAATTCCTAAAACAGAACGCAGCATTTGGTATTTTATTTTGGCAAAAGAGCAGCAGCTTGCACACATGGATGCCAGTAAGAGACGAAGACCAGAAGTAGAAGAGAATACAATATCATATACATATCTCGTGTAAATAAAAATTCAGTGGCATTTCACAGCAACAACACAGCTTGAATAAATGGCTGGTCTCAGTGAAAGGCATTGTGTATGTATTGTTTGTATTTTAACCACTAAAATGTAACCACTGTACAGTTTCATTGTACAGTGGTTAAAAAAACAAGTTAGCATTGTTGAATTAAAAAAGTAGAGTTTCAGACGGTCAGAAACTGTTGTTGAATTTAGAATCTGTCACGCTCATGAGATTTATGTCTTACTAGAGTTTTTACATACTTTTATAAAGTTTTATAACTAACGCATGGGTTAAAAACATAATTATAGATGATGTTGGCCTATTAGAGTTGATAGATTAGTGTATAACCTTTCTTTGAAAAAAGAGCATAGTAGAAAAAATGATCAGCATATTTGTTACTTGTAGTTAAACAGAAACATTGAGACTGATATTGTCACACTCCAGGCCTGGGTGCAGGGCCGGGTTTTCTCTCTCTCTCTTCTCTGCAGGGTGTGGCGGGCAGGTGCTTCTCATCACAGCTGATTAGAGCCCTTCTTAAGGAGCAGAAGCCAGGAGGAGGGCGTCAGTTCTTTCTCGCTTCCAGCGTGGTACATGACCGAACTTACCCTGTTCCGAGTTCTCTGCAAGCAAGACCTAACATTTGTGTCTCTGTTGTTTTTCCCTCAGAACCTTTCCGCCTACGCCACAGAAACCTCAAGCCTGCCTGGAACCCTAGGGCAACTGAATGTTCCCTGATCGTCTGCCAGCGCAAGTCCTCCTCCTAGAGCTCACCTGCTTGTCCACCCTCCCAAGCCATCAGCACAAGAGAGTATCTCTGGATTTGCACCCGGATCCAGGACATCACCCCTCCTGGTTCTTGGCAAGCCTCCGACTCAGTGAGTTTAGCGACCTCCACATTCTCAGCAGCCACAGGCTGTTTCTCACAGTTATCCCTCACCTCTCCAAGCAGACCAGAAGACTGTCAAACCGGACACCACCAACACCTGAGACCCTGCACTTTAAACAATAAACCAGATTCAACTGAACTGTTTTGTCTCCGTGGTTGCCCTGATTCTGAGTCGTTCTATTCTATCATGTGTTGTGCCATGTCAGGACGTGACAGACTGCATTTCCCATGATGCATGGTGGTCAAAATGGCCACCAACTCCCATCATGCAACGCGGCCCAAAATGGCCGGCGCCCTAGCAACCGATAACGTTGCTAGGGTAAAGTTGATAAAACTCGGTTGCACCTAGCAATCGATCTTCTTCCCTGGCGCCCTGCCAACCGAGAAGACACACAGCTGTTTAACTCCGTTGGGAAAATCCCACGCCACGTGCTCGAGTTTCTCGCTGGACCGAGATTTTTCGACGCAACGTTGTTCCCTGCTTTCACACAGGAGGTCGACTCAAAAAGGTACCTTTAATTCCCTCTGATCAAATACTGGAAGCCGCCTTATCTCCCAGTGATCGAGAGAGGACGACGCGTTGTTTGGCCCAACAAGCGTCTAGGAGCCCAGAGAGAGAGAGAAAGACGAAGGAACTCTCTCAGTCTGGTCCCCGCTGCAGCCTGCGGACCCTGCGGTCGTCAAGACGCGTTCAGGACGTCGCGTGATCCGGAGCGCTCCGGACCGAAGCCGGGACTTTCACTCCGGACCAGCCCCGAGGCACCTCAAAGTAATGGGTTCTCCCCTTTTATTTCTGTCTCACCAACAGGGTGTTTAGAAGTGCCTGGGCAGACGTAGAAATTTGTAGGCTTAGGTTAATGCTTTTATTCCACGACGAAGTTGGAATTATTTTGCTGAATATTTTCTTTGTATGTGCATGCATTTTACATTTGATTCTGCTGTGTTGATTGTGGTTTATCTATAACCCCGCCGTGGGTCACTGTTTCAGTTCTTTTCATCTTCCTCCATGCTTTTCCCCCTTTTCTTTTGCTTCTCCTTATCAGAGAATTTGATCGCTTTGTTTGAATCTTAGTTCGCGGTTTCTCTTTGAACCAGAGCGTAAACCACTCCCTCTCGGAGCGAGGTACCACCTCACCTTAGCGTAAGCGCGGTGACATCATTAAGACCTCCCCTCACGCTTCACGCAAATTTGCAGAGCATACGTCATCATAGTCGCCATCTTGGGAGGGTGTCGGATGACTGCACTGTAGGTAGCTTAGCTGATAGCTTTGTAAGGCATCAAAGCGTCCGGTAGGACTCCCACAGCTGCTCTGTCTGTCAATGCTATGTCAAATGCCGATGTTCTGAATGTGGTTTAAACAACCGTGAGCTGAACTAAGAGTTGCAACCGCTCATTTTAATCCATTTGTTTTTCTTTCCTTTCGTTTTGTTTGTTTTGTTTATTCTTTTATCTCCATATATATTTTGCGTGTTAGTTAGTAGTGAGTAAGATTTCCAAAGTCGTTGAATCAGAGAATCACTGTAACAGGGAATTGCTTTTGGTTCAATAAAACACCACTGCGGAATAGACATTGTTTTGTGTTCAATCCAATTCATAGTTGTATGGTTATTCAGAAATCAGAGCTAACCTCCTTTGGAGTTAACATCTGACATTAATACAGAGACAATATCATTGGATGGTGATAGACGAATAAGGATTTAAACTCTAATTGCAGTTACATTGGGGTTCTCATAGCCTGCCGGATAAACCTCGTCGGTCACAAGTCCGACCAGATCATTTATCCCAGCATAAATGAGTTCATAACAGCAAATTAACTAATGCATTAATGGTATAAATACTTACAAGCTTATAGCTAACATCACCACCATTTGAACTATATTTTGTTGTAGCGGAATTTTGAGTTGAATGATTTATTATTTAAATTATAATGCCAAATTATAATTAATAATAATAATAAGCATATTCAACCATCTTCTGGCATAACATTTACTGGCGTGCCCGGGTGGGCTAGTCTACTTATTTGGCGTTCCTTTAGACTAAACTGAATAACCAGCAACTTATGAATTTAATGAACACAATCTACATTCCAGCATTTTGACTGCTCACCTTGCCAAAAGGGATATTCAGTCATAATTGATTAAGGAAGTACTCCTACTAAATATGTACGTGTTTGTGGTGGTTTGAGGTTGTTAACCTGAGGTTTGAATATCGATTTCTAAACCTGGAGTTAGTTAGACTGAACTGACTAGAACGTACAGCGCCTCCAGCGCCTGCTACTGATCAGTCATCTCCTGTGTCGTGTTCTGCTTTGAAAAGAGAGACCTTGCCTCCATCTGGTGGCCAGGATAGGTAGTTGCAGTCACGGTTGGAAATTCAGGTGAAAGCACTCGGCTTCCCTGAATGGATATTTGAATGTCAGTTTCTTAAAACTTTCTTTATGGTTACTCCTTTTAATAATTTTTGTCAACTTATTATAATTTTTTTTTTCCTTTTGAATTTTTTTTTTTAACTTTTAATTTTTGTTAAATTATTTTTCTTTCTTTTCCCCCTTCTGCTCATCATAAGTGGTCAAAGTTGATCTGTGATTTTGAAACTAAGGTTGCAATTTAGCGGTTTTTAACTGTCATTCTTTGCCACCTCTGAAGTTCCAAACACTTTGCTATTTTCCACACATGTGTAGAGCACCTGTTCTTAAATAACTTGCATCACAAACAAAGCCACAGCTTTATCACTTAATTACTGGCCGAAAGGTTAGTGGTCCATGTCACTCACAGTTAATATTCTCAAAGTTAAACAAGCATATTAACCGTTCCTAAACATAGGAGTTGTAAGTCGCAGGGTTGATTTTCCCCTGCGCAGCCTAATTAAACGCACGTATTTGACCACACTTCCTGCAGTAAAGTGTCAGTCGTAGTGCGAGTTGCTGTTGACAGTAAAGTGAAGCCACTTAACAGTTGTTTTTAGCAGTTGTTGTTTAGCGCTGAGCTAAACTAAAGTGTATGCGTTGTTGCTTAGTGCTAAGCTAGAATACAGCGTTGTTGTTTGTTGTTTAGCGCTAAGCTAAACTACAGTGTTATTTGATTGTTGTTGTTGTGTAGTGCTGAGCTACAGTTGTTGTGCTGCTGTCCATAGCTGACAAAGAATGGATAGTAAAGGTTCTTCAGTCAAAGGAGCTGAAGGTCCACAATCCTCCATTGGAATGGAGGCTCAGGGTGTCATTAGCTCACTGCTTAAAATGACACCGGAGGACCAAGACCGCTTGAACCAGTTTAACATAGAGGACTGTGAGAGAAAAATTCAGGAATTGGTGGAGGAGGTCCAAAGCAAGCCAAAGGATAGATTGGTAGCAGATGTTTTGGGTGAATTATCTGCGTTATACCACCGAAGGTTAGTGCTAGAGACTGAGAGGCGTGTCTCAGCTGAGGAAAGAATCAAAGAGCTAGAACAGAGAAGTGTTCATGGCAGCTGTCATCTCACAGAGGAGCGAGAGGAGGATCTCATTAGCTTGCAGCCAGAAGGATCTGAGGGGAAACATGGGGATCACACCTGGAGGACATTGGATGAACTGGGCCCTCAGACACCTTCTGAGCGAGGGGTAAGCGAAGGTCAGGACAGATATAGCAGTGTGATACGGAAAGAGATGCCTAAACAACTTACGGTGGCAATCAGGACTGATCCACATGATGCAAATCATGGGAAAACACCTGCTTCCCACCTGACCCCTGACACTGTCTGCTATGATCCTTTCCCCCCACCAGGGCGACAGGGGCACCGTTCCTGGGACACAGGTAAACCCCACTCCTCTGAACTGCGTCCACGGACAAGAGTTCATGACAGGGAGGGTCCCCCGGCGTCCCACGAACGGCCGCCGATGCCAGGTAGGTGGTCAGAACCAGAGCCCCCCTGCTATCGTGGTTACCGCAGGCAGGAGTCGTCAGGAGAGGACTCAGATGGACCAGCCCCGATCCCTGAACAGGGACTGCGGATGCGTCAGCTTGAGTCTCTGGCCCGAGACATAGAGCGTTTTGATCCTAGCAATACAGAATCCACCATTGATGACTATCTCAGAGAGGTAGAGCGCTGTCTGCTAGACTTATATAGCCCCTCGGCTCGAGAAAAATTGAAGCTTATCTGGAAAACCACGTCCAGAAGTGTCCATGTTTTCATAGAAAGCCTCCCTCCAGCTACACGTGACCGTTACTCAGCTTTTTGTCAGGCTTTAAGAGAAGAATATTCTGTGTTCACAGACCCAGCTTCTGCGACTCTTGGAGCTTTTGCAATTCAGCAAAAGAGAACTGAAGCGCCCAAGGAGTATTACCGCCGTTTACGGGCTGCTTACTTTCAGGGACGAAATGCTCCCGGCTTGGAGGAAGACCACACTTTCAAATCTTTGTTCCTCCATAATCTTCATGAAAGCGTGCGTTATGAGGTTACCATGCATTGTAGAACCAAGAGACTTACCATGCAGGAAATCAGGAAATACGCGCAGGTTGCATGGGAAACACGGGTCCGGCCCAACAAAGGAGCCGACAGTGATAAAAAGGTTCTACAGATTCAGATCGAACCAGAAAAGAGGTTAGGTCTGGAGGGACAGGAGATGCCTCCCCTCAAACCTAAAACTAAATTTGGTTCCCAGAAGCAACACAGTTTTGAACTGCAGCAGAAGAAAGCTTCCCATGATAGGAGAGGTCAGCATGACAGCATGGAAGGTGAGAGGTTTCAAAAATGGCACAGGCCGGATCCAGCCCGACACGGTAAGCAAACTGACTGGTCGGGAAAGCCGAAAAGCACACATGACAACAAAGGCTGGAACCTGCGCATGGAAGAGTCAATGAGAAAGGAGATGGAGGAGACTTTTCGCAGGTTGCTAGCCGACACAGTGCGTCAGATCGCGCCGCAGCCGTCCTCGCCACCATCCAATCCTGCCGACCCTCCTGGGAAACCAGGCCCAAAACCCACGTCAGCATGACTAGGCGTGGACCAGGCTCCCCCCTTCTAACAGAGTTTATCTGATTAAGTGGGGGAACCAACCAAAAATTCACCAACAACCTTCTAAGATCCCGTCAGCAGGTGATCAGAAAACCCCTTTTCTAAGGTTTTTAGGTGAACTAAACCATTGTGAAAACGCGCATCGCTTATACTGCTCGACAGTTATAGGAGGATGTGTCACAGCAAACGCTCTTTTAGACACAGGTTCCGAGATCAGTCTAATATGCTCAGATTTGTTTGATGAGGTGACCAGAGCTATGGTGTCTCTTGGGAAACCGTTCCAGGTGGAGACCTGTAACGTGGGCATCACCAGCTACACTCAGGATCAGTCATGCATCACCAAACGGGCGTGGTTAGACATCACTTTCCGTGACATGACCCTTGTTCACCCCATCTACATCTGTACTTTGGACACAGAACCTTTTCTTGTGGGTCAGGATCTGTTGAACAGGTTAGCTCCACTCATTGACTGCCATCATGGTCATCTTTGGGCCCAAGTGGGGACCCCCAAGCCTCTTACTTCTGGAAGTGGACCATCCGTCCCTATCCACCAGGTGACCTGCTCCGAAGAGCCCAAAGAACTCTTAGCACCATTTCTGCCTTCAACAGAGCCGATTTCAGAATCCTCTGACACACCACCGCTTCGCAGCGATCAGAGAACTTCTCTCTGCAGCCACACATCTTTCCTTTGCTCACTTAAACACTCTGGAGGTGAACCCTATAACCCCAGAGTGGCCGAAGGTGTGCACCTGGAAAGCACATTCATGCCAGACGTGCTGCTGGCTCTTTGGTCAGAGAAATCTGCGATCAGCAGAGATCTGTACAGCTCTCTGTGCCGTGAAAGGCCCCATCTGGCTGAAACGAAACACAGCCACTATTTGCTCTCAGCAGACTGGCCTCGCCGGCTTCTGAAAGCAACGGGGGTGTGCATACTTTATGCACAGATTGGCACAAGACAGCTCTCTCATCCTTTCAGCATTGTGGAGAATTTACATCCTCCAGTGTTTGTTGGTGCTGATTTTCTGGTACGGCTAGGGGCACAGCTGGACACTTGTAACCAGGTCCTGTGGGCTCAGGCTCACGTGACCCCAAGTTCCTTCCTGGGCACCCCTGAAGTCATGCGATCAGGGCAAACAATCCCACAGGCTTGCCAGGTGGCTAGCGAAACAAACATGCTAATACCTCCACAGACTGCAGGTGTACCTATTAGATTAGCCATCCTGAAAGGACAACAAATACAGAACACACAGGTTTTCTTCCAACCCCTTTCTTATTTCCAGGAATCCAACCTGGTCATCCGGGGCACACCCCTGCTTGAGCTGAACAACCGCTCAGCTTACCTTCTAGTGGAGAATCCAACCCACATGCCGATCCAAGTGGTGGCGAAGAAACCCCTTGGGGTGCTCATCGAAAGCTCTTTCCACGACTTTGAGCTGAGCATTCCCGTCATTAGAGACCTGCCCTCATCCTTGACCGGCAGACAGGACTCTCCAGACACAGTGTTTATTTTTCCTTCCAACATGATCCAAACCAGGCGACATGAAGCTCGGCCTGCTGGATCCATTTGTGGTGCTACGCTTGACGCTGGAGGAAACCTGTTGGGGTATGCGATAGAAACCAACCCAACAGAACCGGCACCAAATCAACCAGAGAACCGGGACTCACCCACTGAGCCCTGCCCTGGTTTCAAAACAGAAATTATGCAGCAGCTGGAACAAGCTGATGCACTGACCACTGAAACAGAGAGAACAGCACTTAAAGAGCTGCTCCATGAGTTTCAGCCCATTAAGCCCAAAGATTCAAACGAACTTGGGATCACATTGACACACGTCCATGACTCACCAGTAGGAGGACACAGAAGCTGCAAAGCTAATCTGAAAACTCTCCTACAGGTGGCGTCCCGGCCTTCAACGGCCCAGGACACCCAGGAGTATGTACAAGGCTGCTTAACCTGCTGCCAGTTACAACTCACACAACCGCTAGACCGAGCCCTGCTTCAGCGAAGGGGGGTTATATTTCCGTGGTCACATTTGCAGACTGACTGGATCAGTCCAGTCCCCAAATCGTCAAGAGATAACAAATATCTTTTGACACTAACATGCGGCTTCACAGAATGGGTCAAATGTTTGCCGGCACCGAACGACACCGCCGTCACCACAGCAGCCCTGCTGCTAAATCGCGTTTTCAGCCGGTGGGGCCTTCCCCTGCCCATCGACTCGGACAGAGGAACGCATTTTACGTCAAACATCATGACCGCGCTTTTCGACATGTTGGGCGTGGAAGTTAAATTCCACATCCCCTCACACCCACAGTCATTGGGACAGGTGGAGCGAATGAACCGCACCGTGGTCAGTATGTTAAAGGAACATGCCAGCAGCCATGGCAGGGACTGGGACATAAAGCTTCCCTTGGTCCTATTGCTAATCCGCTCTACCTCACCATGCTCCACAGAGCTGACACTTTTCCAGACGATGACAGGGAGACAAATGACACTTCCTCTGAATCTCATCTACCAGCCCGAAGACATCAGTGTGACAACCGTCTACACGGCACACCAGTGCGTCGCTGATTTAAAAGACCATCTCCAAACGACTTTCACGTGGGCTCAAAAGAACCTAGAGGCCAGCGTGCAAAGTCCGGAGCACAAATGGGTTCATGCGAACCAAATTAAACCGTCCACCAAACTCTCCTCACAGGGAACGGAGCCTAACTCCGCCCCCGCCGAAGAGAACAATGCATAGCATTAAACAGGACAAGTGCATGTTCAATCAGGACATTTTAAACGTGCACTAATAAAACAAATGTCCATACATAACTTCACGTCTATAAATTCACACTCAGCAATAACACCATGCATTTCTTTGGAAACGCTCACAGAAGTGGTAAAGAATGACATGATGTATACTCAGGTTGTTAGAGATTTAATGCAGGACTTCACTCGAGAGGTTAGCTCATCCGTAAATAGCCTTGCTGAAGGACGGATTCCTCCGTACTTGGTACCAGTAGATTTGGTTGAAAAGGTTCTCAAATCTGCCTCTAGTGAAACACTGCAACCACCACAAACACACCTGGCTTACAGCCTAGGTAGTGCAATTCCAATATTTGTAAATCCTGACAACTTGGAGATAGGATTTATGCTAAACCTTCCCATCATTGAAAGAGCTAACGTGTATAGGCTCAAATCAGTATTGAATGTCGGTTTTTGGCAAGGTGAGACCCACGTACACCTACAAACCCCCTCGATGCTAGCCTATCATGATGCTGACCCCAAACTTTATTTAGTTCCTAATTTGGATTTGTGTACCAAAACCAAGGACATCCACTGGGTATGCCCAAGCAACCCATTTTCTGTTCCCCACCTCAATGTGCTGTAGTCCACATTGGAAACATGGTTCTGCATCACCTTGACGTTGACAAATATGACTCAGAGATTGAAATAATAGATGTCTTTAAGGGATACAATTTCAGCATTGATGTCGGCACTGAAAGACAGCTTTTACGTGCAGGCACCCAGCTGATTAAATTCAGTCTCACTCCATCAGAGTTGAGCTCGGTCCCTCTGCTTCGCTTCCCCAGAGCTACAGAGTCGACCGACACTCACATTATGACCATTATTGTGGTTCTCCTTGTATTTGGATGGGCCATCACTACTGCGATGGCATATGCAGCATACAAGCAGATCAAACAGTTGCAAACCAGGATCGACACCCTCACCTTCGTCGCCCCCAGGTTCGTAACATCAGCTCCTCAAAGGCCACAAGCTGATTAGACTACGAACCGCTGTCTCTCTCCTTTCCCTTTTCCCTCTCTCCTTTCTTTGGTTCAAAGTCCAAACCTTATGACCAATGAATGTATCGACAATGGTGATTGTGAAGTTTGCATTTTCTTTTTTTTATTACCTTATTGTTGCCTTATTAGCCAATAGAAATTACTAGCTATAGCTTAGTCTGCCCAGGCTAGGTCACTGACCCAGGCACAATAAATGCTTTGTTTTTTTCCTTCCTCTTGGATGATGAACTGAACTGCATGAATCCCGAAGGACTACTAGAAAGACTATTAGGTTGTTCCACTCATGCACAACGGATCTTCGTCACGCCAGAATGGACTTGGTTGTAGCTTTAAAGACTGTGACCAGCATCCCACTCTTCAAAGCTAAAGGGGGGTATGTTGTGCCATGTCAGGACGTGACAGACTGCATTTCCCATGATGCATGGTGGTCAAAATGGCCACCAACTCCCATCATGCAACGCGGCCCAAAATGGCCGGCGCCCTAGCAACCGATAACGTTGCTAGGGTAAAGTTGATAAAACTCGGTTGCACCTAGCAATCGATCTTCTTCCCTGGCGCCCTGCCAACCGAGAAGACACACAGCTGTTTAACTCCGTTGGGAAAATCCCACGCCACGTGCTCGAGTTTCTCGCTGGACCGAGATTTTTCGACGCAACGTTGTTCCCTGCTTTCACACAGGAGGTCGACTCAAAAAGGTACCTTTAATTCCCTCTGATCAAATACTGGAAGCCGCCTTATCTCCCAGTGATCGAGAGAGGACGACGCGTTGTTTGGCCCAACAAGCGTCTAGGAGCCCAGAGAGAGAGAGAAAGACGAAGGAACTCTCTCAGTCTGGTCCCCGCTGCAGCCTGCGGACCCTGCGGTCGTCAAGACGCGTTCAGGACGTCGCGTGATCCGGAGCGCTCCGGACCGAAGCCGGGACTTTCACTCCGGACCAGCCCCGAGGCACCTCAAAGTAACGGGTTCTCCCCTTTTATTTCTGTCTCACCAACAGGGTGTTTAGAAGTGCCTGGGCAGACGTAGAAATTTGTAGGCTTAGGTTAATGCTTTTATTCCACGACGAAGTTGGAATTATTTTGCTGAATATTTTCTTTGTATGTGCATGCATTTTACATTTGATTCTGCTGTGTTGATTGTGGTTTATCTATAACCCCGCCGTGGGTCACTGTTTCAGTTCTTTTCATCTTCCTCCATGCTTTTCCCCCTTTTCTTTTGCTTCTCCTTATCAGAGAATTTGATCGCTTTGTTTGAATCTTAGTTCGCGGTTTCTCTTTGAACCAGAGCGTAAACCACTCCCTCTCGGAGCGAGGTACCACCTCACCTTAGCGTAAGCGCGGTGACATCATTAAGACCTCCCCTCACGCTTCACGCAAATTTGCAGAGCATACGTCATCATAGTCGCCATCTTGGGAGGGTGTCGGATGACTGCACTGTAGGTAGCTTAGCTGATAGCTTTGTAAGGCATCAAAGCGTCCGGTAGGACTCCCACAGCTGCTCTGTCTGTCAATGCTATGTCAAATGCCGATGTTCTGAATGTGGTTTAAACAACCGTGAGCTGAACTAAGAGTTGCAACCGCTCATTTTAATCCATTTGTTTTTCTTTCCTTTCGTTTTGTTTGTTTTGTTTATTCTTTTATCTCCATATATATTTTGCGTGTTAGTTAGTAGTGAGTAAGATTTCCAAAGTCGTTGAATCAGAGAATCACTGTAACAGGGAATTGCTTTTGGTTCAATAAAACACCACTGCGGAATAGACATTGTTTTGTGTTCAATCCAATTCATAGTTGTATGGTTATTCAGAAATCAGAGCTAACCTCCTTTGGAGTTAACATCTGACATTAATACAGAGACAATATCATTGGATGGTGATAGACGAATAAGGATTTAAACTCTAATTGCAGTTACATTGGGGTTCTCATAGCCTGCCGGATAAACCTCGTCGGTCACAAGTCCGACCAGATCATTTATCCCAGCATAAATGAGTTCATAACAGCAAATTAACTAATGCATTAATGGTATAAATACTTACAAGCTTATAGCTAACATCACCACCATTTGAACTATATTTTGTTGTAGCGGAATTTTGAGTTGAATGATTTATTATTTAAATTATAATGCCAAATTATAATTAATAATAATAATAAGCATATTCAACCATCTTCTGGCATAACACATGACAGAAAGAACTGACCAGTCTGACTCAGGGGCGCAACTGCGGAGCGCAGTTTCCCATCAGGGGTTATTGCTAGGACAGCATGAGGCTCTATTACAAACCATGAGCCAACAGCAGACGCAGCTTGTTCAAGCCGTGAGCTCACTAACTCATGAGATTCAGGACCTAAGAGGACAGTTAAGCAGGAATCAACCTACCTCTTCTTCTCCCCCAGTTGTTCAACCTCCCGCTGATATCGCACCGGCTCCGATCCCTGGTGTCGGGGTGTCCGCTCCTACTCCAGAACCCTTCTTTGGTGAGCTGAATAAATCCAGGGGTTTCTTACTGCAGTGCTCCTTAGTTTTCTGTCGCTCCCCTCAGTCCTTTCCAGATGACGCTGGAAAGATTTCTTATATTGTCGGTCTCCTCAGAGATAGAGCCCTGAGCTTGGCGGAGTCATTTATCGACGAAACAAGTATTCTCAGTCTTAGTTATGCCGACTTCTTAGCACAGTTTAAAAGAACTTTCTCTTCCTCGTTAAGCGAGGAGGAAGCAGCTAAGAGACTGTGGTCCCTGAAACAGGGAGGTCGCTCGGTAGCTGACTTCGCGGTCGAGTTCCTAACCCTGGCTACTCAGGCAGGTTGGGACGCCCTGGCTCTTAAAGTGGCATTCCTTAACGGACTCACCGAAAAATTAAAAGATGAACTAGCCACTCGAGACAAACCCCGAGACCTAGAGGAGCTTATCGCTCTAGCTATTCGGGTGGATGACCGGCTCCGTGAAAGAGCCCGTGAGAGACGGGGACAGGACCCTCCTCCGGCGCGACGCCTCACCCCTCCCGCCTTAGTCACGCCTCCCAGTTTCCGTCCAGCCCTCTCAGAGAGCCAACCATTGGAGGAACCCATGCAACTATGTAGAGCTCACCTATCCCCAGAAGAGAGAGATAGGCGTATGAGGGCTAAACAGTGTCTCTACTGTGGCGCCTCCGGGCATTTTCGTTATCACTGTCCCATTCGCCCAAAAGATCCGGCCCGCCAGTAGTCCAGGGGATACTGGCGGGCGCATGTTCTGAGACCCCCGCTCCCCGATTACTTTTACAATCCGTTATCTGTCTTCAAGGCTCCCAACATCCGGTCTCAGCTCTTATTGATTCAGGCTCTGAACAAAGCCTTATTGATCCAGTCTTGGTTAATAGACTCCGCATACCTTTTCGTTTGTTACCATCCCCAGTCTCAGTTGTTGCTTTGGATGGCAGTCCCCTAGCCACCATTACCCATCAGACACTTCCACTTAAATTTATTTCTTCCGGTAATCATCATGAGAACCTTTCTTTTTTTGTTTTTCCCACTAAACACTCTCCTGTTGTTTTGGGTTACTCATGGTTGGCGGCCCACAACCCTCACATTAATTGGAGGGAGTCACGAATAGAAACATGGAGCTCCAGTTGTCTGGCGTTGTGTCTCCAGTCAGCCCTTCCCCGTTCTTCGATTGGTCCTGTCTCCCCTGAGGTTCCTCCTGTTCCACCCGGGTATATTCATCTCCGACGTGTTTTTAGCAAAGACTTAGCTCTAAGCCTTCCACCTCATCGTCCCTATGACTGTTCCATAGATCTCCTCCCAGGGGCCCCCCTGCCGTCAGCCCGTCTTTATAAACTGTCTCAGTCGGAACAGGGGGCCATGGAGAAATATATAGCTGAGTCATTGAAAGCGGGCATTATTCGCCCATCGTCCTCTCCTGTGGGGGCAGGTTTTTTCTTTGTTCAAAAAAAGGATAAAACACTTCGTCCTTGCATAGATTACAGAGGTCTTAATCAGATAACCATTAAAAACAAATACTCTTTACCCCTTCTGGCTTCGGCCTTTGAAACTGTACGCGGAGCCACCATCTTCACCAAGTTGGACCTCCGCAACGCTTACCATTTGGTCCGTATAAGGGAGGGAGATGAATGGAAAACGGCTTTCAAGACACCGATCGGCCACTTCGAGTACCTGGTCATGCCTTTCGGTTTAACAAACGCCCCAGCCGTCTTCCAAGCCCTCATAAACGATGTACTCAGAGACTTCATTAATCATTTTGTGTTTGTTTATTTAGACGACATCCTCATTTTCTCCAAAGACCCCAAACAACATCAGCAGCACGTACGCCAGGTCCTCCAACGGCTCCTAGAGAACCGTTTATTTGTTAAGGCAGAGAAATGTGAGTTCCACCGTGAGTCCATAAGTTTCCTTGGCTTCATCTTTGAGGGTGGACAGGTGAAGACCGATCCAGCCAAAGTCAAGGCTGTGGAGGACTGGCCCACACCCAAGACCCGAAGAGACCTCCAACGTTTCGCCAATTTTTACAGAGTGTTTATCAAGGACTTTAGTGTCATTGCCTCACCCCTTTCGGCCCTCACTTCCACCAAGACAACCTTCGCTTGGACCCCTGCAGCCAATCAGGCTTTTCACTTCCTCAAGGAGAGGTTCACACAAGCCCCCATCCTGACATATCCAGATCCGTCGGCCCAGTTCACTATGGAGGTTGATGCTTCTGATAGAGGAGTTGGGGCCATCCTCTCCCAGATATCTGCCTCTGATGGCAAACTTCATCCCTGCACTTTCTTTTCTAGGCGTTTCTCTCCAGCCGAGAGAAACTACGACGTGGGAGATCGTGAGCTGCTGGCCATAAAACTGGCTCTAGAGGAGTGGCACCACTGGCTGGAGGGGACGGAGTTGCCAATTATTATCTGGACAGATCATAAAAACCTTTCCTACATCCAGTCTGCTAAACGCCTTAACTCTCGTCAGAGCCATTGGGCACTGTTTTTTTCACGTTTTAATTTTACCATTACCTACCGCCCAGGCTCAAAGAACGTTAAACCAGACGCACTGTCCCGACAGTTCCCGGCCACTCCTGACTCCACTGACCCAGAGACCATCATCCCCAAACCCTGCATCATTGGGGCTGTCACCTGGGAATTGGAGAGGCAGATTCAACGGGCGCTGGAGAACAAACCTGACCCTGGAGGCGGTCCTCCCCATCGACTCTATGTTCCATCAGCTGTCCATTCCCAGGTAATTCGCTGGGGGCATTCCTCCAGGTTCTCTGGTCACCCTGGCTCCTCTCGCACAATCGCCCTCATTAGACGATATTTTTGGTGGCCGTCCCTAAACAAGGACGTTTATGAATTTGTTTCTGCCTGTCCTGTTTGTGCCCGCAACAAATGTTCCAGCAGACTGCCTACGGGCCTTCTGCAGCCTCTACCCACACCTACCCGTCGCTGGTCACACATAGCCTTGGATTTTGTCACCGGTCTACCTCCATCCAATCACAAGACGGTCATCCACGAGAAGCACAAATAAGCTCATCTGTGTGCTGATCTGTGTTCTCAAACTGTACGACGGAACCGCGGGGTTTAAAAGTTCACCGCTCATCTGTGTGCTGATCTGTGTTCTCAAACTGTGCGACGGAACCCCGGGGTTTAAAAGTTCACCGCTCATCTGTGTGCTGATCTGTGTTCTCAAACTGTACGGCGTGACGCTCGGACGCGGCTCGGGAGGCACCGGGCGTCGGGGGGAACGGAGGGGAGAGAGGAAAGACGAGACACCCCGGCGGCCGCGCGGCATACGGAAACAGACGGCCAGCGCGTCGCGCGGACCGGAACACTCGCCCTCCCCAACCCCCCCCGCGAGCTGACGTCCGGGCCCAGCGGGTCCCGGGCCGGGCGGAGGTCGCATCGGGGACGCCCGTTCCCCTCACTCCACTGGCGGGGACGGAGAGAAGGGGAGGGTGCCCCCTCGTAGCTCTGCTTGAACAGCAGGATGGTGATTCGTTGCGTTCGCCTTTCTGCTTAGCTGAAAACAACCGCGCCTGGCTTGACGGAGAAACCAGGAGAAAAGCTGAGCATCTTTACGACAGTGCACTTTTACTTTCACCCTCTGGGGGGAGCCTCGCTGGAAAATCAACCCCGGTTGCATAGTATACCTTTAAATAATACAGCAGATCTAACTATAAAGAAGTAACTATAAAGTTAGGGTGGTTATGCAAATCGGGATTTCCTGGATTATTGTTATTATTGTTGTTATATTGTTCGGGTTGATTGACAACTATATTACTAAAAGTGGCTTGGTTGCTTGTTAGTGCACTTGTTGTTCTTAATTGTTAGGGGCCTATTCAGAGATTTCTATATATATGTACTAATACTTTTACTGGAGGACTGACACATCCTAGGGTTTGTGATGCTCTCGTCAATGTGCAAGTTGGTAAGAAGACGTTGGTAAGAAGACCTTGGTAGGGATTGAGGTCCAAGTGATAGGGGTTAGCTACTGCTGGTCTTTTCAGGAGTTAAGTGTATTATTTTTTGTCACTATATACATCTTACCTGCCCTGCTGTACAAAAATTCCCGGTCTCCACATCAATATCAATTAAATGATGACAAATACACCCACACAATATAGATGTTTAACTTTCAATGTGAAAGGTATCAATCACTGTATAAAAAGAAAGCATGTTATTAACTATTTGAAGCGACACCAGATTGATGTAGCTCTGCTGCAGTAAACCTACCTGAATGATACAGGGCATGCCAAATTAAAACAAGGGGGTTATAACCAGGTGTTCTTCTCTTCGTATACATCACGAGCTAGATGAGTTGTCATGCTAATTAATAAAAAAATCCCTTTCCGATTGATCTCATCACTCTAGCAAATATATATGGACCCGACCATGATGACCCCTCAGTTTTTCCATACCTTTTTTTCAACTTAACAAGCCCCCCTAGTGAAACTTTTATTGAAGGAGATTTCAATCTAGTACTCGATCCTATCCTAGACAGATCATCAACTAAGCAGATGTTGTAGATGAATGCCCACCCAGGCGACGCCAATTATGTTGTGCAATTATCAATCAATCAATCAATCAATTTTATTGTCAACTACAATTTGTATTGCAATCGAAAATTCAGTTCCAGTACAACAGTCCATCACATACACTTACCCTAAACATTTTAGGGGACCGATTGACTGAGGCCTTGCGTTGCCAAGGAACGCAGCCAGTCGGCCGCTGCTATTTCAGCGCAACCATTAGGTGCGTTCCTCCAAACTGCCCCGGACCCCGCCTTACACGGAGTCCACAGGTGCTGCCCTTGAAATCTGTTGAAGAAAGATTTTACATGGGGGAAGTGGAGGGAGATAAAAAAGACAGGTGCTTCACAATTTATGTTTCCACATATTCAATTCAATTCAATTTTATTTATATAGCGCCAAATCATGAAAGATGTCATCTCAAGGCACTTTACAAAGTCAAGTTCAATCATATTATACAGATTGGGTCAGATTATACAGATTGGTCAAAATGTCCTATATAAGGAAACCAGTTGATTGCATCAAAGTCCCGACAAGCAGCATTCACTCCTGGGGAACCGTAGAGCCACAGAGAGAGTCGTCTGCATTGTACATGGCTTTGCTGCAATCCCTCATACTGAGCAAGCATGAAGCGACAGTGGGAAGAAAAACCACCCATTAACGGGAAAAAAAAACCTCCGGCAGAACCGGGCTCAGTATGAACGGTCATCTGCCTCGACCGACTGGGGTTACAGAAGACAGAGCAGAGACACAACAAGAGAGACAAAAAAGCACAGAAGCACACATTGATCTAGTAATCTGTTCTACATTAGATGGTAATGTGAAGCATCCGACAAAAAACCTCATTGCACGAGAAGCACAATAATTACGAGACACATATATGCAGAAAGGTAAACATTTGAGGCTGGTCGGGTGCAGTTCATCTGTATTTGTGAGCATCTGTGTCTGTGTCTGTATGGAAGAGAGTGTTTATATTTCCGTGAACACTCTCCAGAGGCCATTGTTCTTGATGTTATCCGCCGGCCAACAGTTCAGAAAAGCATCCACGGGTGTCAGCGGGGGGGGGGGAGCAGGGGGAGTTCTGAGCAGTCTCAGTCATAACAATCCAGGGGTTACATTGATAAGGGAAGGCAGAATCCAAATACTTTATTTGTTTATGAGGCATGCTGCTCTGACTTTTCTTGTCAGCTTTAAGTTTTTGCTGGCTCCAAAATAGCGAATCCAATATTTCAAATTATTGGGCTTTTCCACGTTACACTTCCAGAATTTTATCCCATCTGCCCTTGAGTTCAACCACCGAAGCCAGTCTGCGTTCCAGCACAGCCAGCTTTCGGCTCTGCTCCTTCACCTTCCAGGTCTGTCCGTTCACCGCCCTTAGTGAGCGCGTCATTTGCAGCCGGTAGACTGATCAGGGCCAAAATTATACACTGTTTAAAGTTATTTAATGTTTATTAAATAACCCTCTGTCTGTTAAGTATTGTCTGGTGATGATCAGCTCTTAAGCTGATTTCAAGACAATTGAAAGGGATGAATTCGAGCACTGGCGATCTTTTAACAGCAAAACCTGCACACACATAGAATAAAGGAGTGACAACTTCTTTTCGAGTTCAAGAATTTAATAACAAAAATAAAATGAACATCCAGAGAACATCACTATGTAATGCTGTTTATCTGAATTAACACAATGTTTCGATTAACAAATCCTCTCTACTAGGCTAGTGAAACTTAACTAAACTACTAAGCAAAATGAAGATAAAAAGAAGCTAAGCTAAGGAACTATTTACATAGCCTCGTGAGACCATCCTGATCTCGCGAGCTTATAAGGTTTTCACTCGCAGATCAGCCTGACTACAGGCTTCGGGCAGGGCCTGACTACAGGCTTCGGGCAGGGCCTGACTAAAGGCTTCGGGCAGGAGTGCTTTAAAGCTACGAGGAGCTGGCACTGGAGACAGTGCGTTAAAGCTACGAGGAGCTGGCACTGGAGACAGTGCGTTAAAGTTACGAGGAGCTGGCACTAGAGACAGTGCGTTAAAGCTGTGAGGAGCAGGCACTGGAGACAGTGCGTTAAAACTGCGAGGAGCAGGCACTGGAGACAGTGCGTTAAAACTGCGAGGAGCAGGCACTGGAGACAGTGCGTTAAAACTGCGAGGAGCAGGCACTGGAGACAGTGCGTTAAAGCTGCGAGGAGCAGGCACTGGAGACAGTGCGTTAAAGCTGCGAGGAGCAGGCACTGGAGACAGTGCGTTAAAGCTGCGAGGAGCAGGCACTGGAGACAGTGCGTTAAAGCTGTGAGGAGCAGGCACTGGAGACTGTCCTTTAAAGCTGCGAGGAGCAGGCACTGGAGACTGTCCTTTAAAGCTGCGAGGAGCAGGCACTGGAGCTGGGATTGAGGGCGGGTCCCCCAGGGCCCCTTCTTGGGGCTTGGGCGGAAGCAGTTCCTCCTGGACCCCCTTGTTGCCCGCTGGCAACGGACCTTCCTGGG
Source organism: Fundulus diaphanus (assembly GCA_037039145.1). Lineage (NCBI taxonomy): Eukaryota > Metazoa > Chordata > Actinopteri > Cyprinodontiformes > Fundulidae > Fundulus > Fundulus diaphanus. The sequence continues at coordinate 5,046,571 of CM073125.1, forward strand.
TCTCCACGTCGCCGACTAGCAGTAACCCCTCGGGGACAGGAACCGAAGCGTTGACCAGACCCTCGGGGACAGGGACAGGAGCCGGTGAAGGTCGGCTGTAGAATATCCTGAGAGCCGTTCTGTAATGCCCCTCCAACTCCTTTAATTTTTCCTCCAAACCAGCCGAATAATGAAAAGCTAGAGCCTCCCTCAGACGCTTGATTGTAGGGGCAAAAGTTCTTATTTTATCCTCCAGAGTTCTGTAGTCGGTCTCTGGGGCGCCACTAGGAGGAGCTGTGGGCGAACCAGTTATGGAGAGTGGAGAGCTCCGGTCTGCCGGACAGGAAGTGGCAACCGGAATGGTGGGGTCCACTGAACGAGATGACGACTCGGCGATGGATGGGCGCTGGACTGGCCCGTCCGTCAGCCGAACAGAACGGGAGGGAGAGCGACCGACAGGTCTCCGTCCCCTCCTCCGGCGGCGGAACGGCGAGGCTTGCTGGAGGTCTGAACGAGCCGGGATCGGCGGAGCTCGCGGCGATCCCTGCGTCTCTTGTTCTGGAAAGGAGAGAAAAAGATCCGGGCAAAGATCCTGCACCACCTCCGCTTCGACCTCCATAAAAAAGTCTGGATCTGGACGGAACCGCACAGAGGAGGGCTGACTGGGAAAATCCGGTGAGTGTCCAGGGAGAGTAGGTGGAGTGTCGGTCCTTACTTGTATTGCTGCTCCAGAAAGGAGACAGCGTGTCGGTGACGGATTCATCATAGTGTGGTCGGTTTGTACTGTGATGATCAGAGTGGGGATGAATCCGGTATTCAACCAAACACGGTCTCCATGCGTTTTATGGTGTTTATTAGATGAAAACAGATGGGTGAACAGAATCCAACTGAACTTAAAGGTATACTATGCAACCGGGGTTGATTTTCCAGCGAGGCTCCCCCCAGAGGGTGAAAGTAAAAGTGCACTGTCGTAAAGATGCTCAGCTGTTCTCCTGGTTTCTCAGTCAAGCCAGGCGTGGTTGTTTTGAGCTTAGCAGACAGGCGAACGCAACAAATCACCATCCTGCTGTTCAAGCAGAGCTACGAGGGAGCGCCCTCCCCTCCTCTCCGTCCCCGCCAGTGGAGTGAGGGGAGCGGGCGTCCCCGAAGCGACCTCCGCCTGGTCCGGGACCCGCTGGGCCCGGACGTCGGCTCGCGGGTGGGTTGGGGAGGGCGAGCGTCCCGGTCCGCGCGACGCGCTGGCCGTCTGTTTCCGTATGCCGTGCGGCCGCCGGGGTGTCTCGTCTTTCCTCTCTCCCCTCCGTTCTCCCCGACGCCCGGTGCCTCCCGAGCCGCGTCCGAGCGTCGCGCGGTACAGTTTGAAAACACAGATCAGCACACAGATAAGCGGTGTACTTTTAAACCCCGCGGTTCCGTCGCACAGTTTGAAAACACAGATCAGCACACAGATGAGCGGTGAACTTTTATAATCCCGCGGTTCCGTCGCACAGTTTGAAAACACAGATCATCACACAGATGAGCGGTGAACTTTTAAACCCCGCGGTTCCGTCGCAGTTTGATATGTATATAAGTACCACGACTGAAAAACTCATACAGTGTATGCCCGGCTTTAACACAGTGAAAGTATGAACATGCACACAGAGAGAGAGTAACCATTCCAATGTTACTTACAATCGCATCAGCAGAAACGCGAGGTCCGCGTCAGCCTTGCAGCCTTCTTTCTCTTTTAGCTCTCGCCATTCGGAAAAAGCTTTCCCGATGTTCACCCGTGTACGACTCCTCTCTCTTTCCAGAGCCCTTTTCCTCTTTCTTGCCTGCTCCGACATGGGCTTTCGCTGTTTTATCGTTGGTTCCGCCATGATAACTGCACAGATATCGCCACTGCGCTAGCACCGAGCATGCGTTTCACTGGGGGCGTGTAGCAGTTCTCGCCGTAAAGCAAGACCGACTCTCGAGATCTTGCACGAGATTCTGAGCCTGTGGGCGCGGGCCGAGGGCTCCTGCAATTGCAAGTGCGGTATTTCCCCCACAGACCACCAGGGCGGCCAAGAAAACCTTTGTTCAACCTGAAATGACTCATTTAATCATCCAAAATGGTATGGAACACATTAATTAACTGAAAAATGTTGCATAGTGTGCCTTTAAGGCAGACATCCGGACATCAAACTGACAGCGAACAAAACTGGGCAAAAACAGACAGGACAGGTTAACAGACAGGATCAAAGTGCTGATGGTTCTTACCGAACGGGACCAGAACTGAGGCAACGACTGAATGGAAGACAAGAGACAAACCGACAGGGAGCAGGGAACTAGAGCAGGTTAATATAGGCAGACAGACAGTTGAGCGGAGGGAAACTAATCAAGGACAGGTGGAAGTGATTAAGGGAGCAGACAGGAAACTAGAAAATAAACCTAAGACAAAACCGAACAAACCAAGCATAGAACTAAAAACAGAGCAAAAACAGGGACCAGATAACTAACACAATAAAGGGGCTAAACTAGAATCCAAAACGGAAATAAACCCAAAGGCGGAAAGAGCTACTTAACCAAATAATAAACATAAACCAGAACAGAACGTGACATGTTCATAACACCCATACTTTTGTAAATGAATCTGCCAAATAACCAGTTTTTTCTCCCACGAGAGGTATATTTAAACATTTTTATATCATAAATATAAGAACAAGTAGCTCCGTTGGTCATATTTTAATCTGTTTTCCTCGTCGAAATGCAGTTGTACAGAGTGAGGCGCGTTCCCGCAACAGGGGATGCATATCTCGGCAGGCATGCACTTTTCGGCATAACACCGGCACTGTCTGTTATCGCTAGGGATGGCTCTGTCTGCCTCCTCCTCAAACACACGCTGTCTCTCCCCACAAAGCCACATGTTGCGACGGGAGAACTGCTACGTTGTCCTCCTTTCTCTCTGTCCACCAAGCTCCCCACATCAGCTGGCTCTTTCAGCCTGAACCTGGACCTCTACCATCTCTTTGCTTTCTGCTCTTTTGGCGCTAAACTCAAGTATTTCTGTAAAAGATAATGTGTTTTCCCCCTTACACTAGCCAGCGGATGCTATACTTCAAAATCACATTGATAAACGCATTGCTTCTTACCTGGCTCTGGATGGGCATCATTCCTCTGCAATTCCGTTCCTGGACCTGTTCATGACTCATCCTCAGTTTTTAAAAAATATTTACACATAAAATCCGACAAGCCTTTGGTGTCATATTCTCTTTTTCTCTCCTCTTTTTATTTCTGTTCGCCGGACATCTAAAAACCTGACATTCTTAGTTTGCAGCGAAACGAACTTTCAAAGTTGCAGCCAGCCGTCCTAATGGTCAAACCATTTTATGTTGGGGTGGGGGGAGTTCTAATGGTCCCTTATTTAAAGAAAACATATTACGTATACCTAATGCAGATGTATATGTATATATTTAGTTACTGTAATATTAAATATTTTTCACACAAATATTTTCTGAAAAATTACCTTGCCTGTATTTTAATGGTCAGAGTGTCAGTTTTGTGCCCCCCCCCCCCTGTCCTGGGCTCGGGACAATGGACCCGTTTGTCCCCCCCCCCCCCCCCCCCTGTCAGCAGGCGTGCTGAGTAGTAAGAAGGAACTCAAGGGATTTATATCCCATATGTATAATGGCAATAACAGTCTGCTGGGAAAAGAAGTGCTCAAAGCTAGTGGAAAATGGGAGGTCGACCTGTGTCACAATTTTGAAGATGATGACTGGATGGAGTTATGTGAAAAGGCCCAATGCTTCTCCTACAACAGTAAACACACTATAACTTTATACACAGAACTTATTATACTCCAGAGAGGCTGCACAATATAAATCAGACAATCTCTCAATACTGTCCAAAGTGTAAATCTGAGGTTGGCTCTCTTATTCACATGTTCTGGTCTTGTTCACAACTGTCCAACTACTGGGAAACAATATTTAAAACCATGCTGTTACATGGCTATTGAAAACCCATCTTTCCCCAGTTCCGGATTTAGCCGCAAGTGAGAAGACATTAAACAAGAGGTAGAACAGTTTAAATACATATTTAATTCATAGAAATTAAATATGGAGACAGAGTATACATTTACCAATCAAGATGGTTTCCCCGCGTGGTCGAGAAGTCTGTCTGAATTAAGCTCTGAACAAAGACTCTTTTTATCAACTTTAAAACTCCTCCTGCTCGGTCAAGGGGAGGATGACTCTCTCCTTCTGACCACCCCCTCGGGGCAATAAAACCGCCCTGTTATTCTACCCAGCAACATAGAGGGGAGACACCCCTACTAAAATATATTTTTTAATTCTTAACAACTCCCTCTGTTTTGATCATAACAAGATCAAACCAATAACTAGGCTAAACTAAGGTTATGTCTTAAAACCCTTAGACAAAATGTAAATGGTAATATGTAATATTGTAACTCACTGACCCCTCTGTTGGCGACTCATGAAATCAAATTAAGTTCAAATGTACCCCTTAAATGTAAGATAACCCAAGTATAAGCTAATAAGCTACTAAACCTATCTGAATCTCTAACCTACTAGAGGTAAGAAAAGTAAGCACCTTTATCCGAGAGGTGCAAGGCTAAGATAAATGTGCAACTACCAGAAACTATTATATGATCTAAATATGACTTTAAGAGTCCTAACCTAGATTAACAAAATGTCTTTTTAGAAATTAAGATAACCTATGAAAGCACTACACTCAGATCAAACCACAGAATAAAAACCAGATTATCATGCAATGCAAAACCAAGATTCTAACAGTACTAGCATTTAACATCCAAGGAATATGTAACTCATATGGGAAATACAGTGATTACAAAAGTCTTTTTTTTTTTTTTTTTTACACAATGCATTCAATTGTTGTCATGATGTCTTGCGTCTCAGAGATGTCTTCTCCTCGCCCTTAAAGAAGATGGGTTAAAGAGTCAGTGTTCCAACCGCGGTCTCCACACAACTGTATGTTAATCTTTATTAAAAATAAAAAAAACGAAAATAAAATAAAAATCCAGCTGCATCATCCTTTTGAGTGGCTATCGGCGCCTCGAGCTGCCCTCGTTGCCGGATGGCACGGGTGGGTGGCAGTTGAAAACCCTTCCAGTCAGCCAATCTGACCCGAAGGCTGGCCCGTGTTGTTCCCTTGGACCCTCTGTCGGCTGGTAGACACGGCTCTGGAATCAGATGGGCCCCTGACCTCTGGCCCACCACATCTGTCTGTTGATGACCTTAGCGCGCATCCTTCGAGGTCGGGGGTCGGTGGACTCCCTTCACATTCCTGGACTCTCCTAATTTTATGTCTCCAATACAACCTGAAACTTACACAACAATATTTTAGATATCAAATGTCGTGTGCTACCTTTAATTCCAGAGGTTGACTTCGGTCCCGAAAAGCTCCTTTCAGTCATATGGAATCATATCCTGTAATGAAATTAACTGAACACTCCCACAAGAAACAGACATCAAAACTTTTTCACCCCATTTCCAATTTAGTCTGTGCACAGAATTTTAGCCAATTGTGTTTAGAATTATCCCCATAAAGCCTTACCACCTTTCCATTGTTCCATCTCCATCCTATGGGAAACCTATTTTATAAATGTAATAGTTAATTAGACACTTTATCGCAATTTCTCTTTCCTTACGCTGGGCCTCTGATTGTCCTGTAAGAAAATGCACCAACCACACATACTTTAATCTCTGGTGAGAATCCCCTTGTCTGTTAACGAGACTCATATGGGGTTTCCTGACCTTTGACCGTTAACTGTAATCTATTTTCCTAGCTTAGTTCCTGGGAGCTAACTGAAACAATAGTAAAACCTGGGGACAAGCCTTTTTAAAAGTGTTATCTGCTCACAAGACTGTCATATGGCCTCGGTGCATCCTGTTCCTGATAATGCTCTACTGAAGTTTGAATGCACCCTTTGTTTTACAAATATCCTCATCTATTTAGGTTACTGGGTTAAAGTTAACATCTGTATTACTTTATATTTCCATAACAACAGTTATCCTGTAAGAATGTCAGAATGTTCTTTGGATTAAAGATTAAAGATTACCATCCATCACAACACTCCACACAAAACCTTTCAGCACTCCAAATCTAATAGTATGTCACCACGCTATTAACTTCTGTACCCTTTACTCCATACTCAGATGTCCATGCTGCGAAAAAGTTCCTATTTTTAATCTGAGAGAAAAAGCAAACCCCCATTTTGTTCACCTATCGTTTTATCCAGTTGTTACAAATCCTGATCCAGTTAACTGCAACAGATATATGTGGCTTTGAATCCTATTTTAACACTGTCTTTAATAAAATTAGTTTATTTATACATTAAGTTACCCTCTGTTTTTCTCTGTTTGTCTATTTTATCCAGTTTTTCTTACTATATATAGTTGTTTATTTCATTTAACATTCACTTTATTGTACTGCTTAAAACTGTGGGCCTGTTTCCAAAAACCCCCCTCGTAAAAGCCACTTCTAATTTACAGTCCAGGCTTGTACCTTTGAGAGTCAACTGAACCAACATTCCAGAGAGCCATGGAAGAGTTCTTTTGGGGGTTTTAAACAACTGTCTCCTTTTCCATTCTGTGTAGTTTTTTATTTTATGCTAATTCCCCCCATGGAACAAAAAATTATTTTGTTACAAAAACTTAACTGCAAGTGCTCAGCTGTGTTGAAGTATGAAAAACACTGCCCTATATCCTGAATTCAGATCAAAACATAATGCAATTTCATCATACCATAGATCTGCAAGAAGTCCTTCAAAAGTTGTGTAAGATAAGTGTACCCATTGAAATGATGACTGTAAACTAATTTGCTCACAGCAATTCGATGTTGTGAGGATGCTGAATGTTCCAAGGTACTTACATACTGATAAAATATTGTGTTTAACCTGAATAAAACAACTGGTAATATAGCAAATTCTGGTGAAATTCTGGTACGTTGTAGCAGGCAACTGTTAGATGTACAATAGAAAAATCTCAATACTTGTGAGCTATTAAGAAATAACCTAACACACCCGTGTAACCTAAAATGTGTCCCTGGTATCTTGTGTAAACACAGGATGCAGACACCAGGGCACCCACTCTGCATTCCAGAAAAACACTATAAACCTGTTTCCTCCGGACGTTCGCATACCGCCCTGCGGAAATTTATGACATGCAGTTGTTAACCAGATAGACAACACACAGAAACCTAAGTATAAGTGGAGCACGTGAAAGTATTCCCACCCCAGTGGATTGTCTGCCCATAGAAGATATGGTAAAATACACCTGCTGCTGTTTAATTATAAGCAATATGATCCTTGATATAATAGAATTAGAAGTCATGTGTATAAGGAACATAGCAGTTACATAGCAAAAATTTAATAGAATTTAGAATATTTTTCAAAACCACAAACCTGTACGCTGGGGTATGCTCAAGCGGCTGCCTTTAGAAAGTTTTACCGACTTCTTATTCATTTGCCTGAGTGCTCAAAACATAAAAAATATGAGGACACATGTCATCCAACATCACATGCCATTAAATCTGTTCAGTAGTATATGGATGAAAATAATAGTATTACCTTAAAAATGTTTGATACCAGGCTGCGGCACCTGAGATGGACTCGGATTGACAGGCAACAGATTCAGGCAGACATGAGATCGGAGTTAAGACGTCGTATTCATGGCTTTCATGTGTGACACTCCACATTTCTTCTCCAGTGTTGCAGGAGCAGATCGCTGTAATCTCTCTGCGAGCACCTCAGTGAGAAAGTCCCCTTTTCATAACTCAGTGTCTGATGAAACAGGTGGCTCCAATGTGCGCAAAAATTCTTACAGTCACTTCCCTTGACAGTTTGGGATCTGCGCTGTTCATGAGCGCTGGCCACTTCTCCAGGGTGAGGAAACATTATTCATGGGAGCGTTATCCCCTTGCTGGGGTACTGACCTTCTGGAGGTGAGATCGTATTGGGACTTCATGCCAGGATTTGGTGATGCGAAACAGTCCCTGGCCCAGTGCCCAGAGAGACCACATTTAAAGCAGATGTCCGTAGATGGTCGAAAAGTTCTGACATGTCCGCCCCATCTACTCGGTCTCTTGGTCCTTCCTCCATGTCTGCACTGACTGTCACAATGAGATCCGCGTCCATACACAGGAACAACAAATCTGGAATCAAATAAAGAATAGTTAAGCGGAGGAGGTGGCCCCCCTCCATGAATGAAATTAGACTGTGGTGGAACCGTCAGGGTCTGAGCACCACATGATACACCCGCAGAGACATTTCTTTGTGTCATCTCCTGCTTTCTCTAGGTCACTTTCCGCTTTGCTTCTAGTAACTGTAATTTAAGTAATTGAAGTTGCAAGTCCTCTAAGTCTTGCTTCGACTTTCTGTCCTCCCTTTGAGCCACATGCAAATAGTCGATCAAACAGGTTTCCCAGCGAGCATACGAACACCCAGGCATATCAGCATTTTGTTTCATAAGCAGGGACACTAAAGAAGGAACCCCATCCAAAACTGCCCCTCTAAATAATTCACCCAGATTGGAGCAATTTGTTTTAGGATCCACACATGTGTGTTTGATCCATTTCTCTGCAGCTTGAGTTATGTAATCTGCAGGATGCTGTTGTGGGTCCCAGTCAAATTTAGGAAGCTCAACTGATATGGATAATGGAAAGTGTTGTACAATTGCGACTTCCAAGGAAGAAATTACTGAAGACAATAAAGTTTCATCAGGCATGTGGGACGATTGAGCAACATTTTCGATGACAGCTATTACAGAGGCAGACACAGAAAGTCTTAAAATGGTTCTAAAATCACTGAGAGTCAGTTTTAAGCCTTTGGTTAAATTTTGTAATTCAGCCAGCCATGTTCGACCACCAGCACTGATACTGGGAAGTTTATTCACCAGAAGTTGCACATTACCAAATGAACAAGTAGAAGATTCCTCTGTTCTTAAATTACTGTGTGACAAGGGCATCTGCATTTTGTGGGACTATGAAAATGTGATTACATATAATGAATAATTTGGGGACCGTCCTGTGATTACCCCACAATATTTTCCGTTCCTACTAATTTCTGCTGTTCTGTAATATCAGTATCTATAATAATACAATGCAAGCCATTAACACTGCTTCCTTTGAGGATAACTTCAAAACTGACTCATGACTAAATGCAGGGTTAACACAATCTGTCAAATCAACCGCAATATCCGTTTGCACACACTATTAAGGTACAGTTTAACCCAACTTTTAAAGGAGAAGTCCGGTCAAAATCATAATTCAAACTGCTGAAAGTACTTTAAATATAAAACTACTACATACTGTGCAAAAAATTATACGTTTTTTTAATTAAGAATAATTCTCATTTAATCATGTTTATGTGGAGGAATCCATCTTGGTCAAGAATAGTACTGTCACCTCCCATTTATTGACGTCACTTGGCGGACCCGCTGTTGAGCAAGTTTCAACGCTCTGTTTGTCACGGCGCACTATTTTCCAAGATGGCGACGACTGGTGCTCTTTACGAAGCAGAGAGTGATGAAGTATTTAGTGACAGTGATGAGAGTTCTGTGGAGTCATCATCATCTGATAGCGATATGGATGTTTTAGAAGAGTTTCTTGACAGAAACCGGACTTTGATGGAGTCCAGCGTACCTATTTCAATTGCAAACTCAGTCGGGTCCTACAGTATATATATATACACGCGTGTGTGTGTGTGTGTGTGTGTGCGTACGCGCGCGCTCCGCGCAGCACGGCTTTGCCGGCGCTGCAGCGGAGCGCGCACACACACACACACACAGCGGAGGAGAGATCGCTGAAGTGACTTAAGTTATATATTTGCCCCCTAGTAAATAGGGCAGGTGGTCATTATTGTATAAATAATAAAATATAAAAGCATTCCAGCACATGCTGGGCGGAGCACGGCTTTGCCGGTGCTGCAGCAGAGCGCACACACACGCACGCACACACACACACACACACACACACAGCGGAGGAGAGATCGCGCTGAAGTGACTTAAGTTATATATTTGCCCCCTAGTAAATAGGGCAGGTGGTCATTATTGTATAAGTATTAAAATATAAAAGCATTCCAGCACATGCTGGGGCGGAGGGATACCATGTTGTATCCCTCCGCCCCTCTGGTCGGTAACCATCCCCGTAACTTCTAAATTAAAAATTAAAAAATAACTTACTGAAAATCCTCGCCCTCATGTCATATTCAAAACATTCTTCTTCGAGATGGTCACTGGATATGACGTGTTTTCTCTCTGGCCAGAAGTTAGATGGCAAATCCGCTCTTCAAGTTGGCAATCCAGCGGCGAGCCAGGTGGCTCATGAATCAGGAAGTTGAAATAAGCTATGTTTTTTCCACTTTTACCAGTTGTGTTGGAACATCCGATGGCCATGCACGTGGGCATTGTTGCTTCAGCAATAGCTCTTGGGAATGTCAGCGGTGAAGTCCTCTGGAAATCCAAAATAATTATTGATGATCGCAGCTGTGTAGAACGGCTCCTATTGACTTTGCATGGAAAGCGGAGAGAAATGCTGTCGCCGCTTCCGCTTTTCTACGTCGCAGGATGTGATGTCAAACGCCCCTTACTGCCCAAATATGGGCAGTAATGTCAGCCCCCATACACAGTGATTCAGACGACAATTTATGTTTTTATTTTCTTATTGATTAAAGATAAGTTCATTAAATAACCACGAACGTATTAGTTTTAGTTATAGCTAATGATACCCTGATTTTTCCTTGTTGACCGGACTTCCCCTTTAACTCTGTATAGTTCTGCTTACTGTGTTTTTCCCAGGCCTGCAAATGAGCAAAAGCTGATAGGATTTACTACTCTCTATTAAACAGCTAGATTGAAGTCTGATGGATTATATCTATTTATTTATTTAGTATAACTAGGGCTATCAAACAATGAAAACCTTTTAATCACTATTTAATCGCAAATTATATTTTATGTCTGAAAGTATATACATTCAATAGGAATTTTAAAATGCTATTTTGCAATAGATAATGCTAGTTAAAATTACACTCTAACAGAAGGCATTTTCCCTTTTTTGTTTTTTCCCAATTTATAATGCCTCAAACGGATGTTTAATGTTCTCCCAAATTTTCAACAACTTTTCCAAACTTCTAACCTCTTTCTAACTTTTAGGCTACAGTTTAAAATAAAGATTTTCTCCAAAACTCACCAAGATGCAGCTGGCCGTGCTCTCCCTCTAATGCAACTCACCCATTCAGCACTCTGGTCCACAGCACTTCTGTTATCTTGGGGCCCACGCACGTGGAGAAATTCACACCCTCATGAAGACACACACACCCAGCAATACACACGCATACACTCACACTATGCAGAGCCGCAGGGCCCAACCAATCTCTCCGTTGCTCTAACCATGGATCCCATATTACCGAGACAAAATTGTTAGACAAGACATAATCATACTTTTAAGACAGACAGCTGGCGCAGACACAGAGGGACTACCCTTAGACCTTTCCATGATTTCGACGGAACCTTCCTTTTTCTTTAAAATCACCTCGGTCTGACCGTCGTGCTCAGAACCCAGTTCTGTCGCTAGAGAACAATTTAAGTGTTCTCCTGGGGCCCCTTTTTAATTCCCTATCTTCTTCTTTTACAGCTCACTTTAAAGGTCTTGCTGTTCCTCAACTTAAAGATCCCTATAGCTAAACTACTTTTGAGAGTCTCCTTTCTCAGGGAAAGTTTTCCATCCCGGCTCTTAAAAATCACCAGACTCGTCAGTCATGGAGGGGGAGCGACCAACTTCCTGAGACTATTTTTTATCTTTGTGTTTTAACGTTTTTATTGTCTTTTTATTTTATTTTTCGACAGCCTCACCACTTGGCTTCTTGGCTTTTATCTATTTCATCGTTTCTACCTTATTTTAGGTTGTTTGACATGGACATACAAATAAATCCCATTCAATCATTTCTCGGTTTCAACATAAATCCCATTCAAACCTAGTTATACTGTTCAGCCTCTGATATTACATACTGAGCCCGGTTCTGCCGGAGGTTTTCCTTCCCGTTAATGGGGAGTTTTTCTTCCCACTGTCGCTTCATGCTTGCTCAGTATGAGGGATTGCAGCAAAGCCATGTACAATGCAGACGACTCTCCCTGTGGCTCTACGCTTCTCCAGGAGTGAATGCTGCTTGTCAGGACTTTGATGCAATCAACTGGTTTCCTTATATAGGAACATTTTTGACCAATCTGTATAATCTGACCCAATCTGTATAATATGATTGAACTTAACTTTGTAAAGTGCCTTGAGATGACATATTTCATGAATTAGCGCTATATGAATAAAATTGAATTGAAAATTGAATATTTTGAGAAGAGAGTATCTTAGACCACAACACCACTTAATTTGGCCTATACATCTAACATTCTGCCAATGGAGAAAAATCTCCTTACATTTTTCCGGTCGACCGGTGATGCTGCAGAATTAGTCCTCTTTTCGTGTCCAATTTTCAAACAGACCCTTACTCACAGCCAAAATCTGGGTCACGGCACCATGATGAAGATCGGGTTTACCGGCCTGCTGTTACATGTCTATTGAAAACCCATCTTTCCCCAGTTCCGGATTTGGCCGCAAGTGAGAAGACATTAATCAAGAGGTAGAACAGTTTAAATGCATATTTAATTCATAGAAATTAAATATGGAGACAGAGTATACATTTACCAATCAAGATGGTTTCCCCGCACGGTCTAGAAGTCTGTCTGAATTAAGCTCTGAACAAAGACACTTTTTATAAACTTTAAAACTCCTCCTGCTCGGTCAAGGGGAGGATGACTCTCTCCTTCTGACCACCCCCTCGGGGCAATAAAACCGCACTGTTATTCTACCCAGCAACAAAGAGGGGAGACACCCCTACTAAAATATATTTTTTAATTCTTAACAATCCCCAGTGAGAAAATAATGTATAATCTAAAACAAAGACCGGACAAATTTGAGGGAGTATGGGGTGGTCTGATTGAGTTAGACTTAGACAACTTTATTGTCATTTTGTATGTACAGAGTGCATACAGAATGAAATTTCGTTGCATACAGCTTACGACAGTGTAGTGGGATTTCAGGTGGAATAAGGCAGCAGTACAATACAATACAATATAAAGTGCAGCAGTGATCAGATGTAACAGATGTATAATAATGCTGCAAAAAGGCATTTGTATGCAAAAGTATCGTGCAGTGCAAATAATATGTCCAAAAATGCAGTAAACGTTGTGTACTATTTAAATGGATAATAAAAGTTCGGTAATGTTGGTAGTGCCAAATAAAGATGCAAATGTGATGCAGAGTCCAGTTTAGAGTTCAGCAGTTCAACAGTCTGATCGGAGCAGGGAAAAAGTTGTTGCAGAACCTGGTGGACCTGCAGCGGATGCTGCAGAACCTCTTTCCAGAGGGCAGCGGGGAGAACAGTCCATGGTGGGCGTGTGAGGGGTCTCTGATGATAGTTACGGGCTCGGGACACTCAGCGCTGAGATGAAATGTCCTTAATGGAGGGGAGAGGAGCCCCGATTATTCTCTCTGCTGTCCTCACCACTCTCGTCACGTTCTTCCAGTCGGAGGCGCTGCAGCCTCCAAACCCTACAGAGAGACATCTGGTCAGAATGCTCTCTATGGTTCTGTACAAGGTCGTGAGGATGGGCGGGGGCAGGTGGGCTCTCCTCATCCTCCGCAGGAAGTACAAGCACTTCTATGCCCTCTTGACCAGTGACGTGGTCCGTGATGGGCACCCCCAGGCATTTGGTGCTGCTGACCACCTCCACGGCTGAGCTGTTGATGAGCAGTGGAGCGTGGTGAGGCCGGTTCTTCCTGAAGTCGACGATGATCTCCTTCGTCTTCTCCACGTTCAGGATCAGGCTGTTGTCTCTGCACCAGCCCACCAGCTGCTCCACCTCCTCTCTGTAGTCCCGGTCATTGTTGTCTCTGATGAGGCCCACTACCGCTGTGTCGTCTGCAAACTTCACGATGTGATTGGTGGTGAACCTGGGGACGTAGTCGTGTGTCATCAGAGTGAACAGCAGGGGGCTCAGGACGCAGCCCTGAGGGGAGCCTGTGCTGAGGGTGATGACATCTGAGGTGTTCTGTCCAACAGACCTGACTGAGGTCTGTTGGTGAGGAAGTCTAGCAGCCAGTTGCGAAGGGGTATACTGAAGCCCAGATGTTCCAGTTTTCCTACCGGATGCTGTGGGATGATGGTGTTGAATACTGAACTGAAGTCTAGGATCAGCATACGCACATGGGTGTTCTTCTCCTCCAGGTGTGCCAGGCTCAGGTGAAGAGCAGCGGAGATGGCGTCCTCAGTGAAGCGGTTCTGCCGGTAGGCAAACTGGAACGGGTCGAATGTTGGGGGGAGTGTGGAGATGATGTGTTCTTTTACCAGCCTTTCAAAGCACTTCATCATGATGGGAGTCAGTGCAACAGGCTGGTATTCGTTAAAACAAGTGACTTGAGGTTTCTTTGGCACCGGAATGACGGAGGCAGACTTAAAGCATGCTGGCACTGTGTCTTGGACCAGCGAGATGTTAAAAATGTCTGTGAGGACACCAGCCAGCTGACCTGCACACTCCCTGAACACCCGCCCAGTTATGTTGTCGGGGCCTGGGGCCTTCCGCGGATTGACCCTTCTCAGAGTCTTCCACATGTTGGCTGTGTCAAGGCAGAGTACCTACTCCTCCTGATGGGGAACAGCTTTCACTGCTGGAGTACTGTTTAGGACCTCAAACCTCCCAAATAAGTTATTTAGTCCATTGAGAAAGTCAGCATCAACTTTACCCACCGAGGGGGGGCGTGTTGTATTCTGTAATCGCCCGAATGCCTTGCCACATGCTCCTGGTGTTGCTGGCGTCATGGAAAAGATCCTGGATTTTCTGACTGTGGTTCCGCTTCGCTATCCTGATGGCATGGTTCAGGTTGGCTCTCGCTGTCCTCTGTGCCTCCTTGTCACCAGACTTGAAGGCTGAGTTCCGTGCTTTTAGCGCTTGACGGACCTCCTCAGTAATCCAGGGTCGTTGGTTGGCTTGGGTGATGATGTTCTTTGTGGTGCTGACATCCTCAATGCATTTGTTGATGTAGGTTGACACAGTCATGGCATACTCAATCAATGTTGATCTTGTTGTCATATGCTGCTGCAGCTTTGAACATGTCCCAGTCAGAGCACTCAAAACAGTCCGGGAGTGCCTCCATGGCTCCCTCAGTCCACACCCTCGCCTGCCTCACTGTAGGTTTAGCTCTGATGAGCAGGGGCCTGTATGCAGGAATTAGCATTACAGAAAGGTGGTCTGAAGAGCCGAGGTGGGGGCGGGTGGCTGCTCTGAATGCGCCTTTTATATTTGTGTAAACTAAGTATAGAGTGTTCTCTCCCCGAGTAACAAAATCCACGTGTTGGTAGAAATGAGGGAGAACAGTTTTCATATTGGCCTGGTTAAAATCTCCAGCAATGATGAAAACACCCTCCGTGTGTGCAGATTGCTCAGAGATAGTCTCTATCGGACTATCTCTGAACTGAGCATTTGAGCATTTAAATACAGCAGATATAGACAATTAAAGGGTGGAACCAAAATATTGTCTTGATTGTCTTATTTATTTATATACACACATATGCATACCTATACACACATATATGTGTGTATAGGTATGCATAGGTGTCTGTAGATGGATGTATATATATCCCTGCTGTTACCTCAGAAATTGCCTGTTTTTGGTAGATTTTTTCCCCATAAAGAGAATTTCCTGTCAGTGGCAATAAGCTTTAATTTATTATTATTGCTATTTTTTGTTTTACATGTTTAAGTTGAGCTTTACACTAAATATGTGTTACTGATAAGCAGGCCAGCTGACAGCTTTGCTAGGGCCCGGGACAACGCAGTGTTTTTGGGCCCCCCCTCTACACCTCCCGCCACACACACACACACACGCACACACACACACACACACACACACACACACACACACACACACACACACACACACACACACACACACACACACACACACACACACACCAAAAAAAGTCAACTTAACTGTATACTTCATGCCCTGGAAATCTCTGTATTTTATACTGGATATTTTCAACCCATCTATTCAATTTAGGGCACTAGTTGATCTTTTCTTCATAAGAGAACAACAAGCACTGCAGCCAAAATATGGCCTTTTTTGACCTGCTGTATATTAGCCAGTCCCTAAGCTTGATGTATAATGAAACTGTTGACCTTTCGGGTTTTGTGATTTCTATTTTAATATTACAATTAAATAATAATAATGTTATGTTCATAGTGTTTTTTTTCCCTAATCCACCTCCTATATCTTTAAATCCTTATGTAATTTTGTCTGTGTTGTGTGCACCTGCCTGTTGCTTTAATCCTATAAATTTCCCTGTCGTGGGATGAATAAATCATTAGCTAATGTTATCTTATCTTAAATAACACTTTTTAATAGGATATATGTACTGGGTTCTTTCAAGGTCTTAATTAAATTTTCTGTGTGGGTTCCAGTAACATATGATAGATAATATCTACTTTGAAAGTTAACATGAACTGCTGTGGAAGATGAACACTCTGATCTACCTGGATGTTTTCTGGAGGACTGAAACGCCTCAGTCAGAGACATCAGTCTGTGGGTCTGTCGGGGCAATGAGAGAAGTTTCGTCTCCTCTCCGTTTCTGTGGCTCGATGTTTTCTTGCTCCTGGTTTTTCACGTGCTTAGATAAATTTGTTGTGTTTCCACTGAATTTAACCGGCTTTTTACAAAACATACAGCTTGATTTCATTTAAGGTATTAAAATAGAGCCAAACGGCGCTTCTGTTTTTCTGCTCCTGCAGTCTCTCTCTCTCTCCGAGTCTGATCAGCAGCAGCCAGCAGCGCGGTTGTTTGTGAGAAACAGTTGAGTGGGCGGGCCAGGCTGAGCCTGCGTGCTGATTGGCTGGCGCCGCTGAGCCATGTACGAGAGGGGAGGGGGAGCAGCAGAGTGCTGCCGTGACACACAGACTGCTGCTGCAGACAGCGCGCACTGGCTGACTGGTTGACTGAACATTAAAATGGTCAGTCAGAGTGTCAGTTTTGGTTCCCCCCTCTGTCCTGGGCCCGGGACAACTCACCCGTTTGTCTCCCCCTGTCGGCGGGCGTGCTGATAAGTGCTACAAATGTTACAACACTTTTGTTCATATGGCAGCAGAACATTAAAATAAAAGTGCTCTTTACACTACTTTTGAATTCATTCTTGGAGTTTGTGCATACAATGCGATTAATCATGATTAATCAGGCAAATTATGCGATTAATCGCGATTAAAGATTTTAA
The DNA here is from genome assembly GCA_037039145.1 of Fundulus diaphanus. Classification (NCBI taxonomy): domain Eukaryota; kingdom Metazoa; phylum Chordata; class Actinopteri; order Cyprinodontiformes; family Fundulidae; genus Fundulus; species Fundulus diaphanus. Next base: position 5,063,858 of record CM073125.1, read on the forward strand.
TCGTTGCCCAGCCCTAATATATATATATGCTTATCTTTACATTACAAAACATTTGCTGTTGTGTAAATGAACAGTACAAATGCAACCAAACCATTCTCTTTACCTTGATGTCAGACTATAAGAAAAAAAGGTGAAATATATTTTTATAAAGCATAGTCACTGGTGAAAAGATAAACTAGATAACACCCACATCAGAACATTCCCTGTGTTTTGTTAGTGAGAGTAAAATGTATATTTTCATGTGTTTTACTTAAAACCTTGGTAATTCAGAGGTAAATGCTCAAATACATCAAAGTTCCTAATATCATGCCTTTTCCTTTACAGCTATCAAATCCATCTAAAACTGGAGTTACCCACCCTTAATTCTTCTTTACTTTTCTTCTCATACAATTCACATTAACAGACAACATCAAAGGAAAAAGGCTTGACACCAGATGTGGGGATTCCCTGTGGAAATTAGCCCCTCAGGGCCCTGCCATGTAGTGTATGAAATTTGGCATGCAACTGAAAATCACCTTAAAATGAGCTCTGGGCCCCCAATCAAACAAAAGGGATACTTAAGTTATGGACCCACGCAAGATGGTCACTGAAAAGCCATCTTAATGCATTCTGTCCATTGTGGGTGGCAGCAGAAGGACAGAATGGAGAGGATCTGTGAGCCAGACACAACAGAGACAATTGCCTATAGCATTGTGGATGTAATAGGGAAAGGCAGTGATAGATTTCCACTGCGCTGGTCCGACCACTGGGGAGACTCTTAGCAACTACAAACTTCTCATCCAGCTCCTCCTTGCCTTTCCCTTAGGTTTTTCTTGGGCTTCAACTCTGCCTGAGGAAAATATAACTGCAGCCTCTAGAGAGTGGGTGTTGTGCATTTTCAACTCACTAGGGAGTTTCCAACTTTTGTTTCTGGGCATTGTGCGGATATGTGTGCTGCTTCTATCAGCTCTCTTCAAAAGGCCAGCATTTTTAGGCTTAATAAGCTTACTTGTGGTTAAGTTGTCCTCGCAGGCTATCTGCTAATGCCTGCCTAATTACATGTTCTTCTTGATAAATAGGAAGGAACAAATATGCCGACTTGATTTGTGTGTTTGGAGAACTGCTGCCCAGAGAAAGAGTTTGGACTGTGTCAGAATGAGCCAGTAGAATAACAGATAGATTTTTCAGTAACTAAAACAAGCTTTGCTTTTTGTATGTTTTGGAAGGCAAGTGTTAAGCTTCAACCTTCACTTCATGTTGTCATTTATGCTGCAAGGCACGTACTAAAGGGTGTTACATTAGGCTCTGGAGCCTAGAAGAGATTCTTTTGTTCTTCTTTCTAAACACAGATGGGCGCGCTATATTCAATGACCTAGGCTCAAGGTTACTTTATTTACATACGTAGGTAGATTTGTTTTGCAGGGTTTTCTGACACATACATACCCATGCAAACTATGCAAAACAAACCCAAAACCATTTGCGTCAACATCAAGGCATTCTCAAATTGCTAGAGGCTCCACAAGTCAAAATATAGCAGGACATGTAAGAGCGCCCGGCTTCAAATTAAAAAAAGCTGGCCTATAAAAATAAATTAGATCCGCAGATCTAGTGAGGCTTTCTCTCATTTGATACACAGTGGAAGCTGTTAGGTTTTGTCTCTAAAGAGTATTTGGTTCCAAAAGTTCCTGCTGATCAACCCACTACGTGTGGTAGATTTCTGTCTTAATGCTCTTTGCCTTCTCCCACGGGGGAGAAAGAAGAGACCAGTTGAGGGATGGCTGCCTCTGACCAGAGAAAACATCACACAAATATCCAATATTCAACCTAGTCTCTTCTGACACGAGACTCTATTTAAGTCTCGTGTCACATTATAAACACTTGACAAAATAATCTGCCACTTATATCATGTTTGGATATTAAAAATTGAAGATTGAATGATACATGGATTTCATTTCAGTATGATGCATCATAATCATATTTTAAACTTTTCAAACTCATCCTATGTCCAAGGAGTCCCATGTTCTGCCGCTCTCTTTTTGCGACTAAACATTCCATCCACCCATCCATCTTCAGGCGAACGTTTGCAGTTCAACACTGTGTCTTGAGTGCACAAATGCACTGTAGTCCAAAGTGTTCTTCATCTTCTTGATTTTTTTTTCTAGTGTTCTGTATTATCGCTTTCGCCATAGTGCTCTGCTTGATTTATATATGTAAATAGTTTAATTATCATTTATGTAGGGAATAATTCATGTTATGTGGACACTACATTGAAAAAGTAGAAGAGGAGAAAAAATGAGAAGAAAGAAAAAAAGGGGAAGAGGTGAACGAAAGAGGAGACAGAAGAGAGAGATTTACAAAACTTTATCAGTCTGCTTCATCACCTGCGAAGAGAGATGTAAAAAGAACAGCACAACCAACTGATATAGAACTACAGATACAATACAGCAACAGCTTGATACCATCACTTAAGTAGATACAGTATTAATCAATATGAAATGTATAAAGTGGTAGCTGAAGATAAGAATTGGTGAGTATGTAAGTAACCGGATCCAAGCACCTGTAGGTGTTTGTGAGAACGCGCTTGTGTGTGAGGCAGGCGCCAGGGGACCGAAAACCCCAGATGCCCAAAGGGACCCACAAAGTAAAGGTGCCCAACAAAGGAAATCCACCCCCCTCCCCCCACCGAGGGGAGACGGCCCTCAGGAAACCCCCCAGCAGCCGCAATGCCGAAGCCCCCAGGGGCACTCAGCCCCACGGGCCAGGCCCCGCGAAGCAGCCGCCAGGAGTAAGCCGGCACCTGCCCGGGCACCTGTCCCCAGACACCGAGTACCAACAATGCACCCGCGGGCCAAGGCGCCAGCCAGCGGAGGGGGGGAGGACAGAGGGTATGGGCTCCGCACTACGCGGAGACTTGAGATGTCCTTGGAAGAGGGAGCAGTTCAAACCCATCCTGACGAAAGAAACAAAAAACACACACAGTCTCATTCACTCACTCCCACCCCAGTGCCCCCACACACAACCCACAAACACACCAGTAAAAAAAAGGGTGGTGATGCCGTACACACATTTACATTCATCACACACATTCCATATTCCCAGGTCTAGGTGCCAACCCCAAAGGAGGACCAGGCACCCGGACCTGGTACGTGTACCCTACAGTCAAGATGGGGAGGGGGGGGGGAACTCCACCACAACCCAACCTTCCCGGTTCTTGCTCCGGTCCTGGCCTCCCATCCTGCCCCCAGGCCAGACGGCCCACGGGACAGGCCCCTCGAGGATGGCGCCAACATGATCCAGATGGGCCAGTCAACCAGAGCCCACACCAGCCCACCCCCACACAAATAAATCCTGAATATTTATAACCCCCACTCCCTCCCCCTCCATGCCCTAGCCACACACCCCAACCATTCCCGGGGAGGGCGGAGGTGTCAGCCCCAGTTCCGGCAAGTCGCTCGGGCCCAACAACAGCTGCCAGCCAAGACCCCCGACCCGGTGGCTCACTCCTCCTCCAGGCCCCAGACTCTGGGTGGCAGAGGTTTGAGAAAGACCTCGATACTCCCTCCGCCTGCTCAAATGAAATGTTGTGTTGTTGCGTTGTTCTCGAGTGTGTTTAAAACTGGGAGTGCCAAAGGGGGTGCCCGGCACAATCCCCCCCCCCACCGAAGGTAGCTGGCACACCCCCTCCAAGCAACCTACCCTGAACCCTCCATGTCTAAATATGGGTGGGGATAGAGGGAGCCATCAGGGGTGAGGCCTACACAATAAGCCCCCCCCCCAAGCAGAGCCCTACATATATGTGTGTTGTGAATGTTGTAAATTAAAATGTCTAAGATGCATAATAAAATTGGGGTGAGGGACATCAACTGAAAGTGGTACCCTCCAACAACGCCCCCCTCCCCAAGGTCCTACATGTGTGGCAGCATGGGCAGGCAGATGGAGGAGTCAGGGATTGGGAGGGAAGAACCAAGGAGCCTCGTGCTCTCTCAGGGACTCCGATAGGCACCTCCGTTCCCCGAAAACCCACCCAGAGAGGGAGGCTATGCCAACCACATCACCTGGGGCCAGGGACAAACATCCACATCCCCACACCCCCCCCCTCCCCATCTGAAAATGCAATCCCACCCCAACACTACCATTCAAACAACTCTCAACACACATACGACAAAAGACACCCAGGCTGGGTTCATCCCAACTCCTCCTCCCTCCCCTCCCCCCACTAGCAGAGTGCAAACCCCTTGAAGGGGAAAGCATCTGCCATTAGATGGTAATGTCCATGCACCCCTACCAGCTCAACAAGCCCAAGGCCCCCCAGCACACAAGAGGCTGAACCTCTACCACATAGGGTAGTGAAAACCATGCAAACTATTTTTTTATCCAAAGAGCTATCCTCAAAGTTACCAAGCAAGCAAACTGATGGGGAAGGTGAAATTTTACAACTCAGGCACTCTGACAAGCCCTTACATATCTGGACCCAGAAACTCTGAACAGGTGTACATTACCATAACACATGAATATAATTGTCAGGATTGTTGCCTGTGCACTATGGACAGATATTAGCTTGTGCAAAACCCATCTTGAATAATCTTTGACCTGTATAGTGTACTCTGTGAAGAATTTTGTATTGTATTGGTTGTAAATTTGGGTTTCTAGTCACATTGAAAGTTTTCAGACATATCTGAGCCCAGATGTTTTGTTCAAAGCTGACTGATAAATCATCTTCCCATTTCATAATAGGAAGACATATTGAATTGTCTAGTTTAGTCAGTGTCCTGTATAATTAGGAACTTTAAAATCCAGAAACTGTAATATATTTGTTGGAATTTGTAAACCACCTTTAATATGCTTAAATTTATTTCTACGTATAGATTTCATTTGTTGATATTCTAAGAATTTATTTTTATTAATACCATATTGTATGTTTAATCTATCAAATGTGATAAACTCTGTTCCATCAAATAAATGTTCCAGATATTCAATGCCTTTATTCTTCCAGTATGGAAAGTTTATCATATTATTTTTTTGTAAATTGTCAGGATTATTCCAGATCGGTGTACGACTGCATGGAATAAGGGATGACTCCGTCATTTTAAGAGACTCCCACCATGCTGTCAAAGTAGAGCTGATGTTAATATTTTTAAAGCATGCATGCCGTTTTATATTTTAGCTAATAAACGGAAAATCTGAAATCATGATATTATTGCATATTTTCAGTTCTGTCTAGCTAGGGCTCGTCTAAGGGATTATCTTTTATCCATTTAGAGATGTATTGTGGCCTATTTGCTAAATAGTAGTTATGGAAGTTAGGCAGATCTAGTCCCCCTCTATCTTTAGTCTTCTGTAGCGTCTTTAAGCTGATACAAGGTGGTCTCACCTTCCCCATCAGTTTGCTTGCTCTGTAATTTTGAGGAAAGCCCTCTGGGAAAAAAATAGTTTACATGGTTTTTACTGCATTATGTATCGCAAAGAAAACTATCCTCATGAATTGGAAATGTAAGGAAAATCTCAGTATCAATCAGTATAGAGATCTTTTGTTGGATCATATTAATCTTGAGACAGCATCTGCATCCACATCTGATCGATCTCTTTGGGCTCCCCTGATCAGCACCATCAGCGAATGGGGGGCGGTGGGCTGCTTCCTGCAGGGCGCAGTGGCTGGATGGAGGGGTTCCTGTGGCTCTGGGGGCACTCGGAGTGGGGCGCTTGGTGGGTCTGACTCCAGGGTCTGTTGCCCCCATCTGGGAGGGGCTTGGGAGGCCTACGGGTGGCCTACAGCGGCCGCTTGCGGCGCTCGTGGGGAGCTACCCGGTGACGGACGTGGGTTACTGACCCGGTAGCTGTGCTGCAGCTGGGTGGGTCCGGGGTGGGTCCGGGTGCCTGGGGTCCCTGGGGCGCGCCGCCCTCGGGCGGGGGTCCCGGTGGGGCCTCGGGGGTTCCGGTTCCGGGGGGTGTGCCGCTTGGGGTCTGGGTCGGCTTGCGCCCGGGTGTCTGCCCCTGCACAGGGCCTCTGGTGCGCTGGGGGGCCTCGGGGCCTGTTGAGCTGGTAGGGGGGCATGGACATTAACATCTCAGGGCAGATGCTCTTCCCCTTCATTGGATCGGCACTCTGCTAGTGGGGGGAGGGGAAGGAGGGGGAGTAGGGACTAACCCAGCCTGGATGTCTACTGTCGAATGTATGGTGAGTTCTTTGAATGTTAGTGTTGGGGAGGGATTAAATCTACGGGTGGGGGGGAATGTACGTTCTGGTGGGCTTGTTTCCCTGTCCCGGTCCTGGTCCGTGTAGTCTCCAGGTGTGGGTTTCGCCTGGGGGGTGGGGTTTGGGATGGCTCGTGCGGGCTGGCTGGCCAGGGTCCCCCCTCTTATTTATTTATTTATTTAATTTTTTGTTTGTTTTTTTTTGGGAGGGGGGGTAAAGCCAGTAGGCTTGGTGGGTGAGCTGGGGGGGTGGAGGTGTTGGTCCTGGTGGGTGGTTGGCTGGCGGGCCCTACGGCCTCCCCCTGGCCCCCGGGCTATGGTGGTGCCGCTGGCGGGGCCCCCTTCTCTGGGTGGGGCTTTCGGGGAGCGGGGGTGCCTATTAGAGTCAGTAGGGAAGCTGGCTCCCTGGGATGGCTCCCCAGTCCTTTGCACCCCATCCCCGGACTCCTCCCTCTGCCTGCTCCATCACGCCGCCACACATGTAGGTCCTTGGGGAGGGGGGCGTTACTGGAGGTTGCCACTTTCTGATGACGTCCCTCTCCCCAATTTTATCATGCATTTTAGACACTTTCACTCCAAACATTTTCACAACGCACATTCATGTAGGCCATGGTATGGGGGGGTGGGGGTGAAGACGTCTGGGGGGGCTTATGTTGTGTGAGCCTCGCCTTGGATGGCTGCCTTCACCCTCTCTCGGATTTAGACATTGAGGGTTCTGGGCAGTTGCTTGGAGGGGGGGCGCTGGCACCAGCTTCCTTCCAGAGGGGGGGTGGGCTGTGCCATGCACCCTCTTCGGCGCTCCCAGTTTTAAACACACTTGAGAACAACATGCAACAACACAACATCTGAGCGGGCGTAGGGAGGACTGGGGTCTTTTGCACACCCCCGATCTCTGATTGTGGCACGGAGTCTGGGGCCTGGAGGAGGAGCGGGCCACTGGGTCCGTGGTCTTGGCGGGGGGCTGCTGTGGGTAGCCAGTGGCTTGCCGGGTCTGGGGCTGACTCCTCTTCTCTCCCCAGAAAGGGGTGGGGAGCAGGGGTGGCTAGGGTAAGGTGGGGGAGGGAGGGGGTTTATTAGGTATTTAGGGGGTGAGGGGGGTTCTGGTTGGGTGGTCCGTACCTGTCGTGTTGGCCCCCCCTCTTTGGGGGGCCTGTTCCGGGGGGCGGCTGGGGCGGGGCCGGGCACAGGCAGTCGTATAGTTGAATTGTGGGGACCCCCCCCCCAACCCCCCACTTGGGATTGTTGGTTGTGAGTGCTGTGTGGGAATGTGTGTACAGCGTCCTTTTTTTTGTAAGTCTGTGTGTGGTGAGTGGGGCCCATGGCCGGGACCACTTCAGCGCAGCTGGCTGCCGGCGGAGCCCACGGGCTCGTCCCTGTGGCTCCTGGGGGCATCGGCATTGCGGTGGCTGGGGGATTTTCTCGGGGTCGTCTCTCTTTCCTTGAGGGGGGCTGCAGATTTCCCATGTTGGCCCCGCTGGCGCCCTGCTTTGGGGGCCCCTTTGGGAGTCCGGGGTTATGGGTCCCCTGACCCCTGCCTCTGTGCTCGGGGAAGGCGGGCCTTAGGTTCTCCACAACCACTATCGAGCTATTTCCTTCTGGATAATTTTCACCTAAACTAGTGCACTCTCGCAGACTCCCGCGGGTGCAGGGTTCCAGGTGTTAAGTGTTCACTTATATAGAGAAAGCCCGTAATTTATTTATTTATTTATTTTCTGTCACTTTCTTTTTTCAGGTATCACTTTACACATGTCAGCTTAAATAATAATACATATGATTTAGCAATGGCATCAAGGTGTTACTCGATTGTATCTGTTACTTTATGTCTGTTGGTTGTGCTGTTCTTTTTGCATATCTCTTTCCAGGTGATGGAGCAGACGGAGGACGTTTTATCATTCTCTCCCTTTTATCTCTTCTTTCTTTCACCTCTTCTCTTTCTTTTTTTCTCTTCTTGTTCTTCCTTTACTCTCCTACTTTCCCATTGGAGTGTCCATATAATTTGAAATTCTCCCTTCAGGAATCACAATAAAGTTATTTACATGCATAAATCAAGCGGAGCACTATGGCGAAAGCTGTTTGCTCCACTTGTGAAAGCAAAATCTGTCGAGCTCTATTTGGCATTAAGACATCAATTCTTATTGCCACATTGCTAGACAGGACACTGGGAGAAAAAAAAAGTAATTAATTCTAGGTAAAACCATCATATTAATTGAAGCAACCCTACCCATAAGTGAGATTGGAAGCGATCTCCTTCTCTCAAGAGCCTCTTCTATCTTTTTTAAAAGCGGAATATGGTTTAGTTTTACTAAATCTGCCAATTTAGGTGACACAGTAATGTAATATTCTGGGTTCTGTTCTGGTTTTTGTCATTAGATTAAGTTATTTCACTCTCCTGCCTTAGGTTCTCTGGCTGCTTTGAGTTTTGTCTTGTCTAGATTCTTGTTTAGCTTGTTTGTCCTGTTATGTCATCAGTTTTAGTCTTAGCGTTATCTTCTGTTTTAGGTTTGTACTTCAGGGTTGTTTTGGTTCTTATCAAGTCTGGTGTAGTTTCTGTTCCTGCCCACTTGTCCTGTCAGCTTTTTAGTTTCTTCCCTCCTTGATCACGTCCACCTGGTTTTGGTTAATTAGTCCCTCCGTGCTCACCTGTCCACCCGCCTATTTATACCTGTCTTAGTTATCTGCACTTTGCCAGAATGTCTCCACTCATACCTACGGTAAGATCCTTCCAGCAGTTGTTTATATTTCAAACCAGCTTGCCTGCCTTCCTGTTGTCCGACCAGTTATTCTGCTCTTTGTCCGAGTTCTACCTGATTCCGTCCTGTTCCTGTCTGCCTGTCCGAAAACCCTCTGGTTGGGTTTCGTGGATCAGATCCTGCCTGTCTGAGAATCAATTCAATTCAATTCAATTCAATTTTATTTATATAGCGCCAATTCATGAAACATGTCATCTCAAGGCACTTTACAAGTTAGGTTCAATCATATTATACAGATTGGGTCAGATTATACAGATTGGTCAAAAAATGTTCCTATATAAGGAAACCAGTTGATTGCATCAAAGTCCCGACAAGCAGCATTCACTCCTGGAGAAGCGTAGAGCCACAGGGAGAGTCGTCTGCATTGTACATGGCTTTGCTGCAATCCCTCATACTGAGCAAGCATGAAGCGACAGTGGAAAGAAAAAACACCCGTTAGCGGGAAGGAAAAACCTCTAGCAGAACCGGGCTCAGTATGAACGGTCATCTGCCTCGACCGACTGGGGGTTACAAAAGACAGAGCAGAGACACAACAAGACAGACAAAAAGCACAGAAGCACACATTGATCTAGTAATCTGTTCTACATTAGATGGTTATAGTCGGTGATCTGTCCTCCCTGGATGATTTCACAGTCAACAGAACGTCAGACCAGGTGTACCTACTATGAAGAAAAAAGAGAGAGAACAAAAAGTTAAAAGCTGAGATGACAACAGTCATTTCAATGTAATGCAATGCAAATCTGGAGAACAGTAGAAATCAGTAGAGTGAGAAAAATAGGCCCTGATGTCCTCCAGTAGCCTAAGCCTATAGCAGCATAACTATAGAGGTAGCTCAGGGTAACATGAGCCACTCTAACTATAAGCTTTGTCAAAAAGGAAAGTTTTAAGATTAGTCTTAAAAGTAGACAGGGTGTCTGCCTCACGGACCAAAACTGGGAGTTGGTTCCACAGGAGAGGAGCCTGATAGCTAAAGGATCTGCCTCCCATTTTACTTTTAGAGACTCTAGGAACCACCAGCAGACCTGCAGTCTGAGAGCGAAGAGCTCTGTTAGGAACATACGGGGTAATCAGAGCTCTGATATATGATGGAGCTTGATTATTAAGGGCTTTATACGTTAAATCAAGAATAGAATTTAAAATTTTTCTTCTAACAGGAAGCCAATGAAGGGAAGCTAAAATTGGAGAAATATGATCCCTCTTGTTGATTTTCATCAGAACTCTCGCTGCAGCATTTTGGATCAGCTGAAGACTTTGAACTGCATTTTGTGGACTTCCTGATAGTAAAGAATTACAATAGTCCAGCCTTGAAGTAACAAATGCATGGACTAGTTTTTCAGCATCACCCCTGGACAGAATGTTTCTAATTTTGGCGATATTCCGGAGGTGAAAAAAGGAAACTCTGGAAACCTGTTTAATATGGGATTTAAATAACACCAAGGTTTTTTACTTTATTACCAGAGGCCAAGTTAATGCCATCCAGATTCAGTGAATGATTAAGAAGTTTATTTTTTGAGGACTCTGGTCCAAAGATTATAACTTCTGTCTTGTCAGAATTTAAGTGCAGGAAATTTAAAGTCATCCAGCTTTTGATGTCATCAAGACATGACTGCAGTCGAAGTAATTGATTGGATTCATCAGGATTTATGGATAAATATAGCTGAGTGTCACCAGCATAACAGTGGAAATTAATCCCATGCTGTCTGATAATTTTGCCAACCGGAAGCATATATATAGTAAAGAGAATTGGTCCAAGGACTGAACCCTGTGGTACTCCACAAGTGACCCTAGAGCTTGAAGAAGATTTATTATTAACATGAACAAACTGGAATCTGTCCGACAGATAAGATTTAAACCAGCCTAATGCTTTCCCCTTAATCCCTACAGTATGCTCAAGTCTTTGTAGGAGAATATTGTGATCAACTGTATCAAATGCAGCACTGAGATCTAACAGGACAAGTACAGACACAAGTCCATTATCTGAGGCCATGAGAATATCATTAGTGACCTTCACCAGAGCCGTTTCAGTGCTATGATGAGCTCTGTGGTTCAATAAAAATGGCAAACAGTGAGGGGGAAAGCGGACATCCTTGCCTAGTGCCCCTCTGGAGACAAAAGCTGGAGGATGTTTGGTTATTTGTCTGGACACATGCTGTTGGGAAGCTGTATAAAATTTTTAACCAATTTATGAAGAAATTTCCAAAACCAAATCTATGTAGAGTAGCGAATAAAAATGTCCAATTTACCTGTCAAATGCCTCTTCTGCATCTAAAAACAATATGTTGGATTCAATATTTTTACTGTAGGAATAAAGGGAGTGTTTAGTTGATGGTGTGTTCGTGGTTGTAGATCTTTTCGGCTTCTTCATTATGATGCTGTCGTCCAGGTAGCTCTCCAGGCTGGTCAAAGTCTCCTCGTCCAGTTTGTTTCCTCGTAAAATACGAGACAATTGTTAGTTTTTGAAGCTTAGTTTAATTTTTAATTATTGGCTTGTACTTACCTGGGTGGATCTTATTGAAAACTACCTGTATACCGCCATTTTACGAGATCTCAGCCGCTCATCTCCTCCAAAACCTGGTCCTTAATATTAATGTCATCGCTCTTCAGTTTTGTCATTTTCCTCATTTTTGGTTAATGTCATCTGAAAACTAGAAATGCTCTCTATCCGCAGACGCTATTATTTATGCTGATTTCAGTCAACATTAGTTTTTGCTCTTCTGTCATGAGTCCAAAGCTTTCTTCATCGTCTTCGGTTAACAACAGCTGGAAACTATGAATATTCACCAAAGTTATGCAGTCTCTTCATCAGTTTGTTCCGTTTCAGCTCTCCTGATACAGAATATTAAACGGGTCCGGCGTCTGCATCCTGGTTACATTTGGAGCATTGAGCAACCGCAGTTTCGCTCTTGGAGATCCATTCAGGTCGGTCCATCTTCTTCACAAGTCATAGAAACTCAGTTTCTCTTTCAAACAGAATTAAGTAGCAGCCTAAGTAGCCATCCTTTCTCTTGAAGCATGGAGCCTATTGGCCGACACGCGTTCCAAGGATGAGGTTAATATCGTCAGAAAGAGGTCTCAGCTTTTCCAGCTGCTACTTCCTCTTCACCACCCATTCCTATTGGGTCAGTCTCTTCGTCAGGCGCCGGAGACCCATCCAGCACTACCCCCAAGCCTGGGAGTGCCAAAAAAGGGGGCACAGTCCACCCCCCATCCCCCCCATCCCCCCCTTTCCGGAAGGTAGCTGGTGCCAGTGCACACAGTCCGCCGTATTTGGGTCGCACTACCTGCTGCGCCACGAGTGCGCCTACCCTCAGTGTCTTATTATTTATATGATGTTTTTATTGCTCTATTTCTATAAGAATATTTATTTTGTACTTGTATTTTCTTTGTTTTTGTTCGAAATGTTTAAAAAATAAACCAGTCAGTCATCATTATTTGTTTTTAATTTACCCTTTTGTTTGATTAAAAAAATATATCGATAATGGTACCGATGACATACTGGATCAATAAGGAGCATCGTTAAGTGTAGTATTATAGATAAATCCTTAACGGTACCCATCTCTATTTATACCGTTACTTGAATCAATTCCACATCAAATACATGTGTTTCCTTTGCTTCAGGGGTGGGGTGGGGTGGTGGTGAGGGAATTCATTGCAAAGTTTTCTGATTACAAGATCAGCATTATTTCCTACTGTATTCATGTGCCCTTCTTCTGAAACTGCAGACACATAATGTAAAGATGCTGGAAATAAAAAGTTGCAGCGCAACTTAATCTCAGAAGCATAAACTCATTTTGTTCCACTTCAAAATCCAAGCTGCTGTCTGAAGATTCTTCAACTTTTCTGTCACTGGTCCACCAAATTTCCAAACAGTGCCATTATTATATTTGTTGATCATGAGACAGAAGAAACAACACCGAAAAGATTAACGAAAAAACTGAGCCATCTGCGATTGCGGCCGTGGGTAAAGCGATCTGAGTTCAATGCAGCCGTGTCTCAGATTTTACGCATGGAGCATACCTGTGTTACACACAGAAATTGTGTCACCAGAAATGGTCAGACAATAACCCTGACTCCTTGTTGGAAAGGTACGAGCCTCTATTTTCCAACAATAACAGACATGAGGGGGTGGGACAAAAATGGCTGCATGCTGTTGCATATTTCCGGCAGAATTCAACATGTTGGGTGGATCTTTAAATCTCATTTTGTTTGTTTACATTACTGTAAAACAAAAAGTATTTGTGAAAAAGATAATTTTGCGACTTGTTTTAGAAATTTTAGAGCCTCCTCTTGAAAGCCATGTGGTTGAAAAGAAACGTAACAGTGTTTGGCGCATATCTAAAAAATAGTTCAAAATGGGCAGCTGTCTGACCCGAATTCGGCCCAATCGACTAAATGCAGTTAACAAATATACAGAAAGACTTAATTGTTTCTATTCATAATAAGGAATAAGCTAAGTATAGTCTTGGGGCTTTCAGATATAAAGTAATTTTGGCCAATTTTCTTAAGCTACAACTACAATATCGTCTAGCCAACCTTTTAGTTAAATGGATACATAAACATTAGAAGTGCACATGCGCAGCCAGCAAGCGGAAACTACCAAGGACAGAGCACGCACATTGCTGTTACATGACTGCGTCAGAATGATTGGCATGTGGGACAACCAATAGATAAAGTGATACCCCCTTTAACTTGAGGGACAGAGGGGGTGAGAGCAGGAACAAAACTCAGACCAATCCCAGCTCCTTGGTGAGAAGGGCAGGGATTGGTTAGAGTTTTTACAGTCCTTCAGCTTCCACAGAAATAATTTTTAACCACCTTTTTCTGAATATATAATGTGTTGACTGCTTGAAGTTCATGTTCACTCTGGTCCAGCAGGTGGTGGCAAGCAGATAGTGGTCAAACAAAAAAATGCAGAGAAGTTGTGTCCATATCCTGCCACTCAGGCTGCCACTCATTTGGACTCTGGAGAAACATGATGAACAACGTTTAACCAATCATTATATGTCCTTAGCGCCCCCTTTACACCACCCAAGTAGTGCAGTGCATTGACTGCAGTGGCGAGTGTGACAGAAGTGGAGGGTGTACAAGACTGATCTTTAGAGCTTTATTAGTATAATTTTTCCTCAGCCATGGCGAGAATGATTTTTAAATAAAGTATCACAGACTTTTGATTACAGCAAAATTATATTTATATAGCTCAAAGGCTATAAGCGGGGAGGTCTCCGCCTCCTCTTTCTCTGGCAGGGAAAGCAAGCCAGTTCCACAGGTGCAGACACACACAATGTGGCAAAACAGTTTCTAATTAAAGCTATAGTTGGTAATCCTGTTCAGAAATAGTTTTTGTTACACTGGGTAAAATCGTCATTCGATCTTGAAAATAGTTAATACATTATGTTTTCACAAAAAGGAGGTTAAAAAAATCGTTCTCTGTGGGAGCTGCAGGCCTGTAAAAACTCTAACCAATCTCTGCTGTTCAGTCCAAATGGCAGGGATTTGTCAGAGTTTTGTTCCTGCTGTCATCCATATACTTTATATACTTATCCCCCTGTGTCCCTCAAGTTCCGGGGGAATCGCCTTCCGGGGGAATCATTTGTCCCACATGCCAATCTTTCTGACGCACTCACGTAATGCCAGTGTGTATGCTCGTTCCTTCCTAGTTTCCGCTTGCTGGCTGCACGTGCGCACTTCTAGTGTTTATGTATCCGGTTAGCTTAGTGGCTAGGTTAGCAGTTACCTTAATGGTTAGCGGTTCATTTCATTAGCTGTGAGCCACAATTATCAAAATTAACAGCAACAGATTCTCTCTGGAATGAAGCTATATAGCAAGTTTCACTTTAAATTCTATTTCTGATATATATTACGTTCCCTATGTTTGTGCATCACATTGTGGGTCAATCCATGAAGTAATATCTGCAGTGAAAGGTGTTCAATTATTTTGGTATATCTTCTTGGCCACCATACACACGGACAGATCATCCGCTTTCGTTAGGTGAGAGAGTGAATCCAAATAAACTCTGCAACAGGTTAACAAAACAAATATAAACAAATATAAAGCATCAACCAAAGGAAGGAGAAGGAAACGTGTGCTAATTCCCACCAAAACAAAAAACCTGCATTTGTGATGGGGTAGGAAGACAATTAATCTGGGAACTCTTTCTACAAATATTTATTTATTTTTCCAATTTTAAATATTTGAAATTGAGTTAAAAAACTAACAAAACATGTTATTTCTGTTGATGTGTCAGTGATAAGAATGATGTCAGCTGAGCCTGCAAAGGAAATAAAAGTGTGCTGCAGTGAGTAGCAGCATGTTTCATGTTATTTTGCCAAAATACAGGGTTATGAAATACGTCTGGATGCTTGGGAAGAGAGATAAAATTTTATATGAACTGGACACAAGGAACATTGATTCTCAGGAGGATCCATTAATGTAAAAAAATTCACAGCGGAGATATTTAAACCATCTTTTTAGCAATGTGTGGATAGAGAAATGAGGGAGACCGTGGACAAAAAACAAGTTTCTGTGTTATTAAAGATGTTAAAAAAATGTTAGCATGTCCTCTTTCTTATGTCCCTGTGGTGAAGTGTAATTAAGATCTTCTGTCATTTGGTGGTGAAGCTCTTGCCCTTAGCTTTCCCTCAGAGCACTGCCCTCCTTCACTTTCACATCCTGTCACAACACGCATATGAAAGTGCTGCTCCACAGAGGATGAAAGAGGACCTGACTTTAATTGAATGTGATTAACACTAACTGGAAACAAAACAGCATGTAATACACGTCCACTATAAAGAGGCAATCCTACATGACAGAATGAGGCCAATGAATTAGACATAGAGAGTAGATAAGCTGTTAGGAAAGCAGTATTTTTTTTAAACACGTTCACATATTCATTAGCTAGGGGCACACTAGGAGCCACTTATAAAAGATAAATATTTTTTTTGTTAAAGGATACATTCAATTTTGCTTTTATTGCTTAATTTTCATGTGCAGAGAAAAATCTTTTTTTATTATACAGTACAAGGATTTCAAATTTGATATGCAAAAGCCATCTAATGGCTACGATAAAATGGAAGCATGACATTCCAAAAAACTTTTGATAGATGATTTGAATCAAGTTAAAATTCAAAAATATAAATGTTATAACCTTTTTGACACATCTAAACATACATATTAATGCAAAAATCCAAAGCATCCTTATATTTACAGACATTTTTTTTTACACTTATTAGATGGGGGGAGGAGAAACATAATTACTCACTTTGATGGTTACCTCAATGACTGATCACATAAATACACCAGTGTTTTGTTATGAACAAGACAACACTCCCCTCCCTGGGCTGCCACCTTACCGTGGTGGAGGGGTTTGAGTGTCCCAATGATCCTAGGAGCTATGCTGTCAGGGGCTTTAAGCCCCTAGTAGGGTCACCCAAGGCAGACAGGTCCTAGGTGAGGGACCAGACAAAGCGCAGCCCAAAATGCCCCTTATGATGAGTACGATCACCGGGTCACCGGGGCCCCACTCTGGAGCCAGGTCTGGAGGTGGGGCACGTTGGCGAGCGTCTGGTGGCCGGGCTTTTGCCCATGGAGCCCGGCCGGGCTCAGCCCGAAGAGGCGACATGGGTCCCCCTTCCGATGGGCTCACCACCTGTCGGAGGGGCCAAAGGGGTCGGGTGCATTGTGCAACGGGTAGCAGTAGAGGGCGGGGACCTTGGCGTTCCGATCCTCGGCTGCAGAAGCTGCCTCCTGGACGCCTCCCTGGAGAGGTGTTCCGGGCACGTCCCACCGGGAGGAGGCCCAGGGGAAGACCCAGGACACGCTGGAGGGACTATGTCTCCTGGCTGGCCTGGGAACGCCTTGGGATTCCTCCTGAGGAGCTGGCCCAAGTGGCTGGGGAGAGGGACGTCTGGGCCTCCCTACTGAAGCTGTTACCCCCGCGACCCGACCCCGGATAAGCGGAAGAAGACGGACGGACGGACGGACAAGACAACACTGACAATAAAACAATATTTAAAAAATACGCTGATAAAACAATTTAACTCTCATGTGTTGGCAAAAATACTGTTTTGGTCAGTATATTATTAATCTACAGTTATTATGAAAACAAAAAGGACAGTCAGTCATTGGGTATATTCATACACTGAAAAAAGTGAAAAGATGTCATTCCTTCATAGTGCATTTTTAAATTGGTTGAATGAAAAATCATGGTTTCCGTTTTGAATTACATTTTTCCAGTTTGCTTCATAGCAAACGACACTCCCCCTGGTCAAAATTAAATAAAACATCTCTAAATAAATGGTATTTTCACTTCAAATTTTAGGTTTTCTTGTCACGTGACAACATGATGTCACATCAGACCGCATTTTCCGACTTTGCAGTCCGTCATAACTGCTCCCTCGCATCGAAGGCGGGGACCGGCTGTCGTGCGCAGAAACTCTTTAAAACAAGGTAAGAATTCAAAATTGACATGTTTTAGCAGTAATGTGGGGTTGCTATGCAAATGATTAGTTACAGGATGGACAACTAAAATTATTTTAAATATTGTCTGTGTTTTCTGCACTAATGCTAACCTAGCTAAACCAGGTTTGCACATATTTGCTTGCAGGGGGCGATGCTTTCCTTGCTTTTTTTGACAAGTGCTAAGTTAATGTCGTTAATAATATTGTTCAGTCATGCCAATAGTAAGCGCTTATGCTCATTATTGAGTGTGATAAGGCCCATTTAATTGTATAGCTTTAATACAGCGAGCAGGATTTTTTTTTAAGAAGCGGGAGGCGGTTGCTGCAGTTTCTCCTGCAGCAGAGGTAAGTGAGACGAAGAGGGTGAAACTCCGCGATAAGAGTCCTAAACATTTAGGGCAAGGTGGACAACTTATTAAAATGTAACCAGTTGACCAGAGAAAAGTTTTGTCTTCCTTGTCTCTCACCTGTTTTTTACAGCCAGGGGCAGTGTGAACATGTGGGATAATGTTAGGGAGCTTGTTGTGTTACTGTTATGATGCTGGGTTTCAATGTTCACTGTTATTTGATTATTGCCACCGCCTTCTGTTCAGATTTCAGCATACACACATGGCGATTATGATGCAACCAAATTACACAGCTCTTAAACGATTGGCTTTTTGGCAGTCGGAGCTTCAGGGTTTAGGCTGTTTAAATAAACCAGGTAAGGAGCACATGTTAGAAGATTGGTTGTTTGTGTGTCACTTTTAGCAGGTTTGACTATCATGGGACAAGATAGGCAGTTTATTAGTCAAAGCATATTTGAAGCTATGCTTTCCCCAAATAATATACAATGAGTAAATGAAATATGGACAATTATTGTTTTATTTATTTTGTGTGCCACCAGCACCAGAGCATCCAGAGAAAAAAAGATGCCTTTGTATTCCATTCTCTTTCCTGTCAGTACAGTATGTCTTGGTATTGTCTGTGGTCACATTCTTTAATTTGCAGGTTTGCTCCTGAAAAGATAGCGATAAAGTCTGTTGGGATTAATGTTTATACTTGATTAATCGATTTATCTTGTTATGATGTAGTAATGTAAGCTTCTGATATAATCATATTACTCACATGATGGCTTAATCATGTCCCTGTGAAGAAACAGAAGACACTCTGTTTCTTCCCTTCCTGAAACAAGAAGACTCAGCTACAAGATTATGTGCTGACTGAACGTGATTACTCAGCTGTGTATCTTTGTTGACAACTGAGGCTGTAAACTATCTTTCCCCCACCCCTCAGTACAGCCTCAGTCCTGTAACTAGGGTAACGCCCCAAACTTAATAAAAGTCGAGGAGAACGCTGGGACCGACAGAGTGGGTTGGAGATTGTAACTGTGCGGTCTTCTTCCTACTCTCCTCGAGAATGAAACCAAACTAATTGTCTTTGTGCCTTTCTTTCCCTGTTTATAAGATGTTCTAGGTGCATAGACCTGACAAAGTCCCAAAGTGAACAACTGTGGAAATTATTTTCATGTATTTTTAAGTGACATTAATTTTATATTTTTAGACTTTTTACTTTTAACCTATTGCAAACAAAAATGACCTTAATTTTAACAGACAATAGCAGTAAAAATGAAGAAAGTGTTTTAAATACTGTTAAATATTTTAAATGTGTGATGAATGGTTGCAGTTATTGTGTCCAAAAAAATAATCATTGACATTTTTTTTCTCATACAAAATGACCTTTCTCCAGCTTCCAAATTATTGAAGAGCATCTGCAGATTTTCAGGATAGTTTAATCCAATTCAAAAGACTTACATTTCAGTACAACTTTTAAAATCTCTGAATTAATATAATGAGAAATTAGCAGCTCTTATGTGTTGTGCTTTTCTGTTCAATAAGTAAATTGATAACTGCTTCATTAAATGCAAATATGCATCTACCATGGTGCATTTTGTGAAATGTATTAAGTGGCAACTAGGTAAGGTGGATCTTCTTTTCCTTTCCCAGTCTTCCAATGAATTTGGAAATGCAGAGACTGTGGTTCCTCTGTGTCACGAAGATCTGAGCTTCTTAAACATTATAAACTCGAACACAGACATTATGGATGCCACCATTCCTATCCATGCATCCATTTAAACTGTCCGTGTACCTGCAAAACTTGGAAGGCACTTTTGACCCACTTGTCAAGATCTCATCAGCAATCCTTACAAACTGAACTAACCACATTTAAATGTCTCTTATGCAACTGCAATAAACGTTCAACTTTAACAGACTATTTTCAACATATAGCTCAGCATCTGAAAAATGGTGAAACAGTTGATTGTGTGTTTCAGGGGTATTTATATATATATATTTACTTTCAATATATTGAAAGTGATTGTTCTGATAGTGTTGGTTTTGATCCCCCTGATTTAAGTGCAGCTGACTTGAATGATTCAAGTTTGGATTTAAATGACTAGACGCATAATGTTGAGCTCAAAGTTGCCTCTCTCTTATTGAAGTTAGAACATATTTATTTTGTTCCTAGTGTTGCTGTTGATGAACTATTGCAAGAGTTTGACTATTTGATTAGCAATTCCTCTGTCCCTTTTATCCATCAAACCATATCTAACCACTTACAGAATGGCAACTGTGAAGTAGATGAAACTGTTCTGCAAGAGTTAGCATCTACTATTTGCAAGTCAAATCCAGTCACAGCATCATTTAATGGTTGTGGCCCACTTTCCACTGCCTGGAAGCGAAAGGTGTACTACAAAAAATTTTTTAACCGTAGAACCTACAGAATTTGTGGTTGACTCCCAAAACAAAAAAATAATTTCAATACATCTCTATACTAAAATCATTACAACAGATTCTAAGTTGTCAAACGTTTCTAGATCTATCAATCAATTTGAAATTTCCCCATCAAATTCAATCTGATAGAATACAGTATAGATGCTTTTATGATGGTAGTAATTATAAAGAAAATTTGGAGTTGTCAAAAGAGTGTGCAATTTTACTTATTTTGTATGTAGATGATTTTGAAATCTGTAATCCCCTCGGTACATCTAGAAAAAAACACAAAATATGTGGGATATATTGGGCATTGGGAAACCTACCTGCTAGTTGTCACTCATCATTTATATAAGATATATTTAGCTGCACTTATTCATAGTGAGGATGTTAAGTGTAATGGTTTTGACAGTGTACTGGAGCCCTTAGTAGATGATCTTATAACATTACAACAAGGACTGTTTATTTCTAAGTTGGGGAAAACTGTAAAAGGCTTTGTTCATTGTGGTGTAGCAGACAATCTCGGGGCCCATAGTATTGCAGGTTTTGTGGAAAGATTTTCAGCAAAATATTTTTGCAGATTTTGTACAGCAGAAAATGAAGACATTCAAACAAATGAAGTCAAGTCTGGAGCATCCTGTTTAAGAACCAAGGACATTCATACTTCTCATCTGAGAGCTATTGAAGAAAATTAATTGATTTGTCATTTTGGTGTAAAAACAAAATGTGTGCTGTCAGTAAATTTGTCATATTTCATTGTAACCCAGAGTTTCCCCTCAGATATAGCTCATGATCTGTTTGACGGAATTATCCCTGTTGAGATTACTCTTCGTCTTGGTGTTCCCATTTCTTAAAGATATTTTACATTAGCCAATTTGAATGAAGCAATAGCAACATTTCAATTTAAGTGGACTGATAAGACAAACCGCCCCCATCTTGTGCCCATCACCTACACTACAAAAAGAACAATTGGAGGAAATGCACATGAGAATTGGAGCCTGCTGAGATTTCTTCCTCTCTTGATTGGAGCTAGATTTCCTTCAAGCAAACCAACGTGGCAGGCCCTGTGTGATTTAAAAGACGTAGTAGAACTTGTTGTTGCACGTCTTCACGCTGAGGACTCTATTTCTTATCTAGAATTCAAGATATCAGAACACAGGGCAGTATTCCAAGAAGTTTTCCCCCATGAAAGCATTTGGTCCAAACATCACTACTTGGAGCATTATCCCCTGTTGATCCACAAGTTTGGCCCCCTTGTTGCACTATGGACTATGAGATTTGAATCTAAACATAGCTTCTTTTAAAGAGTAATCCGTCATACAAACTGTTACAAAAATTTATCGTATTCATTAACCCAGAGACACCAATTTCAGACTGCGTATAATTCATAAGCCATCTTTGGAGGTTTCTGATCTTTCAACACTTCCCCTTGATGTTCTGAATGAGGATATTGTACTGGCAGTCAAAGAGAAACAGCCATATATAGACACTGTAAACCTTGCAAAAAATGTATCCTACAACAGTTACAACTACAGGACTGGAATGTTGGTGGCCCATGGCTGGACTGGACTTCCAGCGTTTTATGAAATAGTTCAGATGATTGTGCTACAAGAGACACTGTTTTTTATTGTCAAAAAACTGGATGCCTGGTACCTGGAGCTAGGGGTGGGCGATATATCGAGTATACTCAATGTATCTCAAGTTTTCCTCCGCGCGATAGTTAAAATGACTTTATCGCGACCATCGTGTGTAAATTTTCATGGCAAGATTGAGCCGCTGTATTTAATTCACTGTGAGTTTAGTTTTTCCCACATGCTGTGAACGCATCACTCGCTCCTCCTCCAAACAAGAAAGCGCTCTGGCGCACACACACAACAAAAACCCGTGCGCTTATTTACGTTGATGAGACAGCGAGAACTATGGCGACAGCGTGCGTTTCAGGCAGTGGTTTGGATTTCACAAGGAGGAGGTCGAACAAAATGCGATAATTTGCAAAACATGCCGTAACACCATTGCCACAAAAGGTAGCAGTAGCACAAATTTGTTCCACCTAAAACGTCATCCAGTGCAAAATGAAGAGTCTTGTAAACTCTGCGTGTCGACACCCCCCCACACACACACAGAAGGAAACTTTAATTAAACCAGCCGTAAAACTGTTGAAACTGGCGTCTTCTTTTGCTAAATCCCATATGACAGAAAAAAAACGTTTCTTTAAAATTTCCCAGCACCTAAAGAGCAATGGAAATATTTTTGAGAAGCTCTGAATATGTAGCTGCGACTGGTCAGTTGATTTTATAGTCATAATACAAGCTTTTGTTTTTGGGATTGTCACATTTTTATTATACAAATTTTTATGTCTTAAGCACAAAAGAGCACCTTTAATTCAGGTTTATTTTGTGTCAGATTTTTCCTTGGTGTTCCTTTTGGCCGCTGGGATGTTCTGTTTTTAAGGTCCAGTGTTGACCATGAAAGAGCTCTAATGTTGTAATTTGTGAAAAGCTTCTATGTGCAGCTGTGGTTAAAAAAATGGCTAAAATAAAATATTTTAAATTCATTTTTATTTTGCAATCAATTTTTCAAACAAAAAAAAATTGACACGATAATATGAGATATACTGTCATGGTTTAAGTTGTATCTGGCTTCCTTTTTGTTATTTTGCAGTTCACTCAGCTCTGCTATTAGTCACACCTGTCAGGACACTAATTAGTCTTTATTCCCGTCACCTGTCAAGCTCCCTTTATAGACTCACCTTAGTTGTGTTCTCGTCGCCGGTCCATAGCGTTCACTCCCGCTCAGTCTCTGTCAGTATTCTTGTCAGCTCCGTTTTGTTGCCATAAGACACCTTTCAACCAGGTTTTGTTACAGTCAGCCTTTAGACTTTTCCGTCAGCTTTGTTCTCTCCAGTGTTCGTCTCAGAAGGTCTGCTCTCAAGCCCACGGCGCCGACGTTCTGGTCTCAAGCCCACGGCGCCGACGTTCTGGTCTCAAGCCCACGGCGCCGACGTTCGGGTCTCAAGTCCACGGCTCCGACGTTCTGGTCTCCGGTCCTCGGTTCTGACGCTCCGGTCTCAAGTCTTCGGCTCTGACGCTCCGGTCTCAAGTCTTCGGCTCTGACGCTCCTGTCTCAAGTCTTCGGCTCTGACGCTCCGGTCTCAAGTCTTCGGCTCCAGAGTTCCTCCGGGTCAGTCTCTCCTCACGCCTCCTGCCGGCCAACTTCTGCACCCTACACCTCCGTCTGTTGAAAGACTCTGGTCCCATCATCATCCATCTTCCACACCATTCAATAAAACTTGCTCCTAAGAACTTGCTCTGTGTGTGCGTGCTGTGTCCGGGTTCATCCTCGAAAAATATATCATAACATTATGGACCGGCCAAGGGATGAACCCGAGCACGCACAGAGCCCGGTGCAGAAGTTGGTAGGATCTGCCCTGCCTCCGGTTCATCTTGCGGCCGTGCGGCGACGCTTTGCCTCTGTTTTGTCTCGCCATGGTCGCTGGATTGCGACGTCACGCTTCCGGTTCGTCTGCCGGGGTCGCATCCGCGACGCCCCGCCTCTGACTTTGTTTCCTGGATCGCCTTCCGCGAAGTCCGCCTCCCACGCTGCGCAGCAATTAAGGGACGGCGCTCCTCGTCGTCGCTGCCCAGTGTTAACTTTTACTGCTGCCCAGCATATTAAGACTTTGCTGCCCAGCGCCTTCTGGTTTCTGTTTTTGTTTTGAGTTATTTTTTGGGTCCTTGTGTTTTGAGTTAATTAACGTTCATTAGTTTTTCAGTGTTTTTTGACTTCTTAAAGTTATTCAGGTTTGGTTTTGTTGTGTTCTAGTTCTGCTTTAGTTTCTAGTCTTTTGTATATTTTTACTGTTTTAGAAGAATTATTTTCGCCTTCTGTTCTTTAGTTAGGCTCATCCTTAGTTTTTGGTTTACTTAGGATTTTTTTGGGATTTTTGTGTCCCAGGTTTATTCTAGTCATTCGGGTTTTTCTTTAGTATTCTAGTTTTTGGTTTTCTTAGTCAGCTAGTTTGGGTTTTGTGTCTTTTCTAGCTTTATTTACTTGGTTGCAGTAGTTAATATTTTACTAGAGTGTTTTTGGTTTCTTTTAATTCTTTAGGTTTTGTTTTTATTTTCTAGTTCGGGCTTATTCGCCGTCTTCTTGTTTTAGCCATAGCCCTAATTTAGTGTTCTAGGTTCGCCTTTAGTCTTCTGAGTTTTGTTTTTGAGCTCCAGTTTCTTTACCTTAGACTCCCTGTTCTGTTCCGTTTCATAGTTTTGCTTTAGCGTTTGGTTCCTTTCCTAGTCGTTAGTCTAGTTTTGATTTGTCAGTAGATCCGGTTTTAGCCCTGTAATTTCGTCAGCCCTGTAATTTCGTCAGCCCTGTAGCTTCGTCAGCCCTGTAGTTTCTGTCCTAGCCCTGTAGTTTCTGTCCTAGCCCTGTAGTTTCTGTCCTAGCCCTGTAGTTTTAGTCTTGTTCTGAATTTGTTTTTTCTTTAAGTTTTGTTTGACTTTATTTTTTCCCCTTAGTATCTATGTGTCTGGGATCCTGCGCTTTCTAGGTCCCTACGCCCTTCTTCTCCTGTTTTCTTTGTTTGTTTTTGCCCTGTTTAGGTTAGTTTAGTTCCCCTCAGTAGTTGTTTGGTTCTGTCTTGCCCTAGTGTCTCTGATCTGTTCCCCTAGCCCTCTTGTTCTTGTTGTTCCCCTGTTTAGGCGCATGCAGGTCGCCGCCAGAGCCCTCCGGTGCTCCCATGTCGCCGGCTGAGCCCTCTGGTGCGCCAGACTGTCGCTGCCCTGCGCATGCAGGTCGCCGCCAGAGCCCTCCGGCGCTCCTATGTCGCCGGCTGAGCCCTCTGGTGCGCCAACCTGTCGCTACCCAGTGCACGCAGGTCGCCGCCAGAGCCCTCCGGTGCTTAAGTCGCTGTCTGTGCCCTCTGGCGCGCCTGGCCTGTTGCTGCCTAGCTCACCCTCTTGTTCTTGTTGTTCCCCTGTTTAGGCGCATGCAGGTCGCCGCCAGAGCCCTCCGGCGCTCCCATGTCGCCGGCTGAGCCCTCTGGTGCGCCAACCTGTCGCTACCCAGTGCACGCAGGTCGCCGCCAGAGCCCTCCGGTGCTAAACTCGCTGTCTGTGCCCTCTGGCGCGCCTGGCCTGTTGCTGCCTAGCTCACCCTCTTGTTCTGATTGTTCCCCTGTTTAGGCGCATGCAGGTCGCCGCCAGAGCCCTCCGGCACTCCCATGTCGCCGGCTGAGCCCTCTGGTGCGCCAGACTGCCGCTGCCCTGCGCATGCAGGTCGCCGCCAGAGCCCTCCGGCGCTCCTGTCGCCGGCTGAGCCCTCTGGTGCGCCAACCTGTCGCTACCCAGTGCAGGCAGGTCGCCGCTAGAGCCCTCCGGTGCCTAAGTCGCTGTCTGTGCCCTCTGGCGTGCCTGGTCTGTTGCTGTCTAGCTCACCCTCTGGTTCTTGTTGTTTGCCTCTGTTCTCGGTTCCCCGGCGTGTATAGACGCCCTCTGTTCTCGGTTCCCTGGCGTGTTTGGACGCCCTGTCTTGGTTCCCCGGCGTGTTTGGACGCCCTCTGTTCTCGGTTCCCCGGCGTGTTTGGACGCCCTCTGTTCTCGGTTCCCCGGTGTGTTTAGACACCCTCAGTTCCCTGGTGTTTAGATTCCTGGCGTTTTAGAAGTTCCTGTTTTCCTTGTGCCCCGGCGTTTCCCTCACGCCCCGGCGATCTCTTCCCTAGCGCCCCGGCGTTTCCCTCACGCCCTGGCGATCTTATCTCTAACGCCCCAGCGTTTCCCTCACGCCCCGGCGAGTTTCTCCCTAGCGCCCCGGCGTTTCCCTCGCGCCCCGGCGATCTCTACCCTGGCACCCCAGCGTTTCCCTCACGCCCGGCGATCTCTTCCCTTGCGCCCCGGCGTTTCCCTCACGCCCCGGCGATCTCTTCCCTTGCGCCCCGGCGTTTCCCTCACGCCCTGGCGATCTTATCTCTAGCGCCCCGGCGTTTTTCTTCACGCCCCGGCGATCCTTCTTTCCTCGCGCCCCGGCGTTTCCCCACGCCCCGGCGTTCTCTTCCCTTGCGCCCCGGCGTTTTCCTCACGCCCCGGCGATCCTTCTTCCCTTGCGCCCCGGCGTTTCCCTCACGCCCTGGCGATCTTATCTCTAGCGCCCCGGCGTTTTTCTTCACGCCCCGGCGATCCTTCTTTCCTCGCGCCCCGGCGTTTCCCCACGCCCCGGCGTTCTCTTCCCTTGCGCCCCGGCGTTTTCCTCACGCCCCGGCGATCCTTCTTTCCTTGCGCCCCGGCGTTCTCCCCACGCCCCGGCGTTCTCTTTCCCAAGCCCCGGTGTTTCCCTCACGCCCCGGCGGGTTTCCCTCTGGCGTTGTCGTGCGCCTGTTCTTCCCTCTGGCGTTGTCGTACGCCTGTTCTCCCCTCTGGCGTTGTCGTACGCCTGTTCTTCCCTCTGGCGTTGTCGTATGCCTGTTCTCCCCTCTGGCGTTGTCGTACGCCTGTTCTCCCCTCTGGCGTTGTCGTACGCCTGTTCTTCCCTCTGGCGTTGTCGTACGCCTGTTCTTCCCTCTGGCGTTGTCGTACGCTTGTTCTTCCCTCTGGCGTTGTCGTACGCCTGTTCTTCCCTTTGGCGTTAAGTACGCCCGTTCCTTCCCTTTGGCGTTAAGTACGCCCGTTCCTTCCCTTTGGCGTTGTGTTGTGCCCGTTCCTTCCCTTTGGCGTTGTGTTACGCCCGTTCCTTCCCTTTGGCGCTGTGTTGCGCCCGGTCCTTCCCTTTGGCCCTGTGTTGCGCCCGTTCCTTCCCTTTGGCGCTGTGTGCGCCCGTTCCCCTTCCCTTTGGCGCTGTGTTGCGCCCCTTCCTTTCCTTGGGTGCTGTCAAGCGCTCGCTCTTTCCCCCGGCGCTGTCAAGGTCATAATAACGTGTGTAAAAGAAAAGTTTACGTGGAGCAGGAGTGTTTTAATCATCGACCGTGTACAAGAGCTGCAGATGCGAGGCACCCTACTTACTTCACCCCTAGCCGAAGAATGAGAAATCCCTTCGCCTGTGGTTAAAAGCGTTAAATCTGAAGAAACCACCGAAGCGACCGTATGTTTGTTCTTTTCATTTTGTGGACAAAAGACCGACAGAAGACCACACGATGCCAGAAAAGTGGCTGGGCTGCAAAGTTCCATTAAAAACAAAAACAAGGAGACAAAGAGGAGAGCAGACACAGGTAAGCTAAGGGATGTTTACGTTAGCTAACTTTAACTCTAACTCCTTAGGTTGTGCCGCTCCTGATAAAACATACGCTCTCACATGAAGACAGCCGTCTTTTAGCTTTGTTCTCTCTGTAAATTATTATCTGGATATGTTTCATCCCTGCTGGTAGGCCTATGGGGTTCCGTTTATAAAGTTATACAATGAGAGATAAAAGGCAGGGTGTCATGGTTTTCAGGTGTCGAACCCACATGCAGGAACACTCAGGAGAACAAGTCAGAGCTTTTAACTATTTATTTTTAAAGGCAAAGATTTATCCGCCGAGATTGGCAAAACACTGGAGGCTTGGGAGACGACTGGCAACGACGGAACGTCTGGCTTTCTCAGGAGGCGAAGGGGAATCGGGTTTCTGGGACGAGAGGACACGGTTAAATCTGAACGGTGGATTCGGGGAGCGAATCCGCCGGTGCGCTCTTACCGAGAACAGCAGAAAGAGTTCGCCAAGGGGTGCGGTCTACGGATTCTACGGGCGTTCGGAGCACAGGTGACTAGAAGGCAGGTTGGCTGCTGGGCGAGAGTGGGCCGGGTCCGGCTGACGGGGCTCGAAGGGAACCAGGACCGACAGCGAGCTGGGATCGGCGGGGTAGATCCGGGGGGATCAGGCGCCGGGAGCTTGAGTCTTGAGAGCGCACAGAATTGGACCCGAAGGCTTGAGGTAACCTGTGACAGGGAGAATAGCGTTAGCAAAGGGAGAGAGAGCTGTCATCAGACAGTGGCCAACTGAGGCGTACCACACTAGGTTAACACTCTGGCGGTGTTGTGCTGGCAGCCCTCCGCTTAAGTAGTCCAACCGAGCGCCACTTAACACCGAACACCTGCCACAGCACGCCTCCCCGCTCATCAAGGCCACCTGTGAGAGGAGAGGGAGGAAAATGATTGCACCCTGATCGGGCTCATCCCGCAGAACCCTGACACTAGAGGTCTGCACGGGCCTAAAATTTCAGGCCCAGCCCGGCCCGGACCCCTGGCAATCAGGCCCTAACCCGACCTGGCCCGACAAATTAAGCTATCAATGAGCCCGAACCCGAGCCCGACTAAAAGGGTCCGCTATTTAGACATGACTGTTTCCCGACACTTAATCGCGTAATAGTTTCTCAGAAAGCCGACTCGAACAATTAAACAAATAATACTTTTAACACACGATTAACCCTTGCAAAGACAAGCGTTTATGTATTTAATTAGACCTCAATGTCGAAAAATGGGATGTCATTGTCGCAAAAGCAGCATGTAACGGACAGCCAGGATATATGACATCGGTAAATCTATGCGCCACGGGAGTAGATAAATGAGCAGCACACATGAGCTCCTTGTAAGCTATGAGGTCGAAGTGCTCCCATAAAGAGATTTTCCCTCCCGTATTGGGAATTTTCAATAGCTCACCTCTGGCAAGCTGGCTTTTCAGTTTGTCCATCTTTATTGATTGACCGGAACAGAAGTACGGAGCCCTAGAGGGGTCATCGCAAAATGTTTTGCATGTTGAGAGAATGTGCGCTCGTTTTACTACATTGTGACGTCCTGCGTAGCGACGTGCTGCGTAGCGTCTGCTTCCAAAGAAAAAGAGAAATAAAAAGCTGTGCGCGTGAATGTTTTTCTGACCTGACCTAACTGAAAAATCATGAATACATAAAACCAACTTTATCAGTGTCAAGCCCGAGCCCTACTCGAGCCCGTGCTATTCATTGAATTTACGGCCCGTACCCGGCCCGAATTTGCATATTGTGGCTTGCAGGTCACTACCTGACACAGGGTTCATGTTTCATATTTTTGTCATTCATAAATCTATAAATAAGTCACAGTTCCAAGATAAATATTTAAAAAACAAGCTTAATATTTAGCTCCAAAGTAAACGTTTAATTTTTAGTTAAATATTTAATTTGAAAACTAAATGCTTGGTTTGCATCTTAATACGTAGTTTAAAAACTAAACAGTTAGCTGTTTAATTAAATATTTAGTTTGGAACTGTGAATTTACAAATGTATAATGTGAAAACCCATTTTTTTCCTTATGACTGTAAAGAATGCAAAATATTGCTGTTATATCTTGACTGTGTAACCTTACAAATGGCATTCCAGATACTAACACAGGCTGTTTGTAAAAACTGGAATGAATGTGTGTGATATAGGGCTGGACGATAATTCAATAACAATATATATCGATCGATAGACGTGTGGCGCGATAGGAAAAAATAGGGTCGATAAAACTTCGATATAGAAACAGTTTTCCAGGCACGTCGTCACAAAGCGCCGCCCTCTCAAACCACAACACAGAGCCCGTGAATATGTCGCAGCAAGGAGCGGCGGAGGAAACGGTCCCAAAACGGGGTTTTACTAGTTCGCCAGTCTGACAGAAATAAACCACAGTGATTTGTAAAACTTGCAAGGAACCGGTAAAAACAAAGTCTGGTAACGTAACCAACTTGTTTCATCACGTAAGCCGCTCAGCTGCTCACACCCGCAGCAGCGCGAGCTGTGTCAGCCCCGCGCGACTCCGCGGATATGCTGCTGTTGTCTGCAGTTGAAAAACCTGGCTTCAAACCATTACTTGCCACTCTTGATCCGCGATATAAAGTTCTGGGACGCAAGTTTCTCTAACAGCGCTCCCTAAATTGTGCAACTAGTGCCGGGCATCAGTGCAAAATGAGCTGCAGTCTGTGTCCTCACACGCCACAACCTCGGACCTCAGCCCTGCGTCAGCCTCTCAATTATGAAACCTGAGAAGTAACTAGTGTACTATTCCCACCTAAATAGGCTATTTTATTTATTTATTTGGTATATTTATTTTGGTCATTTTACTGGTTACTATAGTTAATTCTTTGTCATTATTTCATAACATAACTCAGGTCTCTTAAGTTATTTTTATTTTTTTAAATTCTGTTATGGTTAAAAAAAGTTGGTTAAATAAAGATTTAATTGAAATTCTGTGTTTTTGTTCTTTATTAAAATTAAATCATTTAGCAGTATCATAAAATGTCCAGGCAGAGCTGCACATAAAATATGGTTTTAAATATTTTCAATAATTATCGATATCGATCAATATGGATTTTTTTTATCAATAAGCTTTTTTTCTATATCGTGCAGCCCTAGTGTGATATGAATATTTCAATGAGTATGAGTATTGATACAGGTGTTGCTCTATTAGGTTGGTGTTAACATGGTTTTAAGTAGTCTTGATATGTTTTATGCTGTTTAATAAACTGATTGTGGTCTTGTGTTTGACAGATGACATCCACTGTGATGCAGAGAATGACCGGACCGCTCCATAGTAAGTCACCTATGAATAAAGATACTCAAACTACAGGCACTGATGATCACACCAAGGAGAAAATAAGAAGAATGTATGTGGCTGGGAAAACGCTGGTTTCCTGGAGTATCTTCGTCCTGGCAATGAAGTGACGGCAGACAGAGGCTTTACCATTGGAGATCTGCTGTTTGAGAGATTTAAACTTGTTCTACCAGCATTCACCCATAAAAGGAGAGCAGTTGTCTGATGAGGATGTAACTGCCACAAGGAGGATTGCAAATGTCCACATACATGTGGAAAGATTTATCAGGAGGCTCAGAGTTTCTACAATAATCTCCCAGACTGTACCCATCAAGTTGGTTTATAAAATAGAAAAAATCTTTAGAATCTGTGCAGCTCCTGTGAGCATGAAGTGGAAATCACACATGAGGAAGCAGAGGAAGTTTACATGCCAAAAAGATCCTGATTAGTTATATTTTACTGTAAACCAGAGGAATTATAATACACAAGAATTTGTTTTGGATTTCTGCTTTTAAATATTTCTTTATTTAGCACCTTGAGGTTTTACATTTTGGAATAACTTTTAATTTTTTAATAACTTTAAGTATTGTATATGCTTATTTCTAGACTATTTAAATGTTTACTTAAGCCGGGCATACACTGTATGAGTTTTTGCCCTTTTCGGGCTGATTCTTCAGTCGTGCGAGAATTTTTTGGATCGGGCCGAGTTTCAGCTTGATCGTGCGTCCTGCGTCGTGTAGTAAACAGGGGGTAACGAGGGGCGATTGGCCTCTCACGACCACCTCCCAATCAGGACTCGGACGGTCAGTTAAAATTCAAACATGTTTGAAATTCAGTCGGCCCTCGTGAGTGATCGTGAGCGATCGTGAGCGTCCTGCTGTTGAAGCGGAGTTACGACCGTCTACGAGCCTATTTCCCCCGACCTCGCGCACTGCGCACGCGCAAACAAGTAGATTCTTCTATGTCTTCTCAAATGAAAACATAGGAGCGGAGAGAAGCATGACGGCGGTACGTGTTACATGGAGTCCAACTACGGAGGAGCAACTCGTACAATTGTCAAGGCAGCGCGTTTTGTTCTAGTGAGCCTCATATTTAACAGTGAGCATGGACACTTCCGCCTTTTTCTTCTTCTACTGTTGACATTTGGCTTCCGGGTAGACGAGTCCAAGGAGCGACATCTCTCTACGGGGCTGAGTCCGACGTGTGGTTTTTGAACGCACTGTGTGAGCAGTCAGGTCACATCAGAGCGTTGGGCCGCACAGTGTAAGAACAGATATCGTGAGCAGTGAAATTTTAAAACCTGCGGTTTCGTCATACAGTTGTATATGAATACCACGACTGAAAATATCGTGCAGTGTATGCCTGGCATTATACAAAAATTGTGTCCAACTAAAATGTGTATTAAATTTTGCAATCTATTTCACTTGCTTATGTAATTTGCATTTATTCATATTTTGATCAAGTGGATGTTGACTTAGAACTAAAGTGTATCTTATGTACATAAACTGGCAAGAAGATAGAGTTTTTAATTTATTGAATTTATGCAATTTGTTTACACTAAATGTAATTACATTTAACTTTTAAAATGGTAAAACATTGTTAAGTTTAAACATTTCACTTATAGCATATTTGTAGGCCATTTAATTATTTGTGATGCAGGAAACATACATCATTCAGCCTTTTGGGGATGGCGCTGCTCATCTGTGCAGGACAATTCAGTCACTCCTCCTGCCGGCCAGCTTCTGCACCCTACATCTCCGTCTGGTAAAAGACTCTGGCTCCTTACGTCATCCATCATCCACTCTGTTCAATAAACTCACTTTTAAGAACTAGCTCTGTGTGTGCGTGCTGTGTCCGGGTTCATCCCAGAAAAATATCATGACACCTGATATATATCCAAATTGCCATTAAAGATTAAACTGTTATGAAATAGAATGAAGCACTTACCTTTACAGAAAGGAAAAGGTGGTGTGCTGACAGAATATTAGCCAAACTTGAATCACCGTAACCCCTGCAGCATCAATGAACAAGAGATCAGACTTTTACTTATCTTGAAAAGATGCACAATCTGTTGATTAAAAAACAAAAACGTTTTCATATACCAAATTTTATTTCACAAATGCTTTAAAGCCAATGTTTTCATTAGCTCTTTAACACTGACACCCTAAAAAATAAACTAGAAATAAAGTTACAGCTTCATCCTAAAGCCAATTTACATTTTAACGTGACACGCTTGCATTAAGATTTTTGAGATCACATCAGATTGGTACAATTTTAAATTTCAAGCCTAAACATTATGAAGTGGGCAGAATGTTTTGATATCCTGTTATAACATCAGTTAAATACCAAACATTTAGCATTGCTATCTTTGTAAAATTAACTGACCAGCAATCTAATCACAACGAGGCAACAGCTAGGATGTTTTGAATCAGACAATTCATTACTCTACCTTCCATAAATCGCCGATGCATGACTGAGGACTTCCCCTGAAGCCGAAGCACCAGAGCACTCCGGTTGTCTCGGTAAGGCTGGTTGATGTAGTCAGGATCCAGCAGAGTGAACATCAGACTTGCTTTGGCTTGAACAGACATCAGCCTCCACGGATACCAGGTCATCCATGTTGACATTTATTAACACCGATCCAACTTTTCCACCGCGGAGGTTCGCCTCGGTAAAGCATTGCAGAGCCATCCGCACCAAGTGACGACACAAACTGGTTAAAATGTCCTCGTTCATTATATAAGGCCACTTCTTCATGTCATCCTCTCAGTCATTAATAGTTTGAGGCTGTGGCACTGACCTGCCACTTCGATTGCTCTGCAATTTTTGACAATGTTGCTGCGACAGTTTATAATTTCAGTCAAACTAATGTCATTTGGCCGAGGGAAGCACTGAAACGGAAGTGCCGCACAAAAGAACGGAAGTTGGACCCATAGTTACTTCCGCGTTCGAAAATAAGGTGGATAAACCCTCCTCAGTCAGCTCTTCCCCGCCGGATCATCTTCATTCTACCTTCGTCCTTCACCCTCCTTCCTCGCTGTTCGCCTCGCCTCACGCCAGCCTCACTCTCCTGCTACTTCAGGTCTGCCTCTCCTGCTCCTTCATGTCCGTCTGCTCCTGTTCCTTCACGTCCGCTGCTCCTGTTCCTTCACGTCCGCTGCTCCTGTTCCTCTATGTCCGCCTCCTGCTCCTTCATATCCGCCGGCTCCTGCTGTCATCATCCACCTGCCACCCACCATTATGTACTTTGCTGACATTTCCAACTCACATGTCCTTTTTTACTTCCAAAACCTCTGATATCCACTGACAACTTAACCTTGTAGGAGCTGCTAACTCTTTAGTGGACTCCCTGCTCTCCCCGTTGTCTTCCTATGAGTTATTTTCAAGTTTCACTCTTCCTTCCATAACTGATGTATCAAATGTTATTCAAAAATCCAAATCATCCACCTGCCACCTAGACTGTCTCCCCATAGCATAAGTTAAAGCTTGTCTTGCCTCATTGGTTCCTCCCATAATCACTATTATCCACTCTCCCCTTAACACTCGAGTTGTTCCTTCATCTCTGAAAACTAATTATATTATTTATTCTTAAAAAGCCTGGTGCATATCCCAATAACTTCCATCAAATGTCAAAACTGTCCTCTTATTTAAAAAATTCTTGCGAAAGTTGTTGCCTCTCAGCTCCACTCACACCTCAATAACCAGAATTGTTATGGTTTTTGCCCCCAGCCCCTCTCAAGGAGACTGGTTCCAGAGCCAGAGCCATGCATCGAGGTGAGCCCGACTATCTCTAGTCAGAACCTCTCAACCTCTCGCACTAGCTCAGGCTCCTTCCCCACCAGAGAGGTGACATTCCACGTCCCAAGAGCCAGCTTCTGCAGCCGAGGATCGGAACGCCAAGGTCCCCGCCCTCTACTGCCACCCATTGCACAACGCACCCGACCCCTTTGGCCCCTCCGATAGGTGGTGAGCCCATCGGAAGGGGGACCCATGTCACCTCTTCGGGCTGAGCCCGGCCGGGCTCCATTGGTAAAAGCTCGGCCACCAGGCGCTCGCCAACGTGCCCCACCTCCAGGCCTGGCTCAAGAGTGGGGCCCCGGTGACCCGCATCTGGGCGAGGGAACACGGTATCCATTTATGGTATTCATCATAAGGGGCTTTTTGGGCTGCTCTTTGTCTGGTCCCTCACCTAGGACCCGGGGGTGGACGAGATTCGCCCTGAGTACCTTAAGGCTCTGGATTTTGTGGGGCTGTGTTGCGTGGACATCAGGGGCAGTTCCCCTGGATTGGCAGACTGGGGTGGTGGTCCCCCTATTTAAAAAGGGGGACCGGAGGGTGTGTTCCAACTACAGAGGAATCACACTCTTAAGCCACCCCGGTAAGGTCTATTCCGGGGTTCTGGAAAGGAGGGTTTGTCGGATAGTCGAATCTTGGATTCAGGAAGAGCAGTGTGGTTTTCGTCCTGGCCATGGAACACTGGATCAGCTCTACACCCTCAGCAGGATCCTGGAGGGGACATGGGAGCCCAACCAGTCTGAATGTGCTTTGTGGATCTGGAGAAGGCAATCGACCGTGTCCGCCGAGGGATCCTGTGGGGGGTACTCCGGGAGTATGGAGTACTGGGCCCTTTAATAAGGGCTGTCAGGTCTCTGTATGACTGGTGTCAGAGTCTGGTCCGCATTGCCAGCAGTAAGTCGGACTTGTTTCCGGTGAGAGTTGGACTCCGCCAAGGTTGCCCTTTGTCACCGATTCTGTTCATAACTTTTATGGACAGAATTTCTAGGCGCAGCCAAGGTGTTGAGGGGATATCCGTTTTGGTGGCCTTAGGATTGCGTCTCTGCTATTCGCGGATGACGTGGTCCTATTGGCTTCATCAGGGCGTGATCTACAGCTCTCACTAGAGCGGTTCGCAGCCGAGTGCGAAGCGGCTGGGATGAAAATCAGTGCCTCCAAATCCGAGACCATGGTCTTGAACCGGAAAAGGGTAGAGTGCCTCCTCCGGGTTGGGGAGGATGTGCTGCCCCTAGTGGAGGAGTTCAAGTATCTTGGGGTCTTGTTCACGAATGAGGGGAAGATGGAGCGGGAGATCGACAGGCGGATTGGTGCAGCGTCTGCTGTGAAGCGGGCACTGTACCGATCCGTTGTGGTGAAGAGGTTGGCTCAGCTCTCGATTTACCGGTCCATCTACGTTTCTACCCTCATCTATGGTCACAAGCTTTGGGTCATGACTGAAAGAACAAGATCCCGGATACAAGCGGCCGAAATGAGTTTTCTCCGTAGTGTGTCTGGGCTCTCCCTTAGAGTTAGGGTGAAGAGCTCAGTCATCCGGGGAGGACTAAGAGTAGAGCCGCTGCTCCTCCACGTCGAGAGGAGCCAGTTGAGGTGGCTCGGGCATCTGGTTAGGATGCCTCCTGGATGCCTCCCTGGTGAGGTGTTCCGGGCACGTCCCACCGGGAGGAGGCCCAGGGGAAGACCCAGGACACGCTGGAGGGACTATGTCTCTCTGCTGGCCTGGTAACGCCTTGGGATTCCCCCGGAGGAGCTGGCCCAAGTGGCTGGGGAGAGGGACGTCTGGGCCTCCCTACTGAAGCTGCTACCCCCGCGACCCGACCCCGGATAAGCGGAAGACGACGGATGGACGGACGGACATTTAACAAGGTCATCAACCATATGACCATGTTTGGTCTTTCCATCTCTTTGGGTATATACTTCTACATTCATTTGTGTAAAGAATAAACAGGAGGGGGGACAGAATGGATCCATGTGGGGAACCAGTGGAGGAGAGGAGAGGCAGTGACATATGACCATTCATTTTAATCTGCTGTGATCTAATGTTGCACTCATTTGCCCCGGAAATCAAGAATACGAGCTGGGAATAGGGTAAAACCCAAGTAAACAGCGTTCCAGTTAACACAGTCGGGGAAGGCAGGATTCCAAAATAAAAACAAAAAGGATAGGATTACAATATAGCGGCAGCCATGAAAGCCGTTGTTTTGTTTGTAGTATGTCTTACAAGTGTCCTTTAAATCTGTACTTTCCAAATGCAAACACCCCTTTTAATCTTTTCGGTTCAGAGTTGCAGGCACTACATGTAACATTGATATTAGATGCACTTTTACAATTGTATGTTGTAAAATAAACATGTTTTCAAGTGATGTTGTGGATGCAAGGGACTGCAATATTGGATCTTATCTAATACTGGATTTGTTAAAAATGTCTCCGACTTTCTGAGAGGAAATTCTGCTTTTCCCGTCAGAAAAAAGAGCCAGGAAGAAGCAAGACAGAGGGAGGAAGAAAACATAAAAAAGACAATTTCTCTTCAAATTGATACATTTATCCATTAATCCTACATGAATAACTAGAGACAGTGTGTAATTGATCGATAATATTTTTATAAATAAGTTCAATGTGAAGACAAAAAGTGGATTGTTGGTCACTGATATAACTGATCATTTGCCAGTGTTTACTATGTTGGATATTAGTAATCAGTTTAACTTAAATATGACAAAGCAAATTATTAATTTAGTTAGAGGAAAATCACTTGAAGCTGTAGAAGAACATGTTGGCAAAATGTTTACGTTGATGATGTTAATGAGTCATATAATACGTTTTTGGAAATATTTGTAAGAATTTATAATCATTACTGTCCCCTTAAAGAGTATAAAGAAACATCCAAAAATAGATTGACTCCCTGGATGACAAAGAGTTTGAGGAAGGCATGTAAAAAGAAAAACAAGTTATATAAGGATTTCATTAAGTGCCCAACTCAGGAAAAATATAAAACAAAAAAATAAGTTAACATCAGTGCTGAGAAAGCAAAAGCAGGATTATTATGATAGGTTGCTGCATAAATACTGCAATGATATTAAGAGTACTTGGAATATAATTAATAGTATAATTAAAAACAATAAAAATAGAGATTTCCCAATATGTATTAAACACAACACTATAGTGGAAAAAAAGAGGATATTGCTGAAGTCTTTAATAAGTACTTTGTTAATATCGGTCCTAATTAAGTCAACAAATTGCCAAAGGTAAGAGATGGAAAAAATTATTTTAAATTTAATAATATTAATACAATGTTCCTGGGAATAGTGAGTGAAAGTGAGGTAATAGACGTAGTTAAAAAATGTAAAAATAAGAAAGCCAAAGATTGTAATATATTGATATGGCTATCGTGAAAGAGGTAATTTATAGTATTATTAAACCTCTCACCTATATTTGTAACAGATCATTCTTAACTGGAACCTTTCCTGACAAAATGAAGATGGCAAAGGTTTTGCCAGTCCATAAAAGTGTTGACAAGCAAATATTAACAAATTACATGCCTTTGTTAATAAAAATAATATACTGAACGAGCACCAGTACGGCTTCAGGAACAACTGCTCCACAACTTTAGCTGTGATGGAGTTTGTAGAGCACATTGCTGCAGCAGTTGACCAGAAGCTTAATACTGTAGGTGTGTTTATTGACCTATGCAAGGCATTTGATATTATTGACCATGCACAACTACTAGGTACATGGGAACTGTATGGCCTACGGGGGGTTACATATCAGTGGT
The DNA here is from genome assembly GCA_037039145.1 of Fundulus diaphanus. Classification (NCBI taxonomy): domain Eukaryota; kingdom Metazoa; phylum Chordata; class Actinopteri; order Cyprinodontiformes; family Fundulidae; genus Fundulus; species Fundulus diaphanus. The sequence continues at coordinate 5,102,050 of CM073125.1, forward strand.
TAAAGAGTTATTTGAGTAATAGATTACAATATGTAGAAATTAACAACACAAAGTCACAAACAGACAGTAAAATCTGGTCTTCCACAAGTCTCAGTCCTAGGACCTAAATTATTTATACTTTATTTAAATTATATTTTTGCAGTATTCAGTATTTTAAAGTTTATAAAGTTTGCTGGCAATACAAATTTATTTTTTTCTGGAAAAAATATGGATTAAAAAATAACAGTAGAAAAATAGTTAACTGAGTTGAAAATATGGTTTGATTATATTATGTTGTCGTTAAATGAAGGAAAAACTAAATTCATGGTATTCTCTGGTAATCAGATCTATAATAATGTACAGTTATGCATAAATGGAGTTGATACCGAAAGAGTTCATAAGACAAAATTTGTAGGGATTATTGTATACAATAAACTTAGTTGTAAGCCTCACATAGAATATAATAGAAATAAAGTTGCAAAAACTATTGGAATATTGTTTAAAATAAAAGATTTAATAAATGTTAAAGGCTTGCATATTATATATTCCTCTTTGGTTATGCCTTATTTGTTTTATTGCTCAGAAATCTGGGGAAATGCAAGTAAAACAACCATTGATATATTAGTTAAGTTGCTCATTAATAAGGTGGGATACCATCTGATAAACTTTTTATTCAAAGTAATACATTAAAATTTAAAGATATTGTTTATACAAAAATACTGGAAATAATGTATGAAGCAATGAACAAAAGTCTTCCTTCTGGTATTCAGAAATCATTTAAGTTAAGAGAGAATAAATATAATTTGCGAGGTTTGTTTACATTTGAATTTGCAAAAGAGAAAAGCCAGATAAAGGCCGTTTCTCAATTCACGAGAACGCGAGTCCGTACTTGCATTCTCGTCAAGTCCGGTCTTGGCAAGAACACAGGAAGATCAGACTTGACGAGAACACGAGCACGCAGCACGTATCTCTGTGTATTGGAACAGGCGTGTGACGTCATCACACGCACGGTTCTTTAGCATTTCTTTAACATTCAAAAATATTTATACACTACACCATCATATCTTATTGAAAACATTTTTAAAACAATATTTTTAATTTCTAAAAAGCCTAAAAAAATATCTAAAAAATTAAAGAACTGTGGGTATAAAACCAGTAATAGCAGGAATTTCTTTGTTGGGAGTTCTACTGGTCGTAGTTGTAGAGGCGATTAAATCTTTTTAAAAACCATAACTTTGTAGAAGCAAATTGAGTATTATTGCTGTTACTTTGGTCGTTGGTCAGCTTTACCAGCAGGCTGAACAGGAGGTGCCGCAGTCAAGGAGGCAAATCCGAGCAAGGAGAAGATTGATGCGGCAGAGGAGGCTCAGAAGGCAGGCTTTGCTAGCCCATCTGTGCCAATTGGTAGGCATTTTAAGATTGACAGCCTGTTTCCTACTTTTATCTTTAAAAAAACATTGAGGATGGTATTAAACATGTGATCAGGTTGAAATTGTGACTATTTTTCTATAAATAATTAAAATGAAAACACAATATTAATATATTAGTAACAGTATGGCAGTAGGGTTAAACTACTTTGTTGCACCTACTGACCTTCACAGCATTGATCATTAAGAAATGAAAAGTCACATTTCTGTCTGCCCACCTTTACAGTGATTAATCTATAAATTATGTGCAGTTAGTTCAGCTCATTTTTTCAGTGAAATGGTAAAAATACCAGAGAAAGGAAGCCATTTGTTACATTTACTATACTTGAATAGTTTTACAAAACTATACATTTTACCTTTCCTTTCTTGTGAACTATATTAATCTGCATGTTAAGCAGTTATAGTTTTATGCTGTGAAAAGGTGAGAATTGAAAAAACAATTATGGAATTATGGTAACATTTGGCATTTTTTATTTACAGGAAGAAACAGAAACAAAACGTGAGGATAAACACCTCTGTGCCAATGCTCCAAATATTTTTTAATGAAGGGGACCTGAAACCAGCCTTCAGGCTAAACAGGGCCACCATCGTTACAAAAGAACCATCCGACGGCTGAAGACAGGGAGCTGTCTGGAAGCTGCCTCTGAGCCAAACTGGCAAGTGTACATGACTACATCTGACCTAACCTAGATCAGTTGTAGTCATGTACACATGATGGTTCATTTTTTTTTTCACTACCTGTAAAAATACATGAAATAATCAGTACTTTTGAATTTCCATTCCAACCATTTTTTAATTGTATGTTTGTAGGCGTTGTGTATTTGTATAAGATTTTAATAGAAGTTATTTCTTTGTTTTAAACCATGTTAATAACTGTTAATAATTTGTTGAATATATTACACCTTGATTCTGTTCCAAAGATAAAACATTTGTATATAATAAATATCTGTTTTTTTCATATACTGTTAGTATCGTTTTCTTTCCCTCTTTCTCCTCTCAATTCTTCGTGTCCTCACTCAGAAGAAACTCACTTAGATAGGAAAAACATTTATAGATTTTATTTATTCATTTTATATGCTGCTGTCGACCGTGGGAGACATTTACAATTTATTCCAGCAAGTATTGAGTTAATAAAGCAACACACGTCAGTCAGATAAACACAAAACAAATAAACCAGCGGTACTACGCACACTACAAGGCCGACAGAAGTGTACTACAGACGGGCTAACATTAGTCCTGGCTGTGGTTACCCTCGGAGGTCTGCGGGTCACTCCGGTCCGCTCAACATCAGACTTTTTTTTTAAATTACGCACTAACTCTGTAAACAGGCCATATAGGGAAGCTTAAAAGTATAATGTTCTCGCCTCAAACGATTTGAAAACGTACTTTTGAAGAACAACAGCAGCAGAAAAGGGAATTTTTAACTTACCATTGTGAGCTCTGTTCGCACTGTCTCGAATCAAGCTGCGGCCGCAGTGCATTCTGGGAAAGCGGTCAGTCTGAAGAACGGACAAGTCTGCTCTGATGTAGACTCGATAAAGAGGGCGGAGCGAGACCAACATCCGGGGATTTGGTGCGTTCTCGGTCTGGCGTTCTCGGCAATTGGAACAGTGCTCGGGCGTGTCACGAGCGCACGAGAACGCTCGAGTACGCATATTGAGAAACGGCCAAAGTCTAGATGTGTTTCAGTTATTGGTGTGAAACTGTGGAATTAATTGAATGATGATTTTAAGTTATGTCCTTTCTTGGTGAACTTTAAAGGAGCTTCAAAATGTAAAATTATAAAATCTTACGCTGTTATGTAAATTTCTATATGTATTGTGAAGATATCCTGGTAGGTTGTAAGGTATAGAAACAGGGTAGGCAAGAATAAGCTTTGCTTCAGCTTATTCCTTTTTTGGTAAATTGTGGGTTTGTTTATTGTTGTTCTTTTGTTGTTTCCTGTGTTTAATGTGGACAATTTACCAAAATAAAGTGATTGATTGATTGATACATTTATAACATTTTAATAAAATAATATTTTAAAGAATGATTTGTCAGACAATGCCTTTATCTTTCACAGTAGATTATTGTGAGTCTGCCTCCATGGCGTGTCTCACATATAATCATTGGGGTTTTACCAGGTTTTAGTTGAACAAAGAAAGTCAAACTCACAGTCGTTTAGGAAATCTTGGATGAGATGAACCTTGTTTGTGACCGAGTGAATGCTGAGAATACGGTGGCCCTGAAGTGCAAACCACAACTACAAATCTAAAAGCACTTACTACATTGAGAAAAACACAACAACATTAAGGAAAACACAACAACATTAAGGAAAACGCAACAACATTAAGCAAAGCGCAACAAAATTAAGGAAAGCGCAACAACATTAAGGAAAACGCAACAACATTAAGGAAAACGCAACAACATTAAGGAAAACGCAACAACATTAAGGAAAACGCAACAACATTAAGGAAAGCGCAACAACATTAAGGAAAACGCAACAACATTAAGGAAAACGCAACAACATTAAGGAAAGCGCAACAACATTAAGGAAAACGCAACAACATTAAGGAAAACGCAACAACATTATGTCAGGATGCAGCTTATGGCTGCATGCTGAGCCTCTCTCCCTCTCTCTCGTTCCTGCGCAGCCTGATCGGTTTCACCTGGCAGGCTGCAATTAACCCGCAACTGCTTCCACCTGGTTTCACCCTTATTTAAACTTACCTCTTTCTGCTCTCGTCGCCGGCCCGTAGTGTTCACTCCTGCTCAGTCTCTGCCAGTATCCTGTGTCAGCTCAGTTTTTGTTGCAGTCAGCTTGAAGACGTTGCTTCAACTTGGTTTTTGTTCAGTCATTTCTCTAAGACTCTGCTCAGCTCTGCTCCATCGGACGTTCTAAAGTTCCCACAACTGCTCCACGTTCTCAAGTTCCTGAGCTGTTTCCACGTTCTCAAGTTCCTGCTGCAGTTCCACGTTCTCAAGTTCCTGCTGCAGTTCCACGTTCTCAAGTTCCTGAGCTGTTTCCATGTTCTCAAGTTCCCGCTGCAGTTCCACGGTCTCAAGTCCTCCGCTCCAGAGTCTCCTCCCGGTCAGTCTCCCCGCGCTCCTCCTGTCAGCCAGCTTCCGCACCCTTCATCTCCGTCCATAAAGACTCTGGTTCCTCTCGTCATTAACCCTCCATTCTGTACAATAAAACTCACTTCAAGAACAAGCTCTGTGTGTGCGTGCTGTGTCCGTGTTCATCCTAGAAAAATATCATGACACATTAAGGAAAGCGCAACAACATTAAGGAAATCGCAACAACATTAAGGAAAGTGTAACAACATTTACAAAACGGAAGAGGTACGTCCCAGTGGGAGACCTAAGAAATCGCTGATTGGACTACAGCTGGTTTTTACATTTGAACCGGAAGTTATTCTGGCTTTAATGTATTTTTTTAAAACATGAATGTTCTCGGTGATCTAAACCGTAAAATGCAGTCTAATACGCAGCTTAGTCTGTTTATAAGTTTAGTTTTTATTAATTCTGCTTTTTTTTTAACTACGTGCGCTGTGTTTCTGTGCCTCAACGCTCTAACTGGTCTGCTCCTCTCCCCTCCCTTCCCTCGGACCCAGGGGCTTTTATCAGCGGCCAGCCTTATCACTATGTTTAATGTCTTTCCACTCCTACCAAAATGTCCCAATTAAAATCAATAGTATAGTCAGTAGCTGTGTTTCATGCTCTTCTCTTTTTAACGACACAGAACCAGTGGCGCTTCAGTGGGCGTGCTGCCTTGGCTTGTATTCAGTTGCACGAAATTAAGGTGTGCACTTTTAAGGGTCATTTCAATAAGCTTGTAGCGTAAGGGGCTTCAGTTCAGATCCAATATTCCTTCTCTTCCCTCTAAAGGAGCCCTTTACAGTCTTTATTTATGCATTTTCCCCACTGTTTATCCCTCGCGCGCAGTGCACGAGGGTAAAATCCAGCAGCTGGATCATGTGTAAAGACGCAGCGTGAACCCCTGTATGCTTTAAGGGTTGCAGCTGAGGGGAAAATGTTGGACCGTACAGGCTTGATCAAACTCCGCCTCATTCACAAATGCAACATGACATCCTCTCAGGATGCCAGCTGACTCCAATAGGCAACCCTGTTCTCTGAAAACCCACCCGGAGAGGGAGGCTCCGCCAGCCTCACCACCCTAGTCCGCGGAGCCAGAGATAGGCGGCAGGGTTTGAGAGCCAACCGCAGACCAACACCACACCACAATGAACCAGGACCCGGACAGGGAGCTGGACACGGAGCTCTCCAAGTATCCTCCTCCAACTTCATCCCCCTGCCCCCCATCGAAGAAAGAAAAATTAAACCCACGCCAATACTAACAATCAAACAACTCCCATACGACAATAGACACCCAGGCTGGGTTCACCCCCACCCTGCCCCTCCCTTCCCATCCCCCACTAGCAGAATGCACTCCCTGAAGGGGAGAGTATCTGCCATGAGATGTTTATGTCCCAAACCCCCTCCCAGCTTGACAGGCCCCAAGACCCTCTAGTGCGCCAGAGGCCCCGGGTACAGCAAGATACCTGGGCATACACCGGCCCAAACCCCCAGTGACAAACTCCACAGAACCCAAGCCCCACGAGTTCCCACCAGGACACACACCCAAGGATGACACACCCCAGGAACCCAGAGCCCAGGACCTACCCCAAACCCACCCAGGAGCAGCACAACTACCAGGCCAGTAACCCACGTCTGCGAGCACAGAACTCCCCAAGAAAGAGCATTGCAAGCGGCCGCCGGAGGCCGCCCTGAGGCCCCCCAAGCCCCGCTCTGGTAGGGGGGCCAAAGACCCTGGCGTCGGATCCATCAGACACCCCTTTCCGGGCTTCCCCCAGAGCCCCAAGATCCACAAATCAGCCACCATGCCCTACAGGACACATCCAACAGCCCCCCACTCCCACTAAGTGATGAAGCCGATCAAAGGAGCCCAGAGAGATTGATCTGATGTGGAGGCAAATGCTGTCTCAAGACTAATATGATCCAAAAGATCTCTATACTGGTTCATACAGACATTTTTTTTTTGCTTTTCCAATTCATGAGGATAGATTTCTTTGCAATATACAGGACTGTCTCAGAAAATTAGAATATTGTGATAAAGTTCTTTATTTTCTGTAATGCAATTAAAAAACATGAAATGTCATACATTCTGGATTCATTACAAATCAACTGAAATATCGCAAGCCTTTTATTGTTTTAATATCGCTGATTATGGCGTACAGCTGAAGAAAACTCAAAAATCCTATCTCAAAATATTAGAATATTTCCTCAGACCAAGTAAAAAAAAAATTATAACAGCAAAACAAAATCAAACATTTGAAAATGTCCATTAAAGCACTCAGTACTTGGTTGGGAATCCTTTTGTACAGATTACTGCATCAATGCGGCGTGGCATGGAGGCAATCAGCCTGTGGCTTTGCTGAGGTGTTATGGATGCCCAGGATGCTTCAATAGCGGCCTTTAGCTCATTTGCATTGTTGGGTCTGGTGTCTTTCAGCTTCTTCTTCACAATACCCCACAAATTCTCGATGGGGTTCAGGTCAGGGGAATTGGCAGGCCAATCACAGACAGTAATGCCATGGTCAGTACACCAGTTACTGGTGGTTTTGGCACTGTGGGCAGGTGCCAGATCTTGGTTGTGCAGCGTTTCCTGCCACATTTCCCCCTTCCAACACACTTTTTGTGAATGTGCTTTGAAACTGCACTCTGTGAACAGCCTGCTCTTTGAGAAATTTCTTTTTGTGTCTTACCCTCCTGATGGAGGGTGTCAATGATGGTCTTCTGGACAGCAGTCAGATCAGCAGTCTTCCCCATACTTGTGATTTAGTTTACTGAACCAAGCTGAGTGTTTTTCAAGGCTCAGGAAACCCTTGCAGGTGTTTCGAGTTAATTAGACGATTCAAGTGATTAGTTGAATAGCCTACTAGTATACTTTTTCACGATATTCCAACTTTCTGAGACAGTCCTGTATAAGGGAGTGAAATCCATGCAAACTAATTTATTTCCAAACTGCAATCATCCAAGTTATCCAGCAAGCAAACTGATGGGGAAGGTGGAATTTTACATCTCAGGCACTTTGACAAGTCCTTACATATCTGTACACAGAACCTCTGAACAGGTGTACATAACCATAGTGCATGAATATAATTGTCAGGAGTTTCGCCTGCGCACTGTGAACAGATATTAGATTGTGCAAAGCCCATCCTGAATAATCTTTGTCCTGTATAGTGCGCTCTACGAAGGATTTTTTATTGCATTAGTTGTAAATCCGGGTTTCTGGTAATTTTGAAAGTTCTTAAACATATCTGAGCCCAGGTGTTTTGTTCAAAGCTGACTGATAAATCCTCTTTCCGTTTTATAATAGGAAGAGATATTGAATCATCTACTTTAGACAGTGTCCTGTATAATTTAGACAGTAGTTTTGTGGGGATTAGATCAAGGAACTTGAAAATACATTTATTGGAACTTTAATGAGCTTACATTTATTTTTATTATATACTTAATATGTTGATATTCTAAGAATTTTTTTTTATTAATACCATATTATATATTTAATCCATCAAATGTGATACATTCAATACCTTTGCTATTCCAGTAAGGAAAGTTTATCATACTATTCTTTTGTAGGACAGCAGGATTATTCCAAATGGGTGTACGGCTGCATGGGAAAAATTATGACTCCGTCATTTTAAGAATCTCCCACCAGGCTGTCAGAAAAGAGCTGGTGTTGATATGTTTAAAGCATGCATGCCATTTTATATTAAAATAAAATCATAATAATAATAATAAATGGCAAATCAAAAAATGTACATCATCACATATTTTCTGTTCTGTATCTAGCCAGGGCTCATTAATATGTTTTATCCATTTTAAGATGTATTGTAGCCTATTTGCTAAGAGGTAGGGATGAAAGTTAGGCAGATCTAGTCCCCTTTATCTTTAGTCTTCTGTAGCATCTTTAAGCTGATATGGGGATGGGGGTTATCTTTCCAAAGAAATTTAGAGATGGCGCAGTCCAGAGATTTAAACCAGTCAAGTGATGGTGGTGAAGATTCTCAGTCATCCAGGTCATGGTCATTCCAAAAAAAGTAAAAAACAAAGCAACTGGACTTGTTTTCCGTAGTTGAAGACGTTTGGCTTCCTCCAGGAAGCTTTCTCAATTCAAAAAGTCTGAAGTAATGTGGAGTACCAAGCTTTATACTACTGCCCAAACAAAGGCCTTGTAATGGCTTAGATAACATGCAAATTCAACCGAAACAGGTCCACCCCTTAGTAATGGGGATTTTGTGTTTGGAGAAAATCCTCTTGAGTTTTTCAGGATTTTCTCCAAACACAAAATCCCAGTACATTTCAAACCGAACAGGACCCTCAGACAGAGGCTGGTGCATCCCAAGGACAAAACCCCCAAACCTAAGATGAGCGGAGTGGTGTATGCAGTTGAGTGCAGTGAGGAATGTTCTGATCTGAAGACGGCTCACCCGCTATTACCATCTACTGTAGAACAGATTACTGGATAAATGTGTGCTTCTGTGCTTTTTTGTCTCTCTTGTTGTGTCTCTGTTCTGTCTTCTGTAACCCCCAGTCGGTCGAGGCAGATGACCGTTCATACTGAGCCCGGTTCTGCCGGAGGTTTTCCTTCCCGTTAATGGGGAGTTTTTCTTCCCACTGTCGCTTCATGCTTGCTTAGTATAAGGGATTGCAGCAAAGCCATGTACAATGCAGACAACGCTCCCTGTGGCTCTACGCTTCTCCAGGAGTGAATGCTGCTTGTCGGGACTTTGATGCAATCAACTGGTTTCCTTATATAGGAACATTTTTGACCAATCTGTATAATCTGACCCAATCTATATAATATGATTGAACTTAACTTTGTAAAGTGCCTTGAGATGACATGTTTCATGAATTGGCGCTATATAAATAAAATTGAATTGAATTGAAATTGAATTGATCTTTATATTGGAGAAACCAAACAACCTCTCCACAGACGCATGACTCAACACAGGAGAGCTACCTCCTCAGGTCAAGACTCTGCTGTCCACCTACACCTTAAGGACAAAGGACACTCTTTTGAGGACCAAAATGTCCACATTTTGGACAAAGAAGACAGATGGTTTGAAAGGGGTGTGAAGGAAGCCATCTACATTAAGAGAGAAAACCAAGCTTAAACAGAGGAGGAGGCCTTAGGTTCCAACTCTAAAAAACTTACAATACAGCTATAGGATTAATTCCGGCCAATCATCACCTCAATTCTCACCCTCATATGGGTGATCAAAACATCGTTCCTTTAAGCCAGGCCAATAACAACCCTAACGACTCCTCGTTACAGAGGAGTGGACCAGTTTCGGTTCAATCTGCTGGCTCAATGGCTTTAACGACCGCCCATTACCAAGGGGTGGACCTGTTTCGGTTGAATTTGCATGTTATCTAAGCCATTACAAGGCCTTTGTTTTGGCAGTAGTATAAAGCTTGGTACTCCACATTACTCCAGACTTTTTGAATTGAGAAAGCTTCCTGGAGAGGAAGCGAAACGTCTTCAACTACGGAAAACAAGTCCAGTTGCTTTGTTTTTTACTTTTTTTGGAATGACCATGACCTGGATGACTGAGAATCTTCTCCACCATATTGCACGCCAATTTGGGAAAGACACCCTTGGAGTAGTGCGTGAGTATGAGAAATTGCTTAGAAAACTTGCAGATTATAGGAACCACCTTCGTTTTAATTTGAGGTGTAGACAGCAAAGCCTCACCCCCAACAGCTTAAGACTGAATTCTACCATTAAGGGTCACAGGGCAGAAGAGATTCTTAGGAACGCGCAAAAAAAACTGCTTAGTGAGAGGATAAGACAGAACCACTTCACTATTGAAGCCCTCTCTCACAAAATAGATCAGACTAGGCAGAAGCTGTCGAGTTTTCTCCCTGAAACCTTGTTTGAGGAAGTTTCCAGTTTTGTTGATAAGGTCCAACTTTCACAGCACCTTAAAACAAAAGAAAGACAAAAAGCTAAATTCAATAGACTGCAACAGAAAGCAGCACCTACACTAGACATCAACATACCCCAGGAGGAGGCCACCAACATCAATGTCCAGGACAAGTGGGTTAAAAACCTCTCTAGCAGGTCGCTGACGAAGGCAGAGATGAAGGTACTGAGTAAAGGCCTGAATTTTGCCATTTCTCCACAAGAAATACCCATTGTGGAACTGATAACTGCCACGGAATCGGCCATCAGGAACAACAATCTGGCTGAAACAGAGGCAGAGCAACTCAGGATGAAAATAACAGCTACCCTATCCAGCGCCAAACCACCTCCCTCCAATCTCACAACACAGGAAAGGAAAGCCATAACATCGCTTAGCCAGGACCAAAACATCACCATATTACCAGCAGACAAAGGAAGATGCACCGTGGTCCTCAACACTTCAGATTACCAGGACAAAATTCACACTCTACTGAGTGACACCACCACATAAGAGTCTTTGAAAAGGGATCAAACCAACTCCTACAAAAAGAAAATCACTGACTACCTACAACAACTAGAAAAAGACAAGGTAATTAACCGCTCATCTTATTATAGATTATATCCAGGGGAAGACATTCCATGCTTATATGGACTCCCAAAAATTCACAAGGAAGGAACACCACTCAGACCCATTGTCAGCAGCATTAATTCAGTAACATATAACATTGCTAAAAAGCTTGCTAGTATTTTAGCCCCCCTGGTGGGGAACACACCACATCACATAGAAAACTCCAAGGACTTTGCAAACAAAGTCAAACATTTAAAGATGGCACCAGGGGAAACTCTGGTGTCTTTCGATGTCACTTCACTTTTCACTTGCATACCTACATCAGAGGCAGTAGAAACAGTCAGGAAACGTCTTCAACAAGATAGTGACCTAAATAACAGAACAAATTTCACTCCGGACCAGATCTGTACCCTACTGGACCTTTGTCTTTCTACAACTTATTTCAAGTTCAGCGATCATTTTTACAGACAGAAAAATGGTTATGCCATGGGATCTCCAGTGTCACCAATTGTAGCCAATCTTTACATGGAAGAAATGGAAGAGAGAGCTTTGGGAACCTTCAGAGGAACACCACCAAGCCACTGGTTTAGATATGTGAACGACACCTTTGTCAAAATCCAGTTAAAAGAAGTGGAAGCTTTCACAAGACACATCAACTCGGTGGACAACAACATCAAGTTTACCAGAGAGGATGCCAATGACAACAAGCTACCTTTTCTCGACTGTTTGGTGAACATAGAAGGAGATAGAAACCTCAACATTGAAGTATATAGGAAACCCACACACACAGACCAATTCTTCTTTTTGACTCACACCACCCACTGGAGCACAAACTTTCGGTCATTAGAACCTTACGACACCGGGCCGAGCATGTCCCAACTAAAACAGAAGGGAAGCACAAGGAACAGAAACACATCAGAGATGCTCTCCAAACCTGTGGGTACTCTAACTGGGCTTTTTTCAAATCAGCAAGAAAATCCAAAAGACCCGCTGCAGAACATAATGGTGAGAAGAATAAACGAAAAAATTTCGTCATCCCATATGTTGCTGGAGTCTCTGAAAAACTCAAGAGGATTTTCTCCAAACACAAAATCCCAGTACATTTCAAACCGAATAGGACCCTCAGACAGAGGCTGGTGCATCCCAAGGACAAAACCCCCAAACCTAAGATGAGCGGAGTGGTGTATGCAGTTGAGTGCAGTGAGAAATGTTCTGATCTTTATATTGGAGAAACCAAACAACCTCTCCACAGACGCATGGCTCAACACAGGAGAGTTATGTTATCTAAGCCATTACAAGGCCTTTGTTTGGGCAGTAGTATAAAGCTTGGTACTCCACATTACTCCAGACTTTTTGAATTGAGAAAGCTTCCTGGGGAGGAAGCGAAACGTCTTCAACTACAGAAAACAAGTCCAGTTGCTTTGTTTTTTACTTTTGTTTTGGAACAGTGAAGTGATGGTGTATTGAGGATCATTAAGAATAAGTAATTAATTCTAGGTAAAACCATAATTTTAATTAATCTTCTATCTTCTTGAAAAGAGGGATGTGGTTAAGTTTTGTTAAATCCGTCAATTCAGATGATACAGTAATGTGTGTATGCCACAATTTTTACTTAATCCCAGCTCTCACAAGATCTAAGCCATTCATCTCCCTCTAGCCTCCAGACTCAGACTCAGCCCCCAGACTCAGCCTCAACCTGAAATTTAAAGACCACCACCTTCTAAGTGCACGTACCTAATTTACATTTAATTAGTCAACTATTTAGTTCCAATCTACAACAAATGTCATCGAGGCACTTTCCAGGACAAACAGATTCTATTCACATTCAGTTATTTTGAATCAAATTTAGTCCAAGTTCAATTCAAATCAGTTCAAATCATAAAATCCAGCCATAACAAGATTCAGATCACATTACAAACAGTTCAATTCAATCCAATTATATTATGTCCAATCATTTATATGTTCACTATACTGCCTTAGTCCTACACAGAGGATGGTGCCTGTCTGGCATGTATGAAGTAAAGAGGAACCACAGCCTTTTAACTGGAAGAAACTTCACACAGAACCAGGATCAGTATGACACAACATCAGGTTGAGATTGACGAGGACAGAAAAAAAAGAGGACTGGGCCAGGAATGCTTTCTAAATTAAATTAAAACAAAGAAACAAAGTTGAGGGCAACAATATAATTAACAACTCAATTCAGGAGAGCGATAACTACAGTTAATCACAATCAACAAAGTGGGGGAAAATAAGAGAACGTCAACTTATCTGCATCAATCATTGCAAATAATGCAGAAAAAGAGTAGTTGGGAAAACATTGCAGAGTGAGAAAAAGTATTCAGTGGAGAGACCAATTAATCTACCAGTCATGTTTTTGGACTGTGGGAGGAAGGCGGAGTATGCGTTTGTAACCCATGTATCCACAGGGAGAACAATGCAAGCTTCATGCAGTAAGATTGAAGTTTCAACCCAAGGCAACAGTGCTAATGTACAAACTGTGCCACTGTGTAGTTGTATCCCGTTTCCCATATTTAACCAGTTTAAATAAACTAGTTATTGAATTACACTAACAAAACGGACAATACCCCAGAACAGTGTTGAGAATTAAAAATATATCTTAGTTGGGGTTACTGAGGAAAGCAGAGTGAGGTCTGCCCTTCCTGCTTCAGCGTAAGATAAACATGGAGTTTTATTGTCCTGAGGGGGTGGTCAGCAGGAGAGGGGGTCAGTCATCCTCCCACTGAGCCATGCAGGAGGAGTTTAAAAGTTGATAAAAGGAATGTCTTGGTAAAACTTACTTCAGACAGACAGACTTATCCACCGCGGTGAGAACAACATCTTGTAAATGGTATGTACTCTGTCTCCATATTTAATTTCTATGAATTAAATATGTATTTAAACCGTTCTACCTCTCATCAATGATTCCTCATTTATTGTCAAATCTTAAACCGGGGTAAAAATGGGCCTTTAGTAGCGAAGCAGGATTAGGCCAATAATAAATAAATCACAATTTGGTTAGCCGTGACCCGGATTTCACATTAAAGTGGAGGAACCTTTTGAATTTGGGCACGAAGAAGTAATCACTTACAGCAAAACAGGGTCGACCCGAAAAAAAGTAAGGAGATTTTGATTCTCCTATTGGCTAAAGATTAGATGTAGGCTAAATCAAGTGTTGCTGTAAGTGAGACGCTTTCTTCTCAAAATATCAGAGGCTGAACGGTATAACTAGGTTTGAATGGAATTTATGTTGAAACCGAGAACTGATTGAATGGGATTTATGTGTTTGTTTGCGTCAGAAAAACGTAAAATTAGATAGAAAATTAAATGGCAAGTAATCTTAGATGGTGAGGCTGTATGGGAAGGAAAATAGAAATAACAGCCAAGAAACTTAACTGTTGAGACTTTAAAGAATAACAATTGAGAAACTTAAATGTTGAGATTGCAAAAAACTTATTTAAAATCAAATAAAAAAGATAAAATACAAAGAATAAAAAGAGTCCCGAGATTTGGTCACCTCTGCACCATGACTGACGAGTCTGGTGAATTTTAAGACTGGGGTGGAACGTTACCTCGGAGAAAGGAGACTCTCCACAGAAACGTAGCGATAGGAACGGCCAAGAATACGTAATATCTTTAAGTTGAGGCTAAGAGCAGCAAGACCTTAAGAGTGAGCTGTTATAGAAGGTAAGAGATTAACAAAAGGGGCCCCAGGAGAACATTTAAATTGTTCTCTAGCGACAGAACTGGGTTCTGAGCACGACGATCAGACGAGGAGATTTTAAAATAAGGAAACGTTTCGTCGACTACGGAAGGGACGAGGGTCTCTCTGTGATGCGCCAGGCTGTCTGTCTTAAATGTTATATTTTTTATGTCTTGTCTGATTTTTTGAATGTCTCGGTAAAATGGGATCCATGGTTTGAATGATTAGAAGCTCCGGTCTGAGTCTGTCTCTGTGTGTGCGCGGCTTCGAAGTCTCTTGTGTATGTGTGTGTGAATTTCTCCACGCGCGTGGGCCTAAAGATAAGAGCGGTGACTGGGGCGCAGTTTAATTTTGTTAAGTAAAAGTGATAAGTAAAAATATGGGTGAAAAACTAAGGGGAATTTGGAAATCATTAGAAAAAAGGTTGATGCATTAATAATGTTTGTTGAAGTGCAGGAGAATTTCAATGCAGTAAAACGTTTGAGGTATTGGCTGCAAGCTGATTGGGTGAGTTGCATTGGAGAGAGACCACGGCCTGCATTTTGGTGAGTTTTGGAGAAAACTTTTTATTTTGAACTGTAGCCTAAAAGTTAGAAAGAGGTTGGACATTTGGTAAAGTTGTTGAACATTTGGGAGAACATTAAACATCTGTTTGAGGCATTATAAATTGGGAAAAAACAAAAAAGGGAAGATGCCTTATGTTAGGGTTGTAATGAATGGCCTCTTTGTCCTGGAGGGAAAACCAACACGGACACGGGGCTGCCTCTGTCCCCTTGTCTTTCTTGTCACACATCACATGAGGTCAGGAGGATTTAATCACGGTCTTGAGTTTACAACATGGGGGTAAACACAGAAGGGAGCAGGTTTCATTGTGGGTGATGATCAAATCACCAGCTTCATGCGCAGTTAGATAAAGGAGACATTCCTTATCTGGGGAAATCATTTTATCTAAGGTTAAAAACAATGGTACCTTCCTGAAAGCAAACTCTTAAAACAAACCAAATGCCTGTAGCTTGATAAAATAAAATGATGACATTTATATTTTTCTAACACCTTCTGTTAGGGTGTAATTGTAACTAGCGTTATCTATTGCAAAATAGCATTTTAAAATGCCTAATGAATGTATATACTTTCAGACATAAAATATTATTTGCGATAAAATAGTGATTAAAAGGTTTTCATTGTTTGATAGCCCTAGTTATAATAGATAAATAAATAAATATAATCCGTCAGACTTCAATCTAGCTGTTTAATAGAGAGTAGTAAATCCTATCAGCTTTTGCTCATTTGCAGGCCTGGGAAAACCACATTAAGCAGAACTAAACAGAGTTAAAAGTTGGGTTAAACTGTACCTTAATAGTGTGTGCAAACAAATATTGCTGTTAATTTGATAGATTTTGTTAACCCTACATTTAGTCATGAGTCAGTTTCGAAGTTATCCTCAAATAAAGCAGCTAAAATTGAGGAATCTATGACAAATGTTAATGGCGTGTATCATTTTATTATAGATACTGATATTGCAGAACGGCAGAAACTAGTGGATACAGAAAATATTACGGGATCATCACAGGACGGTCCCCAAATTATTCATTATATGTAATCACATTTTCATGGTCCCACAAAATGCAGATGCCCTTGTTACACAGTAATTTAGAGCCCGAGGAATCTTTTTTCTTTGTTCATTTGGTAATGTGCAAATTCTGGTGAATGAACTTTTCAACATCAGTTGCTGGTGATTGTTTGTGGCCGGCAGTATTTGACTTAACAATTTACTAAACACAGGCGCATAACTGATTTTAGAGCTGTTTTAAAATGTACCTTTGGTGTTTTTTATATTTTTTTCCTTGATAGATGGAGTTACACAGCATTTTCTTTATACACTTTAGCAGAAGGTTCCTGAGTTTGACTGGGACTCTCGATATCCTCTGAAAAAATCAGTAGGATGGATCAAACACACAGGTGTGGATCCTAAATAAATCAGTCCAATTTAGGGGAATTATTTAGAGTAATAGTGTTTAAAAAAAACAAAAAAAAAACAACGTGCCCTCTTCAATATCTCAGCTGATGAATTTCAATCTTGATACGCTCGCTCAGACAATATTTGATACACCATTTGCCTGTGACTCAAAGGAAGGGTGATACACAATGCTTGAGTTTGTTAATTACTAAAAGTTGGTAAAATTACAGTTATTGGAAAACAATATAGAAAGGAGTGAGAGTAAGCAGCTGATTCCATTGAGAACTGTCTCTATTTTAATTTAAGGTGGGGGAGCTCCCTCCCCCCTGTTTTTCCTTTTTCTATCTTAATTTTGTTACAGGTCTGTTCGTCCTGGAGTATGGACACGTCTGACATGAGACGCAGATCAGTGCCGATTTGGGGTTGGAAGAATAAAACTGAGCATTCACAGCCGATATGTGTGTCGTGGGGCACCCATCACATCTGGGACAGTTGCTTACGCTGGACACTGGGCCAAGGACTGTTTCACATCACTAAATCCTGGCAAGAAGTCCCAATACCACCTCACCTTCAAGAAGGTCAGTGCCTCATCTAGGGGATAACGCTCCCATGAACAACGTTTCCTCACCCTGGAACAATGGCCAACGCCTATGAACAGCACAGATCCTAAGCTATCAAGGGAAAATGACTGTCTGCATACACTGGAGTTGCATGCCTGATCCAGTTTCTGAGTCGTGAACCAGAACTTTGTCACTGAGGTGCATCGACAGCGAATCACTGCAACACGTGGGGGACGAAATATGGAGTTCCATACATGGAAGCTGTGAGTGCGACGTCTAAACTCCAATCTCTTTTCTGCCTGATCTGCTGTACATGTCAGTCCAGTCCATCTCAAGGACCACAGACTGATAAGAGATTTTTTGTTAAGGTAATTCAGACTGATTTTTCTACCAATATACTTTTGACCAAATTTAATGGAATGTGATTTCTAATATTTTTTCTGTGTCTCCAACTCTTGAGCTTTTAGGCAAATGGATTGGTGCAGGTAATAACTTCTTAAGGCAGCCGATTGGGCAGATACTAGCAGTACAGGTTTGCGGTTTTGAAAAATATACTACTGTCTCTTAAATTTTTTACTATATAACTGATATGTTCCTTTTAAACATGAGTTTTAATTCTATTATGTCCAGGACCGTATTGCTCATAATTGACAGCAGAAGGTGTATTTTACCATCACAATTATTAGCAGAAAATCCACTGGGGTGGGGATATTTTTCACATTTAGGGTTCTGTGATGCTGCATGCTCACAGTTGCATGCCATAAATTTACAGACTGGAAGTTCTTATCAGCTTCTATGACGCAGGGGGCCTCTCGCTAGCAGGCAAAGGGGTGATTTGGGTGAGACGTCTTTTTTCCTATTCATTGCAGAGATACACTTTTTAGGTTAAACGGATCTGTTAGGCTATCTCTTGATATCTCATAAGTATTGAGATTTTTCTATTGTACAATATAACTGTTGCATGCTAAAACTTATCAGATTTTCACCAGACTTTGCCGTTACCAGGTGTTTTATTCAGGTAAAACCCAATATTTTATCAGTATGTATGTACCTTGGAACAGTCAGCATTCTCATACTATCAACTTGCTGTGAGCACATTAGTTTAGAATAATCATTATTACAATGGGTACACTGATCTTATACAACCTTTGGAGGACTTCTTGTAGATCTGTGGGTTTATGAAATTGCATTAAGTTTTGATCGGAATCCAGGATATAGGGCAGTGTTTTTCATACTTCAATTCAGATAATTATTTACAGTTGATTGATTCCCTGTGGTGACTAATACTATTCTTTGTTAATGTTTTGTAACAAAATTAATTTTGTTCCAAGCAGAGGGATATGACATAAACATTTATATGATAACACTGTATTGTAAAGTTATATAGACCTTAAACTTTATATTAACCCTTGGCACAAGTAAACAGAAAAACTACATAAACTACAAAAAAACTGGATAAAACAGAGATAAACAGAGGGTAACTTAATGCATATTTAGTTTACTTTAAAATCATTGGTGTGTCAGGTAGGTTTGTTAAGGATTCAAAGCCACGTATATCTGTTGCAGTAAACTGGATCAGGATTTGTAACAACTGGATAAAACTATAGGTGAACTAAAATGAGGGTTTGCTTTTCTTCTCAGGTTAAAAATAGGAACTTTTTCGCAGCATACACATCTGAGTATGGAGGAAATGGTACAGAAGTGAGGTGTGGTGAATGGTAATCTTTAATCTTTAATCCAGAGAACATTCTGACATTCTTACAGGATAACAGTGTTATGGAAATATAATCACTTACATATAATAATGTAGTTTAAAGTAATATAGATGTTAACTTTAACCCAGTGACCTAAACAGATGAGGATGTATGTAGAACAAAGGTTGGTTTCACACTTCAGTGGGCATGTGTCAGGATAAGGATGCACCGAGGTCATATGACAGTCTTGTGAGCAGATAAGTGCATGTCACAGGGTTTTACGATTGTTCCAGTTAACACCAGGAACCGAGCTAAGAGAAGAGATTAAATTTAACGGTCAAAGGTTAGGCAGCAGACTCACTATCTCAAGGAAACTGAGACAAAAGGTTGGTCCAACACAAACGGGCCTTACATACGTCTCGTTACTATACTTTGATTTCACAACTGCATTAACAAATTTTTGATTTTACAGACAGGGGAATCTTCACCAGAGATTAACGCATTCGTCTGGTCGTTGCATTTTCTTACAGGACAGCGTAAGGACGGGGAAAATGAAATTGCGATAAAATGTCTCATTAACTATTACATTTCTAAAATAGGATGGAGATGGAACAATGGAAGATGTGAAGTGTGTTTCTTGTGGGAGTCTTCAGTTAATTTCATTACAGGATATAATTACATATGACTGAAAGGAGCTTTTCGGGACAGAAGTCAACCTCCGGAATTACAGGTAGCACACAACATTTGATATCTAAACGGTTGTCGTGTAAGTTTCAGGAGACATAAAATTAGGAGAAATGTGACGGGAGTCCACCAACCCCCAACCTCGAAGAATGCGCGCTAAAGTCATCAACAGACAGATGTGGTGGGCCAGAGGTCAGGGGCCCATCTGATTCCAGAGCCGTGTGTACCAGCCAAACAGAAGTTCCAGGGAGACATCACCGGAACAACTTATCTCGCAGAGCCACCCACGGAGGGGCAGCTGGAATTTTATTTTGTTTTCGTTTTTATTTTTAATAAAGATTAACATACAGTTCTGTGGAGACCGTGGTTGGAACACTGACTCTTTAAACCATCTTCTTTAAAGGCGAGAAGGAGACATCTTCGAGACGCAAGACATCATTACAACAATTGAATGCATTGTGTAAAAAAGAAAAAAGAAAATGAGAGTTTTGTAACCACTGCATATGTCTTATAAGTTCCATATTCATACGGTGTTCAATATTAGTATTGTTAGAATCTTGGTTTTGCATTGCATGAAAATCTGTTTTTTATTCTGTGGTTTGATCTGAGTGTAGTGCTTTCATGGGTTATCTTTATTTCTAAGAAGACATTTTGTTAATCTAGGTTAGGACTCTTAAAGTCATATTTAGATCATATAATAGTTTCTGGTAGTTGCACATTTATCTCAGCCTTGCACCTCTCGGATAAAGGTGCTTACTTTTCTTAATTCTAGTAGGGTAGAGATTCAGATAGGTTTAGTAGCTTTTTAGCTTATACTTGGGTTAGTTTACATTTAAGGGGAACATTTGAACTTCATTTGATTTCATAAGTCGCCAACAGAGGGGACAGTGGGTTACAATATTACATCTTATCATTTACATTTTGTTTAAGGGTTTCAAGACATAGACTTAGTTGAGCCTAGTTATTGGTTTGATCTTTGAGGGATCAAAACAGAGGGGTTGTTGAGAATTAAAAATATATCTTAGTTGGGGTTACTGAGGAAAGCAGAGTGAGGTCTGCCCTTCCTGCTTCAGCGTAAGATAAACATGGAGTTTTATTGTCCTGAGGGGGTGGTCAGCAGGAGAGGGGGTCAGTCATCCTCCCACTGAGCCATGCAGGAGGAGTTTAAAAGTTGATAAAAGGAATGTCTTGGTAAAACTTACTTCAGACAGACAGAATTATCCACCGCGGTGAGAACAACATCTGTAATGTTCTGTTGTGGTTTTGGTTATTTTCAGTTAGTCAACCTTTCTGTTTTAGGATTCATTTCTGTGTTGTGGTGTTTTGATTTGTGCTTAGTCTGTTTGTAGTCTTCTAGTCTTGGTTTTATTTGCTTAGGGGTTTTCTTTATTAGTCAGTATGTTCCCTCTATTGCTTTCACCTGTTTTGGTTATTGGTCCCGCCCTTCTCACCTGTTCCTTTCTCCTATTTAAGCCTGCCTTAGTTGTTTGTTTGTTGCTGGAACGTTTTGTGTGTACCCCTCGCGCCAGTCTGCGGTAAGCCCTCTCCAGCCTCTGATTATTTTTGTATCCCTCCTGCCTGTCTGTCGGTCCGTGCCTGTCCTGTTTTTTGAGTCTGCCTTTTGCCACCTGGATTTTGTTATTAAAACCCTTTCTTTAAGTTCCAGCTCAGTGTCCGGCTTACTTTTGGGTTCTCTCGTCACAAATCATTACATTATCTTGTAAATGGTATGTACTCTGTCTCCATATTTAATTTCTATGAATTAAATATGTATTTAAACCGTTCTACCTCTGATCAATGATTCCTCATTTATTGTCAAATCTTAAACCGGGGTAAAAATGGGCCTTTAGTAGCGAAGCAGGATTAGGCCAATAATAAATAAATCACAACAGGGAGAGATTACATTGAAAATAGCAGAATAAAGCTCTTTAAGGGTTCGTAGCTTGTATTCTTTTTTGCAAACTACTACGATAAAATGCATTGATTTGACTTGAGCATAACATGGGTCACATTAAAAGGGAACCTTTTGGCACAGTGTGGCTCCACTTCAGTTGGTAGAAAGAAGGAAGCTGAAATAAGATTAGGGTTTACAACTTCAGCAGTGATTCTGTTTTCCTAATGACCAAAGACAATGCACATTACTATTCTCTTATTGCACACAGGGGTGTGGAAATTAGGAGCTATCAAGTGCCATCAGTTGTATCATCTTTTTCCTGCTATGCTGCAGTTTATCAAGCCTTTACCCACAAAACCCCAAGTTAACATGTTCTGAAAACTGCAGAAATCAAACAGGTGAAGAGGGAGAGAGAAGAGATGGGAAGCAAAATGTGTGTATTACTGCCAAAGGGAAGCAAGAGGAGGATAGAGGAGAAGCTGGGGACCTGACATCTCATCTTAAGGTAAAAACAGAAAGAAAATAGAAGAGGTCTGAAAAGAATAGAACTAAAGAAAAAAAAACTTGACTTTTTTAAATAGAGCATGAAGACCACACGCCTGCTGAGTGGGAGCTGCCTGTTGCCGTCAAGTGGGATGTGATTGCATAGTTTATGGCTGAGGCATGATGGGTAAGGATTAAAGATGGCTGCCCTGAGGGCATACAGCAATACCATTACTCTTGATGGATTCCCTCTCCGATCACATATTCTTTGCAGACGTCAGAGGGGCCACAAGGCTTGACTAATGCATGGTGTGATGATGCGATCAGAAGAGGCAGAAAGGGATGCAGGGCAGCTTCTACCAACCTCCTACTCCATCCTGTGTTCTCTGCTGTCTTCCCTATCTATTCTCCACTCTTCCCTGCACTGCACTCTCACTCACACACACACACACACACACACACACACACACACACACACACACACACACACACACACACACACACACACACACACACACACACACACACACACACACACACACACACACACTTGTTTTAAATACAATTTGAGGACTGTGCCTTGACCTCTGCTAACTTCCATTAATTTTCAAACCTTATGTGGCATAAGCCTGACACTAACCTTGAATCTCACAATTACCAATCTATACCTAACCCAAAGCTAAACCTAATTGATATCTTAGTCCTAAATCTAACCCATAGCCAAGAAAAAAGGCGAGGGCCAATAAAAGGTCCTAAGATTACATCATAGTCCTTACTTTATTAGTAAAATCACCAAGGAATGTTCTCACACAGCTCCAAGTACAAGTACACACACATTTAACCCCCCCCCCCCACACACACACACACACACAAATAGGGACTGATTCTGTGTGCTTACAAGAGGAAAACCTCTAAAAAAGGAAAACGACAATCTGACAAACTGTTCTTCAATATGTCAGAAATATTAAACTGTTTCAAATGGTAAATGGACTGAACTATATATAGCGCTTTTCCAGTCATGCTGACCACCCAAAGCGCTGTACACTATAGCCACATTCACCCAGTCGCTCTCACTAACACGCACACATTTATACACTGAGACGCAGCTCAGTAGGCAATTTGGGGTTAAGTGCCTTGCCCAGGGGCACACCAACATGTGGCAAGGGGAAGCTGGAATCGAACCCACAACCTTCTGATTGCCAGACGACTACTCAACCCATCAAGCCACAGTCGCCCCAAGGCATGTTCCAAAGTCAAATTCAATCAGATTATACAAATTGGTCAAAAAGCTTCCTATCTAAGGAAACCCAGTAGATTGTCAAGACCTTACAAGTAGTATTCACTCTTCATGAAAGAGCGTAGAGCCACAGGGACACTCGTCTGTATTGTCCGTGGCTTTGCAGCAATCTCTCATACTGAACAAGCATGAAGCGACAGTGGAGAGGAAAACTCCCCTTTAACGGGAAGGAAAAACCTCCAGTAGAACCAGGCTTAAGCCAGGCGTACACTGTACGAGTTTTTCCCCTTTTCGGGCCGATTCTTCAGTCGTGCGAGCATTTTTTGAATCGGGCCGAATTTCAGCTTGATCGTACAGGGGGGGAGGAGGGGGGACTGGCTTCTCACGACTACTTCCCGATCAGGAATCGGACGGTCGGTGAAAATCAAACATGTTTGAAATTCAGTCGGCTGTCGTGAGGTTTTCGTGAGCGCATCCTGCTGTTCAAGCAGAGCTACGAGGGGGTTAACCCTAACCCTAACCCTCCCCTCCTCTCCATCCCCGCCAGGGGAGGGAGGGGAGCGGGCGTCCCCGAAGCGACCTCCGCCCGGCCCGTTCGCGGGGGGGTTGGGGAGGGCGAGCGCTCTGGTCCGCGCAACGCGCTGGCCGCCTGTTTCGGCACTCCTCCGCTCGCGGGGGGGTTGCGTTTCGGGCGACCTGCCGTACCACGCGGCCGCCGGTGCGTCTCGTCCCTCATCTCTCCCCTCCGTTCCCCCGACGCCCGGTGCCTCCTGCGGGCCTCGCCAGAGCTGGGCTCGACCCCCTGCTCTGGTTCCCTGTCACCCACCGTCGCTCGCCTGCCTCTGCCACCACTGCGAGCGGTCCCAGAGGGGGCACGACGCGTCCGAGCGTCGCGTCGCACAGATCGTGAGCGGTGAACTTTTTAAACCCCGCGGTTCCATTGCACAGTTTGAGATGTATATAAGTACCACGACTGAAAAACTCGTACAGTGTATGCCCGGCTTTAGTGTGAAAGGTCATCTGCCTCGACCGACTGGGGGTTAGAGAAGACAGAGCAGAGACACAAAAAGAGACAAAAAAGCACACATTGATTCAGGAATCTTTTCTAGGTTATATGGTGATAGCGGATGATCTGTCTTCCCTGGATGATGCCACAGCTAACAGAATGCCAGACCAGGTGTACCTACTATGAAGAAAAAAATGACAGAGAAGAAAAAGGTAAAAGATGAAATAACAACAAGCAATGCAAATTGGAGAACAGTAGGATAACTCAGCATAGTGAGAAAAATAGATCCTGATGTTCTCCAGCAGCCTAAGTCTATAGCAGCATAACTACAGAGATAGCTCAGGGTAACATAAGCCACTCTAACTATAAGCTTTGTCAAAAAGGAAAGTTTTAAGCCTAGTCTTAAAAGTAGACAGGGTGTCTGATAGGGTTATTAAAGATAACCCCTTTTATCCTAGAATGAAAACCACACAACACAAGTTTTAGACATTTTCTATAGAAAAGGACAGATGAACCCAAACGGAGAACTGCACTCCCTGGAAAGTTTAGGATCGTCTGACGCCGGGTCATCTCTGTCCTTCTGTCTTTATTATCACACATCAAAGAGGGGGTCAGGAGGGTTGGGTCAGGAAGTTTCAGGAATTTACAGCATGGGGGTTAAAAACAGTCAGGAGGTTATAAAAGCAAAGAAGGAACCATTTGTTACTCCTGCCTAGGGGTAAATACAACAAAACCCTTCCTGAAAGCAATTTCTTAAACAAACCAAATGGCTGTAACTTGATAAAAAATAAAATGATTACATTCACATTTTCCTAACATTTCCCTCCTTTTAATCATTTTTATTTACAATTGGAGCTTAACGTAACCTACTTCAAGTACTCATTTCTTGCATTTTGCATTTTCAATGAGACTGTCATTTTGTTAAGCATTTAACAAGGGAAAAGTTAAACTACGGGGTGTACTTCTTCAAGAGGGATTTGTGAAAGCATTTGATATTGAAACATTACATTTCCCATAGTCTTAGCAATCATAGACTTTAGGCATGGAATTACACAAGCAGTAAAAACACAAAAAATAATAAGAACAATAATAATGGGTGTCGTTATTTTCAGTAAAAGGTGCCACCACGGTCCTGAAAAGAACCAGGAGAGGAAGTCCATACTTAGAGGAACAGCATCCTGAGACATTGCTCGTTGCAGATTCTTTAAGGCAGACATAGCTTCAGTAATATGAGTTTCATTTGCATCAGAAATGTACGTACAGCAGGAAATTCCAATCATTACACATACACCACCTTGGCTAGCAGTTAACATGTCCAAAACCATTCTGTTTTGCAGTACCATTAAACGCATTTCACTTAATTGTTTGTTTTGTCCTTTGTTGATGTCCATCGTCATGTTCACCAGGGTCTTCATTCTGTAGTCCAGTGTCTCAATCATCAGCATAGATTTACCAACTCCAAACCACGGGAAAAGTGAAAGTACTATTTTATTTGCTGTGCTCCAGTGCTTATGTTCAGAGGGAACGTTGGAACCCCATATAGGATCATGGGGTTGGAACACTGAGCTGGAGCTGAGTTCTCTTTTCATCCTATCAGAGGAATGATGGTCCTTCACAGCTTGAGCTGAGATGATAACAGTGTGGTCAGAAACAAACACAGGTGCACATGTACCTGACCAGCTGAGGGGCAGTGATGGGTAAATGTTGTCTCCTCCACACAGGAACCAGCCACCCTCTGTAGGAAAGTTGACTTTTGGTTTCCAAGTAGAACAGCTGGTGTACGTTCCATTAGGGAGGATGCCGCAGACAGAGTCAGAGTAAAGGTCAGTGATGGTACTCTGGCATCCTGCTGCATGTCCTACCTTCACCGTATCATTCTCTCTAGGTGAGTGAATACACACTGGATGTTTCATTCCTTTAGACATAACAGCCTTCATCTTGGTGGGATAGCCTGTGATATTACTGTAAGAGAACAGTGACGACTTTACTCCTTTGCACACTTGTTCCATCATAATCTCCCCAGTCGTGGCATTCATTAACTGAGCAGGCATGAACTGGAATGCATATGATGCAAAACAAATAGCCTGTGAGGTGTTCATGGGAGTTATGTACAAGGTAGGCTGCTTGGTAGATTTAGGCATGACAGAACACACGTAGCAATCAGTCTTGTTATGCTGCTGGATTACAGTTCTTGCATACGTTTCCCACAAATTGTCAACATGGTGGTTTGGGATGTCACCCAGCCAAATCTTCATGGCAGTGGAGTGGATGAACCTCTTTTTCCTCTCACTCCTTGGATCTGGACTGAAACAAATAATGCACGCAACAGCCACAACGCAAAAGAAGAAACCCCTTCTGCATGGGAACTCCATTTTTGCTAGGTTAGCAGAGATGTTAATTTTACCCAGGACTCTAAAGAACAGGGATCAGTTGGTTTCTTCACCGACGTTGAGACGAGTGGCCCTAAAAAACCAAACCCCTTTGAAGTCGGACTTCCTCACTGTTCCAACCTTCAGGTACTTAACACTCTCTGTAACTTACAGTGGCTGAGGTGAATCCAGGATGGTCTCTCAGCGATCTTCACAGCTGTTGCCGTGGTCAGGAGCACTTGGAATGGTCCTTCCCACCTTGGGCTCGCCCAGTTTTTCCTCCTGATAACTTTGACGAACACCCAGTCTCCTGGTCTCACTGCTTGTGGATCCTGTGGAGACAAAGGTTCTTCTGGCAGTGAATTTGCATTGGACACTTCTTTAGACTGCAACATTTCTCTCATATAGTCTGCTAGAGTTTTGTCTTCCTCATCAGGTGGCGTCTGTATTGTGAACAGTGGTAATTTATATGGTCTGCCATATATTATTTCAAATGGAGTCAAACCACTGCTCGTTGGAGTTATTCTCATGTACAGTTTTACTAAGTCCAGACACTCTGGCCATGGTCTCTTTGTTTCTTCCATGCACTTTTTAAGTCTGGATTTAACTGTCCCATTTGTCCTTTCTATAAATCCAGCACTTTGAGGGTGATAAGCACAGTGATTCTTTAAGGTTATTTGTAACCTGCTTGCCATTTGCTGAATCACCTGGTTCACAAAATGAGGACCATTGTCGCTGTAGATTTTCTGTGGGATGCCAAAATTTGGAACAACAACTTTGCATATAGCTTTAGCTACTGTCAGTGCATCTGTGTGTTTTGCTGGGATTATTTCAACCCATTTTGAAAATGCATCAATCATTACCAGACAGTATTTGTAAGGGCCACTTTGTGTCAGCTCAATAAAATCCATATGCATCACTTCAAAGGGTCCCTGTGGTTCTGGAAACTGTCCACGTTTTGGTCTTATGTTACCTTGAGGATTATGTCTAACACAGATTGTACAGGCTTTACAAAACTTTTTTGCATAAGAATTAAATCCATATGTTGTAAAGTGTTGCTGTATTACAGCCACCATACCCCCTGTTGAAACATGGCAAACGCCATGGCTCAACATAGCTGCTGCTTGGAATAAGCTTTTTGGGAGAACTGGTTTGTTACAAATTGTATAAAAGCCTCCTAAATTTACCGTTGCACCATTTTTTACCCACATTTGTTTTTCTGCAGTTGGCGCTGTTTGTTGTCTGTTTAACAACACTTCTGAATCGATGATTTGTTCTGTTTTTTTCAGCAGATAAATATCAGAAGGACCAAATTGTCCTGCTGCTGCTTCTTTTGCAGTTTCATCTGCAAGCCTGTTTCCTCTTGACACCGTATCAGTACCTTTTGAGTGTGCTGTACATTTTATTAAAGCTATTTTATTTGGCAATTGAATTGCTTCTAGCAGTTTCATAATTAATTCTGCATGTACTACAGTTTTACCTGTTGATGTTACCATGCCTCTGCGTTCCCATTGTTTTGCAAAGAAAAAGATAGTAGAAAATGCATACTGACTATCCGTATAAATTGTCACATCGCATCCTTTCATTAGTTCACAAGCCCTTATTAATGCAATTAATTCAGCTGCTTGTGCTGAATGATGCGATTGGATTTGCTTCGCTTCAGTCACATTATGTGGAAGTGATACGACGGCATAACCTGTTTTTGTTTTTCCTGAATCATCTTTAAAACAGGAACCATCAACAAAAAGTACTTCTCCTGTTGGCAACGGGACATCTGTTAAGTCTGGTCGCGGGAGCTGTAACTGTTCTGTCTCTGTTTTACAGTCATGTGGTTCTCCTTCATCAGCAGTTGGAATTAATGTAGCTGGATTTAACACTGTACATCTTTTTATTTTCAGATGAGGTTGTGACAAAAGTATGGCTGTATATGACAGCTGGCGTGCAGGTGAAAGGAGATTCATTTTTGCTTGCATTAACAACACATCGACTGCATGGGGGACTAATAAAGTAGTAGGGTGAAAAAGGACGACCTCTGCTGAACTTTCCACAGCCATGGCAGCTGCACAAACAGCTTGCAGACACGGGGGTAGGGCTGCGGCGACTGGGTCTAATCTCTTTGAGTAATAAACTACAGGTTTGAGTTTATCTCCATGAGGCTGTAACAACACAGAGGTCATAAAACTAGCTTTACAGTCAACTGTTTGGATGAATGGCTTTTGATAGTTTGGTAGAGCTAAGACAGTTGCTGAGATAAGCTCTGCTTTTAACTCTGCAAATTGCTGCTCTGCTTCTGGGGTCCACTGAATTATCTCCGACATGGCCATCGGGGTGTCATAGATAAGATTTAAGAGAAGCTGAGTTTTCTCTGCATAGTGTGGAATCCAAACTCTGCAATAATTGCATAATCCTAAAAAAGACATCATTTGTTTTTTAGTGACTGGTTTGGGCGCACTTGCTATCGTAGTTTTTCGATCTTCTTGTATCCTTTTACCTTCTTCTGAGATAACATGGCCTAAGTAACGGACTTGTTTCTGCACCCACTGCATTTTTTCTTTGCTTACTTTGTTTCCTGTTTTAGCCAAATGATGTAGCAGCTGCAAAGAATCTGCCCTACACTGTTCGGCTGTTTTAGACGCAACTAAAAGGTCATCTACATACATTAACACTTGGCTTCCATGCTTTGGATTAAAGCTCTCCAAGCATGTTAAAATGGCCTGGGTGAAAATTGTAGGACTGTCTGCAAATCCCTGTGGCAAGCGTGTGTACGTATATTTTTTCCCCTCGAACGTAAAAGCAAACCAAAATTGAGAGTCCGGGTGCACTTGTACTGAAAAGAACGCATTACTTAGGTCAATCACTGTGAAAAATTTGCTGTCAGGATCCAGTGTGTTTAACAATGTGTGTGGATCTGGGACATTCGGAGCGCGCGTTTGTACAGCTAAGTTCACTGCTCGGAGATCTTGTATCATGCGCCAATTCTTTCCGTCTGCTTTTTGTACAGGAAAAATAGGCGTATTACATGGTGAATCTGGGCATGGCCTAATTATTCCTGCATCCAATAAATTTTTTAGAACTGGCTTTATACCCTCCTGTGCTTCACGTTTTAGCGGATATTGTTTTATTCGTGGTCTGTATTGCGATTTAGGAACTATTTTAACTGGTTCTATAGTTGTCAATAGTCCTACATCAGTTGGCCCTGTGGACCACAAAGCATTTGAGATATTTTTTAAATCATTTTCATCGGATTCTGATAGCAAAGAATGTTGGATTATTTTGTCTCATGCCAAATCTTGGACACGGGGTTCTGCATCGAACAGAACTTTGTAAGGCTGTTTCCATAGTTCTGTACTAGGGCTATAAAGCCAGCCTGTTTTGTGTGGACACGGCTGAAAATCAGACGCTCTTTCTGCAGCTTTTAAACGCGGGCCTGTATCCCTCCACTCTGCTTTATTGGTCTTAAACAATGACAAAAAAGGTTCCCATGGTAAGCCATACAAATTTTGCATCTGTGTAGAAAGCATAACAGTAACTGCTGCGAATGATCTCCCATCTGTGTACATATTTTGTGTAGCCATAATTGTAGTTTCCTGTTTCAGAAACTGTTTTGCAAACTTTTCATCTGGGGTTAAGCACACATTCATAGTGGTGTGTAGATCAGCTAACGGAGTTTCATCCTCTGGATTTGACAATGTGCTTCTAGCATTATGCATGAGTTCACTTTTCTCTTTTATTTGGAGCAGAGACGGTAAGCATAGTGCATAAAACACAGGAGGATTTTGTTGCAATGACATTACATGTTCTACACGGACAGCTTTCATTCCATCCTGTGTTGGAAAAACTGCAATGCCTAATTTTTCCATTAAATCCCGTCCTAGCAGATTAATGGGGCAAGTTGGTGACATTACTACCGGAGCATGCAACCTTTTTCCTGTTTGAGGGTCTTTTATTTCTATTGCTTTTGACATCCATTCTTGGGATGTTTGACCGTTTGCTGACTTAACAAAAATGGGCATTTTAGATGCTTTTAGTCCAAGATTATCTTTTATACAAGTTTTGCAGGCTCCTGAATCGCATAAAAAGGTAACTGGCTGTCCATTAATTGTAAGTACTATGTATGGTTTTTCTTTTAATGTGCTTAAAAGCTCCCATGCTCCATACACATCTACTGTTTTTAATGGCTCTGGGTCTCCATTTGCTCTAGCCCTTAGTCACGACTCATATGAAGAACCGCCCCTGCGGCCTTTTCCCCGTCCTCGCAGATGAGGTGCTTGTATCTGATTGGGACATTCCCTGGACCAATGGTTGGGTGACCCGCAATTCCAGCATCCCTCATCTGTTTTTATTGATTTGGGCTGAAAGCCCCCTCGGTTCTTATGACCGCCCCTGCCTCCTCGGAAACCTCCTCGACGTCGTCGAGGCGGTCCGGTGGCTTGGAAAGAAAATATTTCTTCTGGGTCACACGGATCTGCCCAGAAGATTTGTGTCCCCCCTCCAGACGCACCACTTCCCTTTTTAACGTTTTTTTCGGCGTGACGCGCATATTCCATAACTGTGGTTACATTAGAGGTTGCCAGTGTAACTAAGTGTTTTTTAACCCACGCGGAGATATGCGGCTGGAAACCTCCCATTAACATATTTTTTAGCTGTTGCTGATATGGTGTGTCATCTCCGTCAGCGTGCGGGATGCCACTGTGAAACCTATATTCTTTTTCAAAACGTATTTTGAACTCGTCTACGTCTTCCCCTATTTTTTGTTTTATGGACCCCAAATGTCCATAATCTGCTCTCCTGCGGAAAACTGCACGCGCGGCATCTGCTACAGCTGTCCACTGCTGTCTCTGCTCGTTCCCCATTTGTGCTTGATGATCAAATATTCCGCCTTGTAAATTTCTGCCTGTATAATTCGCTCTTATTTTACCCCAATGTTTTCCCACTGACGACTGTAAGGCTTGTCCGAACTCATGTCCATTTAAACCATATGAGTTATAAATTCCCTCCATGTCTTGAACCCATAATTCTGGATCTTCCTGTGGAGAAATTACACCTTCCACGGCTTTTCTAGCTTCCTCTAACGACCACGGACGGAAAACTGGGATTGTTTGAGGCTGTTGAGCTCCGATATTAGGATTTGCGACCTGCACCATAGGATACAATCCTTTGGACTGGTCTGTTGATAACGAATGGTCTGATTTACTCAGTCCATCCAGGTCTGGGTACAGACTTGAAATATCCCTGGGGGAATTTAAGGGATTATACGGTGGTGGTCTGTCTTCTTCAGTTGCTACCATAGTTTGCGTTACTGGAGCATTATTCTGGCGAGTTCTTTTTTGTTTAGAGCCTAAAATTGTAGGGGACCAAATAGGTGATGAAGTGGGGCTTTGACGGACCGGCGCTGCAGTCGCCGGTACATCAGCCACCCCACCCCCTCCTGTAGGTTGGGGCTGTCTCTGCCTACGGCCGCGCGGTTGCGTTTCATTATCTTCAGGGCGCACGAACATCACAGTTGTCTGACGATCTGCTTTATTTTTAGCTCGCGCATCCTGCCTATTTTGTGCTTGAATTAACCAACAGCGCGCAATTTCAAGTTCTTTTATTTTTTTATTTTTGTTTCTCCCCTTTTTCGTACTGGCGCTTGTTTCTAGCCTACACAAAACGTTTTCCCATTGATTCACTTTCAACACACCATCTATTTTATACTTTTTCTTCCACTTCTCCAAGTATTTTAAATTATTTGGATCAATCTGATACATAAACTTTTCATTCCCTTTGGGATTTCCTTTTCTACTTTGTCCTGAACCCATCCTACTTACTTTTGCGTTGTGTTTATCTACCTTCCAGGACCTTAATCCTGTTTTTTTTTTTTTTTCTCTCTTTTAAGGTACCGTTCAGGACTTTAACCTGAGTTTTTTAGCTACCTTTAATTCTACGACGGACTGAAAACCGGTCGTATTGCTTCGAGGGACTCAAACCTCTCGATTTTAACTTTTCGGGGATTTTTTTTTTAATCACCCGTTACAAGGGATTAAATCCGCTTGCACACCTGTTCGGGGAACTTTTAATCACCCGAAACCCTGAACGACGGACTTTAACCGGTCGTGTAAAACTTACTTGCTGTGGTGTGATTTTCTCCCGGTCGGATCCCGTCAATCCCTCGTTGGCGAAAGGAGTCAACCTATGACGCTGGCCCAGCGAGGAAGTTACCTCCCGGGACTTTAGACAGGTCCTTGACTCAGACCACCGGTGGATTTCAGCGTGTCCGCTCCTCCCGTCAACGAGCCGATATTTTGGGATCCGCGTCACGGCACCAGGCTGATAGGGTTATTAAAGATAACCCCTTTTATCCTAGAATGAAAACCACACAACACAAGTTTTAGACATTTTCTATAGAAAAGGACAGATGAACCCAAACGGAGAACTGCACTCCCTGGAAAGTTTAGGATCGTCTGACGCCGGGTCATCTCTGTCCTTCTGTCTTTATTATCACACATCAAAGAGGGGGTCAGGAGGGTTGGGTCAGGAAGTTTCAGGAATTTACAGCATGGGGGTTAAAAACAGTCAGGAGGTTATAAAAGCAAAGAAGGAACCATTTGTTATTCCTGCCTAGGGGTAAATACAACAAAACCCTTCCTGAAAGCAATTTCTTAAACAAACCAAATGGCTGTAACTTGATAAAAAATAAAATGATTACATTCACATTTTCCTAACAGTGTCTGCCTTACGGACAAAAACTGGGAGTTGGTTCCACAGAAGAGGAGCCTGATAACTTAAGGACCTACCTCCCATTCTACTTTTATACACTCTAGGAACCACCAGTAGACCTGCAGTCTGAGAGCAAAGTGCTCTCTTAGGAACACACGGGGCTTTATACGTGAGAAGGAGAATTTTAAATTATATTCTTGATTTAAGAGGAAGCCAATGAAGGGAATCTAAAATTGGAGAATATGATCCCTCTTGTTGATTTTCAACAGAACTCTTGCAACAGCATTTTGGATCAGCTGAAGGCTTTGAACTGCATTTTGTGGACTCCCTGATAGTAAAGAATTACAATAGTCCAGCCTTGATGTAACAAATGCATGGACTAGTCTTTCAGCATCACCCCTAGACAGAATATTTCTAATTTTGGCAATATTCTGGAAGTGAAAAAAGGATACTCTGGAAACCTGTTTAATATGGGATATAAATGACGTCTTGGTAAAAAATAACACTAAGATTTTTTATTTCATATGTAATAAACAGAGCCAGAAGATCCAGGATTTAGCCAGACAAGACAGAAAATGTTTAAAGATAGTTTATTAAAGGGCAGGCGATGGTTTAGAACCAGGATGACATAGGCAGGCAGGATGACCGAAGGGAAAAACCAGAGTCCGTAATCCAAGCACAGATTCAAAGTCAGAACCAGGTGAACAGAGATCCAAAAGAGAGTCCAAATCAGAATCCAAGGGCAGAGTCAGGGCACCAGTGACGTGCAGTCAGGGGAGGCAAGTGAGGCCAGGCCTCACCTGTCATCATGGAAAGAAAGAAAATATATAATGATGATAACATAATATAAATAGTGATTCATTCAGTAATTTGTAATAAAGAGTTAAATTGTCATCTAATTTCATCAATTTTGACCATATTTTCTTCAAAATCGCAGAATTTTCACTATTCTCCATGTAAATCCTTGGTGGCGCTTGATAGCGAAGCCGGTGAGGCCGCAGCGAGCTTGGCCTCCCCTGGGTTTGCACAATCCCATGTTAACTGCGCTGGCTTCCATACCGTGAATGCATCATCCTGTCTCTAGATCATAAATTCAATTGTTCAAACAGTTATGACCTGATTTTCCATAATTTACTGTATGTGTATTACGAATTGTGTTTTGGTCATCATACTGTGTGCGGGTAACATGTTTTCGTGTGCTGCTGGGCGATCATACACGGCAAAGAACGGGTTGTAGGTGAGGCTGGCAGTTCCTTGGCCTCTCGTCAGGGGGCGCTCAAGGAGCACCGCTCGTGATCCCAAAACTGTAAAGTGACAGCGAGTTATGCTGAACAAGTAAAGCACTAAAAAGACTCAAAACATACAGCCGGAACAGGACTGATCAAGGAAGGCTTTCCTCCCTGGCAGTAATCTCCATTGAGACTGAGAGACTTTTAAAATTGAAGAAAGATAAAGAGAACTTTTACCAGACAATGACCGATATTTTTGTGCAGAATGAGCGCCACATGGACTTCATTTATTAGTAGAGGTAAGACAGCGCTAATTATTCATTATGGTTTTTGTAATGAAATGTGCGTAATGTGGGTTATAGTCTTTGAAGTGGTTACAAATGCAGAAATCCGTCATAACTGTTACCAATCAAATGACAATTTATTTTTGTTTTTCTCATCAAAAAATCTATATTCTTTCCATGTCTCTTTGTGAATTTATTTGGTACAATCAGTCTCCTTTAGCACTTTGCAATGAGTCTACTCTGTAGAGTGTATATAATTGTAAATCTGACTCTGATGACGTCAGTGCCTCACCAGCTATGAACCCTACCGCACGTCACTGCAGGGCACAGACACAGGTCCAGTAATGGGCAGGCAAACAGATCAGATAGGGGTCAGGCAGGCTCAGATAACAGGAGGCAGAACTGGTCAGACAAACAGGCAGGCAATCTGATCAGGCAGGGGTCTGGCAGGCTCAGAGAAACAGGAGGCAGAAATAGGTCAGGAAAACAGGCAGGTAGTCAGGTAAAACAGGGATCAAGCTGGCTCAGATAATCCGG
Organism: Fundulus diaphanus; assembly: GCA_037039145.1. Taxonomy (NCBI): domain Eukaryota; kingdom Metazoa; phylum Chordata; class Actinopteri; order Cyprinodontiformes; family Fundulidae; genus Fundulus; species Fundulus diaphanus. The sequence continues at coordinate 5,137,334 of CM073125.1, forward strand.
AGACTAAATCAGGTCAGATCACAGGTAGACAGGCAAACACAAAACGCTGGAGTAAACTCACTGAGTGGCTCGAAATAATCTGGCCCTGAAGAGTGGAACGAACTGATTGGTTAGTGCCTGGTGGCTGAGAGGTGAACAGAACTCACTGGATAGTGGCTAGTAACTGAGAGGTGAACTGAACTGACTGATAAATGGCTGGTGACAGAGGAGTGACAGATATTAAAGGAAAAGTCCATAACTAAAACTAAACTAAACCCGAACTATGACATTATTACCAGAGGCCAATTTAATGCCATCCAGATTAAGAAGTTTATTTTTTGAGGACTCTGGTCCAAAGATTACAACTTTGACCTGCAGCAACACACTTTAACCCTTTAACACCTTAAGCCTCACCTACGCCTGGCATTTTTTCTTCTTTTAACTATAAAATAGGCAAAAAAATGTTCCAAGTGCTCCGGCTCAATTTTCCATGATACTTGATATATGAAATCATTTTACAATATACTGCATTTCAAATCAAGAAAAACTCAAAAGCGAAATTAGATTTTAGAGTTTTAATTATAATAAAACAATGCAGATGATCATGAAGAACAGATTTGTTTGTCATAAATTAGCAATTTCAACAGTATAGAATATATTTACAAATTTTCTTTCTTTCTCTTTTATTTGTGCGAAAAAAACAGGTCAACAATTAAAACTATATATAGAAGTTTTCACCCTCCTTGCATTTCTCCTCATATTTCTGCAACTGCAACTGCAAGCACAAGCATACATGACAGATCTCACACTTTCAGGCAGTCCTTTTTGTGACAAATCTTTCAGCACCATCTCCCAATGCTGGCTCTCTTAGCTTTAGACTGTGCACTGCTGCACTGGACAGGTAGGTGTTTCCCACCAACTTTTTTCTGGGGCTTTTTTAGCAGAGGAACCCCAAGGAGGTGTGGTACAAGCTCCTCCTGAAAACACTGATGGGTCTTCTGCCTTTCGTGCTTGAGGGCACATTGATGCTTGTGGATGACGTAGGAGTTTGTCACAGCTATGTCAATCAAATGCTGGAACACAGTGGTGGACCACCTCCTGGTTTTCCTGTGGACTGAATTTGTTCCAATCATTTGGTCTGATGTCTCCACCACTCCCATGTGCTTGTTGAACTTTGTCACTGCAGTGGACCTGGGGACAGTGACCTTTTGAAGTGAGCCATCAGCTGTCTCCTGCCAGCCCTGCACAGTGTTCCCCCTGTACACAGGGTGAATGGTGGAACACATGAAGATTTCTCTGGTGTCCATCCATTTGACATAAAGAAGATCCCCATCCCTGATCCACCAAATACTGCCTTGTGGGGATCTTTTGGTGAGGGCATGTTCCTGGGTGGTGTGAACACCAACTCTTCCCTGCCAGTATTTGCCACAAGCTCCGAATCCCTGCTGCCTCAGGTGTCGGAAGAGAAGTGGACTGGTGTAAAAGCTGTCTGTGTAGACAATATACCCAGAACCAAGGTAGTCTTTGTTGACTAATGTGTTAACGGCATCAAAGGACAGCCCCTTCCCTGATGCCATCCTGGATCTGCCAGTGTACAGCTGGAAATCAACAGTGTAGCCATTTATGTCAGCCAGCAAAAATAAAACTTCAGGCTGCACCGTTATTTGTGTTTTCACAAAGTAATTTGAGAACTGCAGTATCAAAAATTTCACCTGGCAGTGGGTTTCTAATATTGAGAGGGGGTTGGAGACCAGGGCTTCTTTTTGGAATGAACCTCAGTGGTTGAAAGACTCCATGACAAGGCTCTTCTTCTATCTTCCACCTCAGATTATGTGGTGAATGGCTTCTTTCCCTCGCAGCATCATTAACATCCCCACAGCCTCTTCCAGCAAGAACTGAAACTCTGCCTCTTCCTCTTCCAGTTCTCCCATGGAAAACCAGCTGCTCCTAATTAGAAATCCCTCTAGAAGTAGTAAAAATAAATAAATCAGCTAGACATAACATTCTATGGCACAAAACAATTATGGTGAGCTATGCAGGCATATATGCAGAGTATGGTATACTGTACATGCTTCATCATGTATAGTGCAAAAGTGCACATTTTCACATACAAAGTACAAATAGATGTACATTGTTCTAACAGACTTGGTATACTGTTCTAAAAAGTAAACATAAATTGAAACTATCAAAAGATTCTATCATGTGTACAAAGTAAAAAGTACCTACTATGTCCATGCTTAAAAGTTCTGCTCAACCAGAAATTCAATTCAAAAAATTATTCAATCGATCAAACATTAATTCTACAGCGATTGTCGGTGCAGGAGGCGGAGACAAAGGGACTGATTCGCGGACTTCCTGCATTCATGGAAGGAAAATTACCGCAATAACACTATGTGGCCCTGAAAGTGCAATTGTTTTCTTTTCAATGCCGTTTGAATTTTTCTGATGCCGCAAACTGTTGCGGAGTTACAGTAAGGCAAAGTGTGCATGCAAAAATGTGTCGGTGCCGACACATCGGCATTAAAGGGTTAAAGTCTGTGTATTTGCACCGTGATCCAAAGACCAATTTACTTTTCAACACTGCTGTATTATTTTAGAGAGCTGTGAACTGTTCTTTGGGCTGCACTGCTGTCCTGTTTTATCTTCCTGCTTCTCGGTGAAGGCGGACACTTTTCTTTTCTTCCCTCTCCCTCCCCTGTTTGCTTGCCTGCTTCTATCAATCTTTACAAGGCCACAGGTCCAGACATGGTGTCAGCATGGACACTTAAATTCTGGGATGACCAGCTAGCAGGGTTTTTTCTGGACATATTCAACCTCTCCCTGCCGCCCTCCACTGTCTGTCTGAAATGATCAGTTATCGTGCCTGTCCCAAGAAACCAATCATCACCTGCCTCAGTGATTATCATCCCATCACCCATCATCATGAAGTGCTTCGAGAGGATCCTCCTAAAATACATCAAGGATGGCATCCCTGCAGGCCTGGATGGCTTGCAGCTTTCCTACAGGGAGAATTGCTCAATGTAGGCACCTCCTATGACAAGGACAAAACAATATGGCCGACGGTCGGCAGCGTCGGGCAGATCCTGGTGCGTTTGTGCGCACTAAACCTGTGATTTATCAAACTTCCGATGGTCTAACAATTGTGGAAGATGAACTGTTAAACTTTCTTCTGATTAAGTCGAGAACTCTTGATCAAGATAACATCATTAAGTTGGTTAAATCTAGCTTCAGTCAACAACGCATTGAAGACTCGAAAGCTGTGATGGCAGAGTTGTTTCCTAAAAAACAAACGCTGGTCCTCCCACAGGGGAGAGAAGAAAGATGAACTGTACATCAAAATGTGCCTTGCTGTCTTCAAAGAGAACGTGGAGCTGCCAAGATTTGTCTCGCATTACATTGATGAACTGCCTCCCGTCTCATTTAAGCATGTGGATGTTTCTGCGCTACTGTGCGGATTATGCAACTAAACGGCGACATTGAACTTTTGCGGATGTCAATCAACTCGCAGGCAACCGCTTGTGAAAAACTGCTGGAGATATCAGACTCCCTTACCCAACGACTGGCGGCGGTGGAGAACCCTGGAGTCGGTGGGGTGGTGAGCGGTGGGGGTGCTGCCTTCCCCGCGGCTGGTCAGCCGGCGGTGTCTGCTCCTCACTGGCCTGGCGATGAGGACCCGCGGCGTAGTAAAGATCCGGGACCGAGTGGGCCTGTGGCTCGGGCGGGGGCGGATGTGCCGGAGGATATTTTCCTTATGGTCGGAGCCCCACAGCGGGAGGGACCAACTAGAGGAGCATCAGCCGTGTTGGCCTCTGCATGCGAGGGGGAAACTGCCCAGGAAACGGCTGACAAAAATAGTTGGAGTACTGTGGTGAAAAAGGGCCGCAAACGGTCTGTAAAAACTTATGAAGGGAAGCGATATACACGAAAGATGACTGGTATCACTGGGACCGCGGTGATTAACAACGATGATCTGTCAACTGTGGGCACGAAGATGGTCAGAGTCTTTGCCACTAAATTTAACGCGAACCTTGAAGCTGATACCCTGCGTCTTTTTCTTCAAGAGCAGATGAAGCGTGAGGTGAAGTGTAGGAAAATAGACATCCCTAACAGCAGATTCAGCTCCTTCTGTGTTACAGCAGAATGGAACGAGTGGAAGGAAATGTACAACCCTGTGTTTTGGCCTGCTGGGTCAGTCATCCGACGTTACTTTGAGCCCCGACGTGCCAAAGGGGTAGGGGGGGCGAATTTACCCAGGGCAACCGGAGAGCAGGTGCTCTCCCATGGAGCACACACGGGTACGCCGGTCCCTTCACCGATTGTGCGAACCAGCGGCTCCGCTGGGATTGACAAAAGTGCGTAAATGCGTGTGGTGTCCTACAACTGTCGTGGCCTCCGAGTTGGCCACACGGCAGCTGACAAGGCCAGGCGCCTTGTTGTTGACGCTTTGCTGGGGGACAGTGATGTGCTGTGCATTCAGGAGAGCTGGCTGGCCAAACAAGACTTGGACAAACTAAATGACTTGCACCCCAACTTCCATGGTGTTGGTGAATCAACGACTGACCTCAGCACCAAGATCGTAAGAGGTAGGATTGCTGGAGGAGTGGCGATCTTGTGGAATGCAAAATATGACTCTATGGTGAAAGTTGTGCGTCTCAACGTGGACTGGGCCATTGGCTTAGAATTTAATTTTAATGGAAAGATTTTTATTATTCTAAATGTATATACACCCTATCAATCATATGTTAATGTGAATGAGTATGTTAGCAGGCTTGCTTGTTGTCATGTTTGGCTTGATATGTTTCGCCCACATGCAGAAAACACTCGGGAGAACAGGTAGTAAGAAAAAGTTTTATTTTACTAGAACCACGGAAAGAGTTCAGTCTGAGTGGAGTTGAGTCGGGACGGGAACCAAGTGGATGTATGACCGGACCAATCTGAGGAAATGGGAGAAGGAATTAACAAATGGAGGGGACGAGGGGAATGTGCTGCTGGACGTAAGCTTACCACTGGGTTTGGAAGTCGGACCGGGGAGGAGGAGGTGTGGACTCAGCGCTTGCTTGGTGACGGGGCCACAGGTGTCCGAGAGACCAGTGAGCGAAGGCAGAAGTGGGTCCGAGCAGCACCGAGATGTCCAGGGGTCCAGAGCAGCGGGAGTCACCAGTAGATGTCCGGAGGGAGTGGATCCCAGAATGAGGAACTGCTTCGAGATGAACCCAGAGGAGCTGGCACGAGAGGAGGACTTTGAGGTGACTGACACTGGAGGTGGATTTCAGAATGAACAGAGGAACCTGGGGAAACACAGAGGTAAGAACATTTAGTTTCTTTGCTTGAGATCATAAAGCTGGAGGCCACGACTGGTTGCATACCACGACGGTAACACTCTGGCATCTTCCCGCTGTCTGTGAGCTGCTTAAATGCAGCAGTCAGTGCTGCTCAATCATCCGCAGGTGTGTGGGCTCCGCCCACTGGTCAACACCGAACACCTGTGGAGAAAAAAGACAAGAGCAGCAGAACCGGTAGCAAGCTACACAGCTCTGCTGACTGAGTCCTGACACCTGTATTCAGTCTTTCATCGAAGACAACAGCTCAACATGTATTTATGTCATAGGTGATTTTAATGCTGACTTGGCAGATAGCAAGTCTTTGTTTTAAAAACATATGTTGAGATTTTCATTAGATAGTAACCTTGTCATCTCCAGTAAAACCTTCCTGCCTGACACTAGTTATACATACATCAGTGAAGCTTGGAACACCACTTCATGGCTAGACCATGTTTTATCTACTGCTGATGCTCATGCCTCCTTACAAAGCATTGAGATATGTTATGGATTAGCTTCCACTGACCAGATTCCTATAGCTATGGTGTTGCATGTGCAAAATGTCCCCAAGGTAGTTAAAAATGAAGAGGCTTACGTGGCCAAAATAAACTGGGGAAAATTATCTGAGGGTGATGTTCTCAAATACTGCTCTAATTCTGATGCTGCTATGAGCAAATTGCAGCTACCTATGAATGCCATTTGGTGCACCGATATGAACTGTGGGGACATTTCTCACAGGAATGGTTTATGTGATATGTACAATGATATATTGAAAGCCTTAATTGAGGCTAGTGGGTCTTTATTCACGCAGACCAGGAAAACCAGGAATATAAAGCCTGGGTGGAATAATTTTGTTGCTAACCATCATAAAGAAGCTAATATGGCTTATAAAACTTGGGTTTTAGCTGGGCGGCCCAGACAGGGACCTGAGCTTGAGCACAAAAAGAAAATGAATGCCAAATATAAATATGCATTGCAGTATATAACTAAGCATGAGCAGGCGCTAAGTGCTTCCTCAATGGCTGACTACTTGCTTAAGAATAACATGACTAATTTCTGGAATGAGGTGAAAACCCTTAATAGAACCAAGACCGCTCTCCCATGTAACATTGAGGGGGTGACTGCACCAGAGGACATTGTTGACCTCTGGAGGCAGCATTATTCAGAATTATTCAACTGTATAAAGAGTGAGCCTTATGATGTTGGTGTGATACAGGATAAACATATCTATTTTCTTCCAAATGAAGTTGTTAAGGCCATAGGGCAACTTGCCGACAGAAAAGCTTGTGGCTTGGATAACATCACATCTGAGCACCTAAAGTTAGCTGGCCCCAGGTTAGCAGTGCTACTGTCTATTTGTTTCTCTGGGCTGGTGTGCCATGGAATATTGCCTGACTCCATGATGTCAGTCATTCTGGTTCCAGTAATCAAGGACAAAGCTGGTAAGGTTGGGAGTATTGATAAGTATAGACCGATAGCCCTTGCCAGCATTATCTCAAAAATTCTTGAAAGTCTAATTCTTGATAAAATAAATGACTGTATATCTACCACTAATAATCAGTTTGGCTTTAAGCTCAAACATAGCACTGATCAATGTATCTATGCATTGAAAGAGGTTGTTGAGACATATAGAAGTCAGGGCTCTACTACGCTTTTAGGTTTTATTGATGCGTCCAAGGCATTTGACCGCATTAATCATGTTAAATTGTTTAATAAACTCATGCACAGGGATGTCCCCAGCAGCCTGGTACGGATCTTAGCCTTTTGGTATTCTAATCAGAGAGTGCGGGTTAAATGGGGGAACACTCTATCTACATCTTTTTATGTTAGTAATGGGGTAAGGCAGGGGGGGATTTTATCTCCAGCTTTATTTAATGCCTACATGGATGACCTGTCCAGGCAGTTGGGGACATGCCAAACTGGCTGTATGGTTGGAGAAATGTTGATAAATCATTTCTTATATGCAGACGACCTAACCATTCTATCACCAAGGAGCAGTGGGTTCCAAAAGCTGCTTAATATCTGTTCCGAGTATGGGGTAGAATTTGATATTAAATATAATGCAAAGAAAAGTGTGGTTAGGATATGTAGAACAAAAGATGATCTAAACATTAAATTCCCTCCTTTTTATCTATCTGGAGACGAGCTGGGAGTAGCTAATACCACAAAATATCTGGGGCACATCCTAACAGATACACTGGAGGATGATGCTGATATGAGCAGACAAAGGAGAGTGCTATATGTACAAGCCAACATGCTGGCTAGAAAATTCCATCACTGCACTATAGATGTTAAAATCAACCTGTTTCGAACTTACTGCTCCCCTCTTTACACAGCTCCTCTCTGGGTTAGATATAAGAAGGAGAGCCTGCTTAAGCTAAAAGTAGCCTATAATGACTGTCTCAGGATTCTCTTGAAGAAACCAAGAAGGACTAGGGCAAGCCAGCTGTTCTGTAGGCTGGGTTTAACTACTTTCATGGCTTTGGTGAGAAATCTCACTTTTAAGTTTATGAGCAGGCTGGACCGATCCTTGAATGAGCTTATTGTTCAGATAGTAGATCCAAGCCGCAGTTCTGTGAAGTACATGTCCAAAATATGGGAACACTGGAATCTGTGCCTTCATTAGCCCTATTCTTTTGTTTTTATATAGAATGTGTATATATGAATGTGTGTTGTTTTATTGATTTATGTACTGTACTGTCTTCTGTGGGCCTTGAGCCTGTAATAATAATAAAGTAAAGTAGGACGCTGTCTCGTTAGCACAGCTCTCAATTCTGACTCATCTGCAGCTGCCCAACACCTATGTTAGGACGCTTTTCATGGACTTCAGCTCAGCATTCAACACTGTGCTCCCAGACATCCTGGCTCTGAAGCTCCACAACAAGGGATTATTGTCCAACATATTATCACCAACAGGCACCAGGTGGTGAGAATCAGAATCAAGTTTATTGCCAAGTAGGTTTGCACTTACAAGGAATTTCAGTTGGTGTTGATGGTGCAGACAAAATAGATATATATACAGAATCTAGAGCTATATACACGGTAAACGGTCTGGAGATGCTACGTTGGTGTAGCTTGTAGGTCCTGAACGGGGGAGGGGGAGAGGCAGTGTCAAGTGTCACGGGCTTGTTGGCCTTGTTGATAAAGCTGGTAGTGGATGGGAAGAAACTGTTCTTGTGCGAGGGATCAGCCACAATCTTCCCTGCACGCCTCAGAGTCCTGGAGGCGTACAGGTCCTGGAGAGATGGAAGATTGCAGCCAATCACCTTCTCTGCAGACCGGATGACACACTGCAGTCTGCTCTTGTCCTTGTCGGTGGCACCAGTGTAACAGATGGTGCTGGAGGAGGTGAGGATGGACTCAATGATGGAGGAGTAGAAGTGCACCATCATTGTCCTTGGCAGGTTGAATTTCTTCAGCTGCCGCAGGAAGTACATCCTCTGCTGGGCTTTCTTGGTGAGGGAGTTGATGTTCAGCTCCCACTTTAGGTCCTGGGAGATGATAGTTCCCAGGAAGCGGAAAGACTCCACAGTGTCAATTGTGGAGTCACAGAGGGTGATGGGGGTAGCTGGGGCTGAGTTCTTCCTGATGTCCACAACCATCTCCACTGGTTTTAGAGCGTTGAACTCCAGGTTGTTCTCCCTGCACCAGGTCGCCAGATTGTCAGCCTCCCATCTGTAGACGGACTCGTCACCATCAGAGATAAGTCAGATGAGAGTGGTGTCGTCTGCGAACTTCAGAAGCTTGACAGACTGATGACTGGAGGTGCAGCTGTTGGTGTACAGGGAGAAGAGCAGAGGAGAAAGAACACAGCCCTGGGGGAAACCAGTGCTGATGAGCGGTGAGTCTGAGTCATATTTTCCCAGGTTCACGTGCTGCTTCCTGTCAGACAGAGTGTCTGTAATTCACCTGCAGGTGGAGTCTATATTTAGGAAGTTCATGAGTGAGGTTTCCTTTGTTAAAGTCACCAAGGGCAATAACTAAAGAGTCCGGATAGCTCCGCTCCACACTCAGTATCTGGTCTGCGAGCGTGCGCCGAGCGACCTGCACGTTTGCATGTGGCGTGATGTGAACACCGTCCAGAATGAATGAAGCAAATTCACAGGGTGAATAAAAAGGCTTTCAGTTTATGATGAAGGATTCCAGGTCAGGAGAACAGTGCTGCTGGATCACTGCCACATCGTTGCACGAGCCGTTGTTGATGTAAAAACAGATTCCTCCACCTTTCGCTTTGCCAGAAAGTTCTGTGTCACTGTCCGCTCTGTGGAGTTGGAAGCCTGCCAGCTGCAGTGCAGAGTTCGGTATTAATCCACACAGTCATGTCTCTGTGAAGTACAAAACAGCAGATGAGGAGAAGTCCCTGTTTTTTCCCATCATCAGTTATATTTCGTCCAGTTTGTTGGGCAGGGAACGCACATTAGACAGGATTATGCCCGGTAACGGTGAGCGGAGTCCGCGTTGGCGAAGACGCACGAGCGCACCGGCTCATTTCCCTCTCCTCCGGTGTTTCGCTGCGTGAGCAAAGATGAGCGCACCTTTGACCAGAATGTCCAAAATTTCCAGTGTGGGGAGAAGAAAAGTGGGGAATAAATCCTCTGGTGATGTTGCCCTGATTTTCATGAGCTCTTCTCTGGTGAAATAGCTCCGGGTATCACTGCAAAAACCAGAGTTAAGTTGTAAAACAAAACAAAAAAGTGCGCATCAACACACCGTGGCTGCCGTCCGTGGCGCCATCCTGCATGGAGTCCGGAAATGCACATCTGCTCCACTGATCTTCAACAGAGGAATGCTACAGGGTTGTGTCCTTAGCCGTTCTCTCTTCACCCTTTTCACCCAAGACTGTTCTGCTGTCCACCCCACAAACACAGTGGTGAAGTTTGCGGACGACACCGCTGGAATGGGTCTCATCTCCAACAATGATGAGTCCCGCTATAGGGATGAGGCCAGCAATCTCACACAGTGGTGCTCCAGGAATAACCTGATCCTGAACACCAGTAAGACCAAGGAGGTAATAATAGACTACAGGAGATCCAGGAGGATGGAACACGCTCCTTTCTACAACAGGGGGAGGTGGTGTACCTGCCCAAACACAAAATATCACCTTGTAGGTGTATAAAGGAAAAGAGATTTACTTTGTTTCCTTCCAAAAAAGGAAGATCAGTGGTGTACAGCTCAGCGTCTTTGGATGTCAGCTAGATTGGCGGGCAGATGAAAGGCGATGTTGGTTGGCGGTGCTGAGGGGGCAGAGCGCACTGATCTCTGACTGAAAGCTGCTATGGCTGTAATATTCTGTCCTGGTTCCTGTTTATGATTTGGTTAAAGTTAGCTTTTCCCTGCTTTTTGGTTTATTTGTGTTTTAGATTCTGGGGTTCTTTCATAGTTGGAGTTCTGTCTTAGTTTTGGTTTGTGTCTTAGTGTAAGTTTTGAGGTTTCTTTTACAGTCATTGTTTTAAGTTTGGTTTCTGATCTGGTCTTGTTTTGAGCCTCAGCACTGCTGTCTGGTCTAATTACTTACTCTGCACACCTGCCTAACTCCACCCTTCCTGCAATCACCTCACCGGTTTCACCTGCTTCCACCTCCATATAAACTGTTGAGGCCAGACATCAGTGCCAGGTCGTCTTGTTGAGTTATGGCTGAGTCTCCTCCTGCAAAGTTCTGTTTATGGTTTGCTTTTGGATTTTTGACCCCCTTTGTCTCCAGAAACCTGAGCCATCCTGTTCTGTCTGTTCCTGCCTTGTCTGCCCTGCTAGTCTGTTTATTTTGTGTGCCGTCTTTTGGTTTGACGGTCTATTTGGCTTTTTTCTTGCTTTTGATTTTTGTTAATAAAAGAAGAACCTGATCTGAACCTCTGCTGGTCTGGCTGAATTCTGGGTCCCCTGCCTCTGATCGTTACAATGGCATCCCAGCTCACCTGGATGGTGACGACTTGAAGCTGTGGCAAGCGTCTTGTTTCAGCAAGGGCAGCTGCGACTTCTTGAGTGGCTCGGCAGTTTTGTTTGGCCAAAACAAAAGGGTGATGCTTAATTGATTCACTGGGAGATGCAGAATTTTCCAGTTGAATTCAAGATTAATTAACATTAAATTTAATTAAAGTCCAGACCTCTCTAGCATACAACGGATGAAAAGTGATGCACCTCGGTCTTGCCAAGAGATGTGCTCACAAGGGCTCACCACGTGCTTGGGAAAAGCATGCAGAGTTCAGCTGAACGGTGTCCTCAGAAATAGCAACGCTGGCAGAAGAAGAGCGAGCTCTTGGCTCCGCTGCAGTTTTAATCCCGGAGTATAATTTGATCTGTGGGCAGTCGCCACCTCCGTTGTTATTGGAGCTGTAGGCATACGGGAAAATGGTAGTCCCAAATGTGTTTCATGCTGGGAGCTGCAGTTCGTCACGTTATAATGGCATAACACCATTGACAATACAGACAACTGTCCACTGTTGCTCTATGCTCTTTCGGGATGAGTGAATGATGCTTGCAAGACTTGATACAATCTGCTGAGTTTCCTCAGATAGGAAACTTTTTGACCATTGAATTTGACTTTGTAAAGTGCCTTGAGATGACACGTGTTGTGAATTGGCGCTATATAAATAAAATTTAATTGAACTGAATTCAATCCATATCAAGTTTGGAGTAAATAGGACTGTGTGTGTCATTTAGAGCCAAACGTGTGCAAACAGCGATCTATGGAAATTTACTGCTCTGCTACTCCCACACTGTTCAACCAATTGTTAATGTTATGAGTGGGATTCAAAATCAACATATTCTGTTTGATCATACTTTGCTTGAAACTTGTCAGAATGTACAACGAGGACTTTCACCAGTGAAATTGGTAACGTCCTGTTGGATGTGGGCAGGGCTAAAGGGATGTCATCCAAGCATATAAATGTAGCGGATACTTGAGATGAAACACAGCCAAAATTACTTACAAAATGCATGCACATACATCAGAAATATCCAGCAGTTAAAACAAACTCCGTCTTGGAGTAATTAAGCATTAAACTAAATTCTAATATATTTTGTGCCTGGCCAGAACCTATCACCTTATGGGTGAAAAAGAGAAATAAAAAGGGGGGAAATCCTGTTTACTTGTGGCATCTCCGTGGAACCGTCACGGCTCCGGGTCTCTCTCTCTCTCTACGTCCTGCAGCTGCGGTGTCGGCGCATCGGTGAGAGGCAGAAGGAGCGAGGGGAAAACCACACAGTCCTCTGGGCGTTTCAGACGCTTTGTTGGCCAAACGAAAGCGTGGTTGCTTGACGATCACTGGGAGATAAGCGGCTCTCAGTCTCCAATCGAAGTGGATTCAAAGTACTTTTTAAAGTCGACCTCCTGCACATTAAAGCAGGGATGAGCTTGCTTTGGAAATTCTCAGTCCAGCGAGAAATCGAGCACGTGGCACGTGGGGAAAATCCCAACGGAATGAATAGCTGTGGGTGTCTTCCCAGTCTGGCAGGGTGCCAAGTAAAAAAAAAGATTTCAGTGTGCCCAGAGCTTATAAACCATTTCGTAGCAACGTTATCTCGTTGCTATGGCCGGTGGCCATTTTGACCGTGTTGCATGATGGGAGTCGGTGGCCATTTTGACCATATTGCATCATGGGAAATGTGGTCTGTCATGTCATGAAATGGCGTAACAGCGACATACTTTGATGCACCAAGAAGCTTTTGATAACTTCTGATAACTTTCGACCCCCAATGCCTGAAGACTATACTGAGTAATTTTGAAGTCTCCAAGTCAAAGAAGAAGTTTGCTTAGATGTGAAATGAGTAAAAGAGAAAAAAGGGCAGCTTTGATTCAAAATGGCAAACTTCCTGTGGGGTTTACATCATCGCTCCAACATACTTTTTTGTAATTCCTGAGAAGGTGCCTATGTGTATCGAATTTCATAATCCTCAGTCAAAGCATGGCTTAGGGCTGCTAGGGGACGCGGTGGAGGAATTAGGAATTACCCACTAAATATTTCCCTAGATATCCTTGTTGTGCAATTATACACTGTTTAAAGTTATTTAATGTTTAATAAATAACTCTCTATCTGTTGGGTGTTGTCCGGTGGATATCAGCTCTTAAACTGATATCAGGACAATAGTTTAAAGGGATGAATTCGAGCACTAGCGATCTTTTAACAGCAACCCCTGCACACACATAGAATAAAGGAGTGACAACTTTTCTTCAAGTTAAAGAATTTAATAAAAGAAATAAAACGACCCGGGAGGCTAGGGGTTGCCGTAGCGATCGGTCGCCGTAGCGATCGGTCGCTAAAATCGTACTTCTAAAGTTATACAAAACACCTTTAAATTGACATTAATATTCCATATTAATGCGGTAATAACGCTCATAGCACTATCGAACGATGGCGGAGCGAAACGAGCAAGCCTTATGCTTGAAATGAGCCTTTTTCGTGCCTAACCGGGAAGCCAGAAGTTCCGGAAGCTAATAGCATTTACGCTAGCGGACATTCGGCACTAACTTTAAAAAGCTTCGGCTTTAATTTAGTCGTAATGACTACACCGGATAACACAAACATCAATATCCCATCATTGTATACAACTCTTGTTGAGATAACGTTTGTTATAACCATAAAAACACACTCAAATTACATTGGCAATGGCATGGTATCAACATGCTCCATGTGTCTAAAAACACAATGTAACCGCATTACTCAAACCTTCCAAACAACCATTTAACTTTCCCTATTTGCTACTCTGCCAAACCTGTCGGTGCCTCATGTGAGTTCGGTTCACTTTTGCCATCCAAGGCAGATCCCTGAAAGCAGGGGATAGCTGCTTAGCAGCAGCAGACATGCGGCTCTGAGCCAGCCAAAAGGTGGTCGGGGTAGGGTAGGCCGGTCCGACGTCCTGCATACGGTCTCTGAGCTCTCACCTTGTCTGGTGAGGGAAGGCGACCGATCTGCCGTCTCACGTCCGCTTTCATGCAACAGCTGACAAAAATAAACAAAGCTGCTTCGGCATTCTTTACTTCGCGGCTGGTTGCGCAGAAGTCAGACTGCAACTTAGCTTCGATCTAGTCAGTCAATCTCCGAACTCAGTCGGGTCCTCCGCTCCGCAGAGAACGAGTTTCTCCCCATTGCTGCCCCACCAAAACAGCAGGAACTGAGTTTCAGAGAGGCATATTTTTACTCAGCTTGTGGGTCATTTGGGCCCCATGCCTGGCTGGCTTGTCCAGGGGGACTCTCTCTCCTGGAGAGCTCCAGGAAGAAGTGGGGAGACTGAGTCTGATTGTCTGTGGGAGCAAAGCTTTTATAGCACTGATCGCACCCTGCTGAGGGGGCAGATCCTTCCCAGCAAACACGTCCAGGTGGGGCCCATGTGGGCCTCACTTGGGCTAGATGGGCTTCAGCTGGGCATGGGCTCAGGGTGGGCTGTGTTGCTGGGACCCATGTGGGCAGCCCATATACTGCCCACATGGCTCATGGTAGATAGACCAAGCATGGGCAATAGGTGGGCTCCAGTTGGGCAGCCCTTACAAATTCAAAATGGTCAAATCGACATAACAACAGACACTGAAAGGTCTCCTTTTTTATGCTATTTTATTTATTTATTTTTAATAAGTGAAAGTCTTTAATCGCACACTAACCCAGCCTATTTAGATGATACATTTATATATTTTTTAAATTATTTAAATTTAAATCACTTCATAACCCCCCTTTCAGTGAAGCGGCTGAAAATTTAGATCTGAAAATTTTACTGAGATGACAGATCAATATATTGATCTGTCATCTCAGTAAATGTTTCATAATAAACCGGCCCTGATCAGTATTTCATATTCTTAAAGTTTTTAATGTCTCTTCCTTTATTGTTTTCACACAGGTGAATTCTACTTTCATATTGATACACTGCAATTAATGTCAAACCAAAAAGTATGTGCTTTGTTGTTTTATTAGTTTATGTATAGCGTAATGATTTTGTACACTTTTCATTAAGTTAGTTCTGTTCTAACATCATCAGATGTGGATTAAGTAGCTTTTAAGAGCTTTTTTTTTAAAAAAAAAACATGTTTTGCCAAGATGTCTTGCAAACGAAGGATGCTAAGAATTTAGTATTTCATTAATTGTGGCCTTTATTAACAAACTTTAGAAAGGGAAAAATAAATTACCACAATTCTCAATTCAGTCACTAGGGGGCAGTGAACACGAGACAGGGGAACGTTTATAATGTTCACATTTTAATAATTTCACAACTAAATTAGTATCTTGAAAATCACCCAAGCTAACTAAACAAATACGAAAATTGTCTGAAACAGAACTAAACCTTGGATCGTCCAGGATCATCCAGTATTCTCTCTAACAAAACAATTCTATTTCTACCGGAAGTGGATTTAGTGGAAGGAAGTGAAGTTAACAGGCGCCATCTTGTTGGAAGGATGTTGTTTTTATCTTTGGAGACGAGACGGTATCTTTCGGACGACATACTGGTAAGAATATGCCTCTACATCTAATAAATACTGTTTTTCGGAAAGTAACTATAAAGAGTGCAGGAGCTAGGTTTATAGTGTCTGCTGCAGACATAGTTTAGAGAATGCTACGGGTTTGAGAATACCGCCGTCGGCTCTGCGGCACATTCTACCGTCTTAAGGGAATCAGAGCTGGACTTACACTATTAGACCTTAGCTGCTTGGGCTGTTTAGTGTATTTATTTATTTATTTTGGCAGTCGGTATTTGACTAAAAGTTAAAAGGGCCGTGAGTATACCACAACGCCGACCGTTTTTAATGCGCGTTAATGGCGCTGATGTGTTTTTCTCTCGCCGCGCTGGACTTTTTTTTTTCTTTCGCCTCGACACAGTTGTTCCAGTGACCCGCGCTCACTACTGTTTCCAAGCCTGATTATTTCGTACGACTGAGTTTTTTTCTATTTGCAGGTTGCTGTTCTTTGGGTTTGTTTCTGAAAGTGAAGTCGCATTTTGACTCTTAAATAAGTGACGATGCAGTGCATATAACCAGCTGAAATCCCTCCGCCTTATAATGCACACATTAGCCTATAGTCACCTCTGTGATGCGATAAACAAATCTAGCTTCATTTAACATGGACTTAGATCTGTGATTAACCACAGAAACAAATTTTCTAACCAAATCATTTGCAGTTGTTGGTTGGAGTTTGTTATCTCCCGTGTTTGTTATCATAGCTGAAAGCTAAAACATTTCTTTTTTTTTTCTTTTTTAGAAATAATGGAGTCTTCAGAAAGAACAAAGAGGGGGAAAATATTGGCAAAAGTGGAGGAACATTTGCTTATGCTCGAAAAGCAAAACCCTTTGAGACATTTTTAGGTAAATTGAAAAAACTCTATCCGTCGACCACAAAACCCTGTCCACCAACTCGTCAGGCGCATCCAGAAGCACAAAGTGGCAAGCAAAAAGTCTGACCAAATGGTTTATCGGGCCTGAGGAGGATGAATGCTACTGGCCACCAGCAAGAGTTAACATTGCAAAGGCGGTCATAGAGCAACAGGACCCACACTCTGACTGGGCAACCTACACGTTGACTGTCAAGAGGAAAGCAGGTAGTGTAACCATCTTTCTTAATGTATGATATGATGCGACAAGAAGAGCTCACCATTGATTTGGTTAGAATTTGTTCTCTGAAATGAAAGTAATTGTAACTCTTTCTTTTGTATCTCTCGGACAGCAACATACGAGATAGCCCATATAAAATTGGTTGAGTTTGAACAGAACACAGATGTCCTGACAGAGTCTGATTCCGCGGAGAACATGGGAATGGGGAAGCGCAAGAACAGGTAAGGCTATTTGGATTATGCATGCATGTTAGTGTTGTCTCCCAGCACCACACACACTGACAGTCTATGGAAACATCTACATTATATGCACAACTGTGCATATAACTGATTGTGTTGTTATATTTTACAGGTCTAGGTAAGTGGTGTTGTCCAGCAAGGAAGAGGATGACAGCCCTACACCTCCACTACCTCCATCCACCCTCGGGTATGTACTGACACCTCCTCTGCCTCCATCCTCTCTCAGCTCTGTGCTGACACCTCCTCTGCCTCCATCCTCCCTCAGGTCCGTGCTGACGCCTCCATCGCTGTCATCCACCCACAGACCTACACCTCCTCTGCCTCCATCCACCCACAGGTATGTACTGATTCAGGTGTCTGTGCTGACATCTCCTTTGCCTCTATCCAACTGGTCTACAATGACACTTTTTTGCTTTTACGCTTCCTTAGGTCAGCCAGGTCACCACCCGAATCCCTGCCAACGAGGGACATCCTTTTACGCATCCTCGAACTTCTTGAGGAACTTAAAGAAGACAATCGAGCCACTAGAAGGATGCTACAAGCGCAGCGTGGCAACGGTTGCAACACCCTGTCTTTTATCCCATATGGTTTCCCCCTAAAGACAGTTAGAGAAGTCGAAGAAATGGAGGAGAAACTGTCTGACCCAAGCTTCATGTCTGACCTGGTATGTATGTATGTATGTAAAGTCTAGGCTAGTGAAATTTCATTCAGTTTTTTTGGGGGGGTGGCAGTAAATCTGATTTATGGGACCATTTTTTTTTCTGTTCCATTTTTTTGTCTTGTATAAAACATTCATAATCTGTATCATATTGTGTGTATTATGCATCTGTAAAATACATATTATGCTTTTGAAATAATAAAAAACCTTGAACAATGACATGGCATTTTTATTTATATAGTGCATAGAGGCAACTCGCAGTTGACTGCATCAAAGTCTTCACAAGCAGCATTCCCCAAAAATAATACATATTACAATAATAACACAAAATGACCCCCTCCAAAATTAAATAGCCTGTAATAATAAAGGCTATACAGTGTAGGACATAAGGACCCATAATCAGCCGAGGGTCCCAATGTGGGTGAAAACTGGGTTGCCCATGTGAAACCCACCCTCAGCCCATGTGGGCTTGCCCACAAGGGGCCACCATGGAACCCACTGACAAAACTAGCTGGGCCCCAGCTGGGCAGCCCAGCTGGGGCCCAGCTAGTTTTGGCACAAGATGCTTATTAAACCCGCGAAAATAAGATTTCCTAGAAATAGAGTGTTTGTCACCAGACCTCTAAAACAGTTTCAAGGAGATCTTTGTGATATGCAGAGTTTGTCCAAAGAAAATGACGGTTACAATTATTTATTAACTGTTATCGACGTATTCTCCAAAAGAGCCTACGTCAGGGTTTTAAAAAGGAAAACTGCGTCCGATGTCGTAACAGCTTTCGAGTCCGTTTTAAAGGAGAGTCAGATTCCAAAGAGACTTCAAACTGACGACGGTAAAGAATTTTTCAACAAATCATTCAAAGCGTTAATGGATAAAAACGGTATTGAACATTTTTCCACGGCTAGTGAAATAAAAGCATCAGTGGTTGAGAGGTTTAACCGTACGTTAAAATCAAGAATGTGGAGATATTTCACCGCAAACAACACTCTCCGATATGTAAATGTGCTTCAGGATCTGGTCAAAAGTTACAACCACAGCTATCATTCGAGTATTAAAATGGCCCCTGTCGAAATCACCGCTAGTAACGCTTTTCAGGTGTTTCAGAATTTGTACGGGACTAATTCCAAACGCTGCACAAAACTCAAGATGGCGTTTAAGCAAGGCGACCATGTCAGAATATCCAAAGTGCGTGGAGTGTTTGACAAGAAATATGAACAGAGTTTCACGGATGAAATCTTTACAGTTACAGAAGTGTTACAGCGATCTCCTCCCGTCTTTAAACTGAAAGATTTAGACGAGGAGCTCGTCCGAGGTTCTTTTTACGCTGAGGAGCTTCAAAAGGTGAAAATGCCAAAAAACAAAATGTATCTAGTGGGTGAAATATTAGGCAAACGGACGGTTCGAGGGGTCAGACAGGTCTTAGTTCGCTGCAAAAATTGGCCGGAGAAATTCAACAGCTGGGTGAGCGCGGACGACCTCCGTGATGTATAAAAGAAAGCGCTGACAGTGCAACATGGATCGCATAGCCGAGGACCAGGGATTTTTTCTGACGCTACAATCCAATGCTAGTCTTGACGTTTTTAAGGATAATAACATATCGAGTTTCCGCGTGGATTTAGCAGAGCCTATTAATTTACAAGGTCAGTGGCAAGTGGCTTTGACGGAGGTTACATACCCTCACACATGGCATAACGTCCCCTCAGAAAAGGCTTATTTTGAATGGCGGAAAGCGGGCGAGGAAAAAGTCCAGCGCATACAGGTTGGAAGCGGGTACTACACTAATTTGAATCAGCTTATCACAGAGATTGAAGCCCATCTGAGAAAGATAGATTCAGATATTTATTTCAAAATTAATCGCACAGCCAACGTACTCACGTTCCAAGCCGGAGCTCAGAACCATTTACATTTTTCTGCTCCAATAGCCTACATGCTCGGTGTGGACCCCGGAAAATGGGTCAAATTCGATCACTGGCACGCCCCTCATCCTATAGATTTTAAGGCAGGCTTCTATCACTTTTATTTTTACAGCGACATCGTGGCCCCACAGATGGTAGGGGGACGCTCACGCCCCCCTTTTGCGAACTGTGCCGGTCCAGGGCCTTTTTTGAGATTTTATCACACAAACGTTCCATAAACCCTACTATATCCCTGTCGCCAAGAGACACATTGAAAATATTCAAATTGAAATAAAAACGGATCAGAACACCCCGGTGAAATTTACATACGGAAAGTGCATCGTGAAGCTGCATTTCAGACCTGCGACCTCACACCAAACGTTTAGATGAAAATGGATTATGCATATAAAAACACACGACTGCGGCTGGAATCATTCATAGCTGTGCCACCAGTCGCACCAGCAACGCTGAAGCGTGGTAAAACGTGAGAATGAAAAAGAAAAAAGAATCAAGAAAACATGGTTTTCCTGAGAGAGGACCCACACCGTTTCGTCTCCTATTACCAAAGCCAGGTGGGCGGCGCTTTACCCGGTTTCTATGGGGCACCTGTTATGTACGGACGCAGGATAGGATCCATATTTTCAAAATTATTTAGTTTCGTATCACCCCTAGTTAAATCAGGCTTCGCTATAGCAAAACCGCATCTGAAAAAGGCGACCACAAACATCGCCTCGGATGTCATAGGTAAAGCTATGACCAAGATAACAGGTGTGAATAACCAGGAGGGGTCAGGGGTTATGGTTTTGTCAAGAAGAGCTAGAAAGAGACCTCCGGGGCAACGTGTCTGGCGTTCACAAATACTCGTGCCACGTAAAAAGAAGAGGCCAGTTCGCCAGAGCAAGCCTAGGAGGAGGAAGCCTGCTGCGAGCAAGGATATATTTAACTGAATCAGTATTTTTCCGTAAAAAATCAATCATGGCTCTTTTACATCAGAAATCATCAGAATGCACCCTGGCTGAACTCGACCTGTTCACCGTCCCCATGACTCAACTATCCATCAAAGATAAGGTCTACACCGAAATATTACCCGTGTCAGCTATTACAGACACGGGGTCTATTGAGTTCTTTATCCCCGGAGATGGAGAAAAATACCTGGATTTGAACGATACCTTGCTGCACGTCCGTCTAAAGATCACCAACGCTGACGGAACCGACCTGGCTAATGATGCGGCCGACGGACTCATAAATTACCCACTGAATACAATGTTCAGTCAATGTGACGTTATTCTGGGAGATAGGTTAATTTCACAGAGTAGCGTCACTCACCCGTACAGGGCAATGATTGAAACTTTGCTCAATTATTCGGAAGACACTTTAAAGAGTCAATTTAGCGCAGGTCTCTTTTACAAAGACACCGTGGGAGCTATCGACTCGATCATAATGACAGATGGTTCTAACTGGGGTATAAACCGCAGAGCCTCATTCACCGCTAATTCAAGGGAATTACACCTGATGGGGCCGCTTCACGCTGATATATTCTTCTGCGAAAGACTCCTTCTGAATTCTGTCGACATGAGGATTAAATTAACCAGGACCAGCGAGGCATTCTCTCTCATGGGACCTCGTGATTCAACCTTCCGGCTGAAAATTCTAGGAGCATCTCTTTTTGTGAAAAAAGTTTCAGTCTCCCCAGCTATCCGGCTCAGGCACGCTTCAGCATTAATGACAGGAAATGCCCTCTATCCTCTTTCGCGCGTGAATGTGAAAACATATTCTATCTCAGAAAATTCCAGGATATGTACACAGGAGAATCTGTTTTTAGGAACCATGCCTAAATATGTTGTTTTAGGTATGGTCAACCACGAGGCGTTCACAGGCAGGAGAAGCATGTCCCCTTTCAACTTTAAACATATGGATGTGGAATATTTAGCTCTCTGCAAAGACGGTAGACAAGTCCCAGCCAAGGCGTTTCAACCTCAATTCACCGACGGTATTTCAGTCAGGGAATATTACAACATGTTCACCGCTACAGGTCGTCATTTAAAGGACCTTCCTTTAAGCGTTGCTCGTGAGGAATTTAAGAAACGGTTATTCCCTGTTTGTTTTTAATCTCAATTCGACCGAGGACGCTGACGCTCTGTCACCGGTGTGTAACGGGAATTTGAGGCTTGAAATGAGATTCAGAGTTCCTCTGCCCCACACGACCACCCTGATTGTGTATGCATGTTATGACTCAATTTTGGAAATCGACTCAAAAAGGCAGGTCCTGGTGGATTTTTATTAAAACCATGAGATCGAGAATGTGATGCATCATCTGTTGGGGGATTTATTTCACAGCATCTGGGCATCCAATCAGCTCCTGCTACTGAAACGCACGTACAAAGGACCAGCCTATTTCATCGTAAACACTCATCCTTCACACATTCCTGGAGAACACTGGCTAGCTTTGACTTTGGAAGAGAATGATCGAGCCACCTTTTTCGACTCTTACGGATTCAGTCCTGATTTTGAATTTTATCCACCAAGCATAGCGACATTTTTGAAAGATAGATCCTCGAAAATATTGTATCATAATCGTCAATTTCAAGACACCCTATCAACTGTGTGCGGTCATCACTGTGTTTATTATCTGTGTCATAAATCCTGTGAGCTTTTGGTGCATGAAATATTGGCGATGATGTTTATAAAAATGATGTCATGGTATATGATTTTGTAAAAAAATATCAGCATTGTATCAAAAATAGGGCCTCGTGCTCGTTTAATCACGGAACTTGTTCTTTACAAATGTTTAAAGATTGTTACAAGCTGTAACTTGTGTAAAATAAAAACACTGTACTCATGAATAATTTGAAACATTAAAGTTTTCTTTATTACAAATTCATTCCTCCAGTTTTTATCTCATACAGACTTTTAGGGTGGAAATTTCAACCATGCTGGGTTTTTAACTCTCTTGCTTCGAGCAGGTCCTTTCTCGGGGGTGGGATCCATAAAGTCTATTCCGGGGAATTTAGGAGACAGCACGATTTTTCCATTTCGTTTCATGACGGGTTTATCTTTGTTCTTCTCCGATACACCTGTTTCTGTCATGCCTCTGTATTGGTCGCGGGCTTGCGGGTTACTGACTGATGACACAGGGATGTTTAGCTCCTTCAATTCCTGACTTCCTGTTTGCGGTAAGGCGTATTGTGTCACTTCCTGTTGTTGCTGTGTGAACGACGGATTTTTGCTCCAGGCTCTCTCGCTTTTTATCTTTAAACCTCTTTGTTGTAACACCTGTTTCCAAACATAAGCACTTTTAAAACATTTTCTGTGGCTGCTCATCATGTTTGGGAACTCCTCGTGTTTCACACGGTTTGTTCTTTGGCGTGATAACAGGGCGCTAGCCTAGCTTTAGCCTAGCGTTAGCCTAGCGCTAGCCAAGCCTTAGCCTCATAATGGCTTCTCCATCTCTGACTAAGTCTCCTATCTGCTGCTCTCTGTGTCAGATGTTCAGTTATTCCTCTGCCTCCTTTAGTGATAATGGTACATGTAATAAATGTAGTATTTTTGTAGCTTTGGAGGCGAGGGTGTCAGAACTGGAGACCCGGCTCCGTGCTGTTGAAAAACCAGCTGATAGCCGCTCCTTTGCTAGCGCGGAGCCACAAAGAGTAACTTCACAAAGAGTAACTTCACGTAGCGAACAAACAGCCGCACTCGAACAGCCGGTTAAGCAGGCCGGCTGGGTGACAGTTCGTAGTAAGCATAGCTCTAGATTTCAGCCCCCAGATCACCACCAACCCATCTGCGTTTCTAATAAATTTTCCCCTCTGAGCGACAGTCTCGCCGAGGAGCCGACCTTAATTATTGGCAGCTCTGTAATAAGAAACGTGGCACTAAAGAAACCAGGAACCATAGTTAAATGCCTACCAGGGGCCAGAACGGGCGACATAGAATCCTACCTAAAACTGCTGGCTAAGGATAAGCGTAAATACAGTAAGATTGTTATTCACGCCGATCAGAGGTCACCAAAGTTGGTGTTGCTTCGGTGTGTGAGTTTGCTAAAACTTCGGACTCTGTAATTTTCTCTGGTCCCCTGCTTGATCTGACCAGTGATGACAAGTTTAGCCGCATGTCATCATTCAACCGCTGGTTGTCTAGGTGGTGTCCAGAAAACGACGTGGGCTACATTGATAACTGGCAAACTTTCTGGGGAAAACCTGGTCTGATCAGGAGAGACAGCATTCATCCCACTTTGGATGGTGCAGCTCTTCTTTCCAGGAATCTGGCCGGATTTATTAGTTCTCCTAAATGCTGACAACCCAGGGTCCAGACCAGGAAGCAGAGCCGTAGTTTAACACACCTCTCTGCAGCTTCTGTACTGTTACCCACCCATTACCCTATTGAGACGGTGTCTTTCCCACGGCCAAAACTTAACAGATCAAAAACTGATCTAAAGGGAACAAATCATAAAAATCTAATAAAAATCCATACGGATCACTTTGAACCAAAAAATAATAGAATTAAATGTGGTCTATTAAATATAAGGTCTCTCCCTCCAAAGACTTTGTTAGTTAATGAATTGATTTCTGATAATCAGATTGATTTGTTTTGTCTCACAGAAACCTGGCTACAAGAGGACTACGTTAGTATAAATGAGTCAACTCCCTCCAGTTATTCAAATTTCCACATTCCCAGATCTGTGGGAAGAGGAGGAGGAGTGGCAACCATCTTTCAGTCTGATTTATTAATTAGTCCCAGGCCAATTAATAATTACAGTTCTTTTGAACATTTAACCCTCAGTTTCCCTCATCCAAACTGCAAAGCAATAAAACCTCTTCTGTTTATTGTTTTGTATCGTCCACCAGGCCCTTACACTCAGTTTTTGGATCAACTGTCAGACTTCTTATCTGATTTGGTGTTAAATACTGACAAGGTTATTATAGTGGGTGATTTTAACATCCATGTTGACACTGAATGTGATAACCTTAGTGTAGGCTTTAAAACTATCCTAGATTCAATTGGTTTTGCTCAAAATGTGCATAAGCCAACGCACTCTCGGCTCCATACTTTGGACCTTGTGCTGACATATGGCATTGATTGTGAAGAATTAACAGTATTCTCTCACAACCCTATCCTATCTGATCATTTTTTAATAACATTTGAGTTTAATCTAACCGATTTCTCCACCCCCAAAAGAGGGTTCCATTATAGTAGATCTTTATCGGATAATGCTGTATCAAAACTTAAAGAGTCTGTCCCCCTCTTAATATCCTCAGTATTGCAGAAATGCCCTGTAGATGGCAGCAATGCTGTTTCTTCCCATTCACAAATAGATACATTTGCTAACAGTGTGACTTCCTCATTGCGTTCTGCATTAGATAATGTAGCTCCCTTAAAAAAGAAGGTGATAATTCACAGGAAGCTGGCTCCCTGGTTTAATTCAGAGCTGCGTTCCTTGAAGCACAATGTTAGGAAATTGGAGAGAAAATGGCGCTCTACACACCAAGAGGAATCCTACTTAATCTGGAGGGACAGTCTATTGTTGTATAACAAGACCCTTCGCAGAGTTAGAGCAGCATATTTTTCATCATTAATTGAAGAGAATAAAAATAATCCTAGATTTCTCTTTAGTACAGTTGCCAAACTTACTCAGAGCTGCAGCTCTGTTGATCCATCCATTCCCTTAGCTCTTAGTAGTAATGATTTTATGGGATTCTTCATAAATAAAATTGATGCCATTAAAAATAAAATAATTGGCATCCTCCCAAACATGATTACCTCATCCCCAGTAAGTAAGGCAGCATTGGAGGAATCTTTAGAACCTGTGCTGTGTCTGAACTGTTTAGAAGCAGTAGAGCTTTCTGAGCTATCTAAAATCTTAGCTTCATCTAAACCTTCTACCTGTATGTTAGACCCAATCCCAACCAAGTTGTTTAAGGAGGTATTCCCTTTGATCAGTGGTCCTATTTTAGACATGATTAATCTATCCTTAGTAAATGGATATGTACCACAGGTTTTTAAAGTAGCTGTTATTAAACCTTTACTTAAGAAACCTTATCTTGATCAAGATGAGCTAGTAAACTACAGACCTATATCTAATCTTCTTTTCTTATCTAAAATTCTTGAGAAAGTAGTTGCTAATCAACTTTGTGAACATTTACAAAGCAATGACCTACTTGAGGAGTTTCAGTCAGGCTTCAGAGCTCATCATAGCACTGAAACAGCTCTGGTGAAGGTCACTAATGATATTCTCATGGCCTCAGATAATGGACTTGTGTCTGTACTTGTCCTGTTAGATCTTAGTGCTGCATTTGATACAGTTGATCACAATATTCTCCTACAAAGACTTGAACATACTGTAGGGATTAAGGGGAAAGCATTAGGCTGGTTTAAATCTTATCTGTCGGACAGATTCCAGTTTGTTCATGTTAATAATAAATCTTCCTCAAACTCTAGGGTCACCTGTGGAGTACCACAGGGTTCAGTCCTTGGACCAATTCTCTTTACTATATATATGCTTCCGATCGGCAAAATTATCAGACAGCATGGGATTAATTTCCACTGTTATGCTGATGACACTCAGCTATATCTATCCATAAATCCTGATGAATCCAATCAATTACTTCGACTGCAGTCATGTCTTGATGACATCAAAAGCTGGATGACTTTAAATTTCCTGCATCTAAATTCTGACAAGACCGAAGTTGTAATCTTTGGGCCAGAGTCCTCAAAAAATAAACTTCTTAACCAATCACTTAATCTGGATGACATTAACTTGGCCTCTGGTAATAAAGTAAAAAACCTTGGTGTTATTTTTGACCAAGACATGTCATTTAAATCCCATATTAAACAGGTTTCCAGAGTTTCCTTTTTTCACCTCCGGAATATCGCCAAAATTAGAAACATTCTGTCCAGGAGTGATGCTGAAAAACTAGTCCATGCATTTGTTACTTCAAGGCTGGACTATTGTAATTCTTTACTATCAGGAAGTCCACAAAATGCAGTTCAAAGCCTTCAGCTGATCCAAAATGCTGCAGCAAGAGTTCTGATGAAAATCAACAAGCAGGATCATATTTCTCCAATTTAAAATTCTTCTTCTAACGTATAAAGCCCTTAATAATCAAGCTCCATCATATATCAGAGCTCTGATTACCCCGTATGTTCCTAACAGAGCACTTCGCTCTCAGACTGCAGGTCTGCTGGTGGTTCCTAGAGTCTCTAAAAGTAGAATGGGAGGCAGATCCTTTAGCTATCAGGCTCCTCTCCTGTGGAACCAACTCCCAGTTTTGGTCCGTGAAGCAGACACCCTGTCTACTTTTAAGACTAATCTTAAAACCTTCCTTTTTGACAAAGCTTATAACTAGAGTGGCTCATGTTACTCTGAGCTACCTTTATAGTTTTGCTGCTATAGGCTTAGGCTACTGGAGGACATCAGGGCCTATTTTTCTCACTCTACTGATTTCTACTGTTCTCCAGTCTACTGTTCTCCAGATTTGCATTGCATTACAATGAAATGACTGTTGTCATTTCAGCTTGTAACTTTTTGTTCTCTCTCTTTTTTCTTCATAGTAGGTACACCTGGTCTGACGTTCTGTTGACTGTGAAATCATCCAGGGAGGACAGATCACCGACTATTACCATCTAATGTAGAACAGATTACTAGATCAATGTGTGCTTCTGTGCTTTTTTGTCTCTCTTGTTGTGTCTCTGCTCTGTCTTCTGTAACCCCAGTCGGTCGAGGCAGATGACCGTTCATACTGAGCCCGGTTCTGCCGGAGGGTTTTTTTTCCCGTTAATGGGTGGTTTTTCTTCCCACTGTCGCTTCATGCTTGCTCAGTATGAGGGATTGCAGCAAAGCCATGTACAATGCAGACGACTCTCCCTGTGGCTCTACGGTTCCCCAGGAGTGAATGCTGCTTGTCGGGACTTTGATGCAATCAACTGGTTTCCTTATATAGGACATTTTGACCAATCTGTATAATCTGACCCAATCTGTATAATATGATTGAACTTGATTTTGTAAAGTGCCTTGAGATGACATGTTTCATGATTTGGCGCTATATAAATAAAATTGAATTGAATTGAATTGAATTCAAGGCAGCCATGAACGGGGTCCAACCTACAGGTTCCTGGGTCTGTGTTTTTCTCTTAATTGGAAGCAGAAGATTTTTCAGCAAATCGACCAGATGCGAGCCTCCCATCACACGATCACGAGCCTCCCATCACACGATCGTGAACAAATTCGCCTTTGGATGTCCAACTCGTGCCAACTTCAGATAACTTTTTCTGTATGTATTCAGCGTTTTTGCGATCTCTGTTAGGTAGAGCTTTTAAAACGTCGTTAGCGGTCTGGTCAAATTCAGCAGAAGAGGCTGTAAAGCCGGTAGAACCAGAGCCAGAGTCAGCCTCTTTATTTTCAGGCACAGGGTCACGTTGCACAGTTAAAGTCACTCGGGGCTCGTCCAGCTGACCCTGCTTCATTAGAGTGAGATATCTCTGCAACAGAGCGTTGTACCTTTTAATTTTTTCATAAGAACTCAGTCCCGGTTCATTCAGAATCTCTCTCATTTTAGAATCCAAATCCTCTTCGGCGGTCTGTCTTATGGAAGGGTCCGACGGGATCTACGTTTGAACTGATGCAGTGAAACCAGATACATCTTTTGCGGCGTCCTAAGAGAAGTTTTTTCTTATCTCCTGATGAAACCTCCCACCAGCTCTCCGATTAAGGGGGCGATGGCAGTCAGCAGAGGAAGAATAAAACCGCCCGTTTGATTTTTCAAAACCAACTGCTTGCGTTTTAACCCGGTTCTTTTATCAGCCAGCAGTCTGATGATCTTTTTCTGCTTTTCCAATTTTTTATGTTGAGAAGGAGATACTTTTATGTTACCTTTTAAGATATTCAGAGCTATCTCACACAAGGCTTTGAGAAAGTCGGGTGAACAGTGGGCAAGAATGTCTTTACGTTTCTGCGGCGTTGCTTGACAGAGGGCTCTGAATAAGGGAACGTTCCTTCTTATGCGAGCTGACATGATAAATTAATTTAATTTCGGTACATCAGCTGGCCACTGACCTGGGAGCATTCCAGTTCTCAGTCTGAAACGATCTGGGCAAGTGGGAGTTAGATCCACGATTAAATACCCGTGAGGTTCTCTGGTGGCGTCTTGAAAACTCTCCATGAAGAAAGTTTTCTCTGACGGAAATATTTGACGGGCTAATACATTCAGCTGCACTTTATCTCTGGGGTTCTTAAACAACACCATATAATTAGCGTGTAAACTGATGGTGCGGCTGTACTTCCCTTTATGAAAATATCCTGAGTTAACATTATAACACTCATATTTTTATGATGCCGGTATTGGGTGAAAATCTTGACCACTTCCGGATGGTCCGAAGCCTGGAAAATCACATCGTCTAAAATAACCAAAATAACCTCATCATCAAAAGAATCAGGTAGTCCTGAATTTAATCTTTTTATTCATTTTTTGCAATTCAGAATACATACTTTGGAAACAGGTGTAAATCCAGACTATATTTTCAGGAACAACATCCATAACATGGTTACAATTTTGCAAAACACTTTTAACAAAAAAAGATTTATCACACCCACTCGGCCCCGAAATAATACATGAAAAGGGAGTTTTTAATCTAGGATCAAATTCAACCTCCCGTGCTTCACGGGACAGCGACATTTTTTTTATCTCAGTTAGCCTTTAATAACCAAACGGAAGAGTTGTACCGTCAGAAAAAAGCCTTCTCTTGTCATACACCACGTGGAGCTTTTTCTGAAATGTGACATTTTGAAGCTGGAAGTTTCTTTTATACCTTCTGATGGTATGCTGCGGAGCCTGTAAAACTGCCCCTGTAGAACCTTGCAAATAACCTTCAACCAGGTCTTTCACACTGTCAAAATTCACTCTCTCACTGCATTCATGATTCAGAGTGATACCTTTAAACTTCATTACAATCCGTTTCTGGCTTCTCGTCTGGTAAGCGTAGCTTTTTGGGCCTGCGGAATCAAACTGCTCTATCGAAGTCACCTGAAAGTTCATCGGTCAAGTCACCTAATAAATGTCCCAGCTTGAGGGAGGTCTGACCGGTTTAACCACATAGATCAAGCTTTCCGTATCAATGTACAAAACACGCTGTTTAAGTCTTTCGAGACAGGTGTACAATTTCAGACGCGCATGAGCAGTTGTAAAGGCCGCGATGAAAACATTATTCACCTTGTTGGGTGGTGCGATACAACGTTTGTTGTATTTCCACTGAACCATGCACATTTCATCATTCAGGAAGTGAAAGTAGCTCACTGTATATTTACCTGAATACAGGAAGTTAAAAAACTCTTCGGGCTCCCTCACGATGCTTGTCTGAACCAAATCATGTCTCTGTGCAAATTTGCCCCAAAAACTGTTCAGACACAAGTTAGCCACCTGCCTTTTAGCCGGATTCACCTCGATCTTCTCCACATCCAGCTGGATGCCCTGCTCACGTTTGTAGTCTGCCACATATTTCAATCGACTTTCCTCATCAGTCGCTTCAGCCGGGAAACCTGAAGCCTCCTGCTTACCCTTGAGAAAAGTGTGGGTATACAGTTTAAAGATTGAACTGCTCTGTTTTTCAAAATGCCAAACCTCAGTGGTTTTAGCAAGCCGATATCCCAGTTCAAGAGCCTTGCTGAATTCCACACTTACCCATACACCTGTTAACGCTCTATCTTCGTCAGAGTGGCTGCAAGGACCCGTCTGGTAGTTCATTTCGGCGCAAGCCCGGCACAGTGTGAACACCAGTTTACCTGTAGACGTCTTGTATGGCAGAACGGGGAAAAACAGACCATGAGGCGGGTACACGGTCGCCCTGATGAAGCCGAAATAGTTATGAGGATCGTCAAAATCTTTGCAAATGATTTTGGGGTGACCAAGTGGATAGCTGCAGCTGGCATTCACAAACGGATACAAAGAGGTGAAATCTACATAATGTACAGATTCATCCTCTCCTGCCGTGTACCTGAGCCTAAGAGCACAAGTCCTGCCACCAAACAGAGCATCTCGCGGGCAAAGAGGCGCCGGCGCGCTGAAACAGTCCAGAAACCTTTTGAGACCCGAATGCGACGCCTTCATAACGTTCCAACTGTGCTCCCACATGATCTCCACATGCACCCCATACACCGATTCCAATAGCCTCGCTCTCTCTACGGTAGCTGAGTGGAACGTTTCAAAGCAGACTCCTCTGAGCGGGCACGTCTGGTCAGGTGGAAAGCAGGCGGGACAGCCATTATAGAAGCAACTGTTGAACTCAAACACAGTTTTGACCCCTTGAATCTCTGCGTACCCGTGGACATGATAAGGCCCGATTTGCACTTCCCCTTTATTGAGAGCATATTGAATGAAAATGCCCCGTTCGGTATTTCCACCGGGGAAGGTATGGCTAAAGTGTTAGGGAGCAGGAAATTTGAGGTAAAAGCCTTTATGCACGCGGATGCTATGGTGACCGATTTTAAAGGATCCACGTTTGTCTCCTTAAAGCACTCTTCTCTGAATTTCACACAAGCCTTGAAAAGAATCTCCACATCATTTTTACAATAATACAGAGCTTTTTTCTGAAAGTCAAAGGGGTGCTTACAAGCCTCGTTGTACCAGCCGGAAAAAACGTTCCTGCTCGGCGGGATGCATGCGGTCCACAGCGTAGAAGCTAGGTGAAGCGGGCCCACGTAGTTTAACGTCTTCTCAGAGGAGAACAAGTGGGGAAAAAAACCTTTAGATTGATCAGTGAAGCCTAATGCTTTTGGCATTTGGCTGAGTTTCATAGTACGGAATGAAAGACTATCCATGAATTTCAGACTGTAATCAGGTTCGATAAAACAGAGAACTTTACTTCCCTTTGTGATCAGGCGTGGTTTTATACCCAACTGAACCATCACATTCAGAACCAAGTAAGAGTCAAATCCTCGGCTGTTGTGAGCTAAAAAACTATAACCTCTATAACAAGGTTTCCTCAAATGGAGCAGAAGCTCCTTGACACAGTTCAATCCATAGGAATACCAAGTTTCCCCCTTCAAAGTTTTTGCACAAGCAAGATATGGAATGTGTGACCCAGACTTATCTGTTTCGAGATCGTAAAAAAAACAATTTCTCACCGAGTTCTGGATCAGTGAGGCTTGGCTGGATGTAACACTGATGTCCATTTAACGTTACATCAGCACCGCCAGGCACTTTCTCATGACAGACCGGGCATTTTATGGAACAATCGTGAGGCTTGCTCTCTTTGGCAGCAGGCAAATCATATAGCTTTTTACAAACCGGACAGAATTTAGTGGTGTCACAGCTACTCACATGCTTGTCGAGGTTAGGCCTCAATCTGGGCACCTTGTGCTGCCAAATACAGTTCTGTACAATGCAGTCTACGCATTGTACAGAACTGTACGGCTGCATTGTACAGTTTGGATCGAGGCAGACCGCACAGCGACCTTCACAGTTATGTCTGTTGATGTTTTGGAAACCGCTAAAGCAGTAGCTGCAAATGTACTTAGAACCTGTGAATGCTGTGAGACTTTTAATCCCATAGTAGTGATTTTTGAACAGAAACAAAAAAATTGGATTTGAACGATCTGAAAAGTCGGTCTGGAAATTACGAAGCAGCGCGTCCTTGCTGTTTTTATAAAAAACAACAATTTTCCTGTTGAGAATCTTTTCAAATTTGTGCACATCACCGAAAGTTACAGGAGTCTGCTCTGTCAGACCCGCCATATGCTGCCAAATTGTCCCTTGCTGGACGGCTTCACTGTCTGTAAAAGTCGGATTAAAGAGATGTGCTAGACTTGTTGCAAAACAAAGTTGATTAGAAGCATTTTCAACAATATAGAGATGACGGCGTTTTTTACGGATCAGTTCACAGTCTAACGTTTTAACCGCCTTACGTTTTGCACCCCCGCTTGGCGTTCTTACAACCTGAAGGACTATTTCTAAGTTGCCGGTTAATTCCTCGTTAGATTGTGTTAAGTTGTCTAAACATTTCTGAAATGCAGACAAAATTGAATCACCTTCACCATCGACTTGAATGATGGTATGACGAGAAAACCCGTCCCCGCTTAATTCAAGCTGATTGTCGTTACGGGAGGTCAGAGGTATAACAGATTCTGCAAGGTCAGCCAGAACATCATAAACTTGTGTGTAAAATTCATATGCATCTGGAATCTCACCAGGCTGCAAAGCGGTAATGTTTAAAGAGCGTCTTATTTCTGTAACATTGAAGCGTTCACGCTGGACGCTGGATGTAGGGGTCTGCTGAGTATGCTCAGAGCTGTTTACAGCTGACTGGCTGGTGCAGGGTTGATCCTGTAGGCCATGCATGTCTGGCAGTTGATGCGTGCTGGAGGTGGGATTTGGCAAAACAGGATTCGAAGAACCAAACGGGTTATGATTTTCTACAACAGTTTGATTTAAACTACCCCCATGCTGCTGCTGCTGCTGCTCACCTGCAGGATAAGGGTTAAATGGCTGAGAGAAGGATGCGTTTAATTAATGGACGGCTTGTTCTAGCGATGATAAACGCTCATAATTCTCATAACCCTGGTCCGTGTGAACCTGATGTCTGTCAGGAGAACCATTACCTTCATGTAAATTAGCAGCCCCAGACGTATCCTGAACAGCTATATTTTGAAGCTCGTTAACCATTTGCGTGATTTCATTTAAAACATCTGTAACTTGCTCCTCAAAGTGTAGCGAATCATTTTCCGGGGAGGAGGGTTGAGAGAATGAAACGTTTAATTGTTGGAGGGCTTGTTCTAGCGATGATAAACGCTCATAATTCCAACCCTGGTCCGTGTGAACCTGATGTCTGTCAGGAGAACCATTGCCTTCATGTAAATTAGCAGCCCCAGACGTATCATGAACAGGTATATTTTGTAATTCGTTTACAGCTTTCAACATTTCATTTAAAGCATCTCTCATTTGCTGGCTCCCCATTTTTACAGAGGTCACAATTTACTTGATTACACTGAGTGCAGTCTTGACGACTGGAACATCTGGTCCACCTAGATCTGACAGGATGTCACAAGTTCTCCAGCTTGCATGCAGTAAAGCTGTGCTCTGTCTCCTGACGACGGAATTTGCTCAACAACCGTCGAGGTTTCTGTGATACAAATAAAATGAAAAATAGAATATAATTAGATTTTTAACGAAATCAGGTTTGAATAAAAATTAATATATCACAAACTAATTCTATGAATGCTTTGAAATTAAATTATACCTTGAATAATCCTTTTCACAGCACGAGCTTTGATGATTATTCGACCGATGTCTTGTTGCAGTTTCAGGACAGATGAACGGAGGTTATTCATGCAAGGACGTCTCTGTTCACTTGCTGTACGGACCAATGCTGGTGGCCGGAACAGCTGATTCATCAGAATCTGGCAGGATCTCACAAGTTCTCCAGCTTGCATGCAGTAAAGCTGTGCTCTGTCTCCTGACGACGGAATTTGCTCAACAACCATCGAGGTTTCTGTGATACGAATAAAAAAATAGAATATAATTAGATTTTTAACGTAATCAGGGTTGAATAAAAATTTATATATCACAAACTAATTCTATGAAAGCTTTGAAATTAAATTATACCTTGAATAATCCTTTTCACAGCACAAGCTTTGGTGATTATTCGGCCGATGTCTTGTTGCAGTTTCAGGACAGATGAACGGAGGTTATTCAAGCAAGGGGTGGCTCGAGTTACTGCAAACATGAGTATACAGAATAAATAAATAAATAAAATATAAATAAAATATAAAAATAACAATGAATAGTTGTTGACTTACAGGGTGACTGAGGAGCTGCTGTTGCAGCTGCTTGTGCAGACTGCACAAGTATGTCTGCCTGGGTAGCTACTGGGGAACGCAGATCTTCTGATGGTTCACCGGCAGTGTCTGCATGGACTGCTGCCACAAACAAATAAATAAATAAAATATAAAAATAACAATGACCAATTGTTGACTTACAGGGTAACTGCGCTGTAGAAGCTGGGGGCGGAGGATCTGCTGCTGGCAGGTGACTTTCCGGAGATGGCAGGGTTCCAGGGGAGGGGAACCGACTTAGGTGGAACAAAGAGGTTTGCAGGAGAGACCAACACCAGACGGAAGATGACGATGCTTGGAGCTCCTGCCACGAGAGACTTCACAGGGTCACAAGAGGAAGAGAGCTGACACAAGGAGGTACCTGGGAGACACAGAATTGCTTTTATAAATAGATATTCTGCCAAACTCTAGTAACATCACATCAGAAATGAAAGCTTTCTCATAGCTTAAAATGAGTAGTTTGGTGCTCCCAAAGGGAGACTCCATGTTGCGTTGCCATTTCTGATTAGAGTAGTGAAAAGGGGACAGACTAGTCATGAAGCTGGGGAACAATAATCTGCGTAAGTGGAGGAAGAATGGAGAGAAGGGGGAAGAAACAGGGGGACGAAAGGAGCAGCAGTCCCAAAGTCGTGAGTTCGATCCCAGCAGTCGTAATGTTATGTTTCAATGAAAATGTTTCCCGTAATTAAAGTATTTTGGTGTCAATGCTCTTTAGTCAGGCTTTCAACAGACGGGCAGTATATTTGCCCTACATAGTGTCCTGTCGCAACAAAAATTTTGCACGTGTTGTGCAAAGCTTTGCGGGTGAGTTCTCGGGGTGTTGGTTAATACAGCGTCCTTCAGAATGTGACATGATTATACCTGTCATGATTTGTCTTCGTGAACACGGACAGAGCACACACACAGAATTTGTTTAGACAGTTTATTGAAAGAAATGAATACTGGATAAGTAACACCAGAGTCTGTTACTGGACTGGAGGAGACTGGAGGAGGAGCTGACTGTCTGCAGGGAACAGGAGAATCCAGCAGCAGGCAGAAACTTCTCTAGAAGTTCAGAGGTGAGACAGGAAACATCCAGTGCAGGCAGAAACTTCTCTAGAAGTCCAGAGGTGAGACAGGAAACATCCAACAGCAGGCAGAGTGAATACTTGCAGGCCAGAGCCACAGCAGGACCAGAAGCACGGCAGAGTGAATACTTGCAGGCCAGAGCCACAGCAGGACCAGCAGCACGGCAGATTGAAGACTTGCAGGCCAGAGCAACAGCAGGACCAGCAACACGGCAGAGTGAATACTTGCAGGCAAGAGCCACAGCAGGACCAGCAGCATGGCAGAGTGAAGACTTGCAGGCCAGAGCCACAGCAAGACCAGCAGCACGGCAGATTGAAGACTTGCAGGCCAGAGCAACAGCAGGACCAGCAACACGGCAGAGTGAAACCTTGCAGGCAAGAGCCACAGCAGGACCAGAAGCACGGCAGAGTGAATACTTGCAGGCCAGAGCCACAGCAGGACCAGCAGCACGGCAGATGCTCTTCGACCACCTCGGACTGAGGCGGAGCAGAACCTTCGACTACCTCGGATTGAGGCAGAGCAGAACTTTCGACAACCTCGGACTGAGGCGGGGCGGAACCCACGACGGCCTCGGACTGAGGCGGAGCAGAACCTTCAATGAGCTTGGACTGAGGCAAAGCAGAACCTTCGACAAGCTCGGACACAGGCGGAGCAGAACCCTCACCGTCTGGCTCCGCACCGGGAGAGGCTGTCGAGGGAATGACTGCTGCTGGCGAAGAGACAGTGAGAGCTGCAACGGAGACAGCTACGGCAGGGACGGCAGCAGCGACGGAGTAGCAGCAATAGCAGCTGCTGCAGAGGCAGGAACCGTGACCAGATCGGAGGCGGCAGCAGTGGCAGTGATGACGGGGGCAGCGGCGGGAGCAGTGGGTGGAACAGACAGCCGAGTGAGAGGAGGTCTAGGTGGGTGCGGTCTGAAAAAGGTATCGGCATGAGCAGTCGCCTCAATCCACTCGACCTCCTCAGCCAAACCGATTATTCCCAGGTTGGAAAAGAGAGAAACTTTGTCCTTCCATTGGTCCCACAAATTTCCCACCGTACTTAGCCGAACCCAAGGTGGGTTGAGGGTGGCACAGGTGTCCAGCAGTCTCCTCAGATCCTTAAACAGGAACTCCAGGCTCGGTGTCGGGTCTATCATTGGCTGGAGGGAGATGGCCGAGGATTCAGCACCCGGGGTAAGCGGCTTGATCCAGCCGGCCCCTGCACAAAAACTCTGTGTGTCTCTCCGGGTTCACCTTTGGCCGGTCCGTACTATCATGATTTGTCTTCGTGAACCCGGACAGAGCACACACACACAGAGTTTGTTTAGACAGTTTATTGAAAGAAATGAATACTGGATAAGTAACACCAGAGTCTGTTACTGGACTGGAGGAGATGGGTGCAAGAGCTGACTGTCTGCAGGGAACAGGAGAATCACGAACAGGCAGAAACTTCTCTAGAAGTTCAGAGGTGAGACAGGAAACATCCAGCAGCAGGCAGAGTGAAGACTTGCAGGCCAGAGCCACAACAGGACCAGCAGCACGGCAGAGTGAATACTTGTTTATAGTCGCTTATCTTAGAGCCCAAATAAGCAACTTTATGGTCAGACAAAAGTCCAAAAAAACGGAATTTACAAGCAACTTTAGAAACGGACTTGGCCACCTCCAGCCTCCTAAGAACAGACTGTTCTTAGGAGGCTGTTGATATTCAGCTCTGTTTATTTACAAACATCCCACAATGTTTGATTGTGCCCCTCAATCTCCGCCACACAGTCCAGTGGTCACCGCATTAATGTATCCCTACTAATATTAATATACTGTTTTTATTCTCAGAGCCAAAATATGTTCATGCAGACATACTCTCATTTCTTTCTCTGTAATTGTACCAGTGCTTCCTTTCTGGCCACAAGGACCATATTTTTGCATGTATTTTTGTGTGCAAGTTTGCCCCTGACTTTCAAAGGTACTAAATATAGATGCAAAAACTGTGCCCACTATCAATTTTAGCTTTGAAGAATCATGTTCTGCTGGTATTATACTTGCTAATTGCTTTGCTCCTGGTTTGAAGAATTGCTTTGTACACACTAATTTGTTTGCACCTGTTTTAATGTGTACACAGCTTTTGAAGATCAAGCCCTAAGTATTTTCAAAATTAAAGAAAAAAGTTAATTCAACCAATCAACAAAAACATAACATTACTTCACAAATGGCCTTTCTAATACTTCTGTTGGATCCTTCCTAGTTTGTGTCACTTTTAGGAAAGATTAATTATTATGCCCATGAAATGGTTTCTGGTTTATTCTATTTGTCTTGATATATAAAAAACACATGTGAAACTTTGAGAAAGAAAATTGGTAAAAAATCATCTGACTCACATGTCAAGACTCTTTCCCTGCATTTTAACATCAGTTGTTCTGATTATTCACGTAATATACTCAACACAACTCTTCCTGCAAACCCATCCAAGATGGCGGATGGAACAGAGTCAAATTAAGCTGCTTTCAATTTCAATCGGCCCAGAGTGTTGATGGAAAGCTGATTGTGGAGGATGAGTTTCTTAACTTCCTTGCAGTAAAGATGAAGCCTATGAGTCATGACGAGCTTGTCCTACTTGCCTCAAACTACTTTTACTCAGTGGATTGAGAGTTCATGGAAAGTTCTGTTTGAGCTTTGTCCTAACATGAAACAACATTGCACGGTTTTGAACGGTAACCACAAAGATGTGAATAACATCAAGAGTTGCCTAAAAGTTCTAAATGAGTGTAGAGAAAACATACTGCATTTTGTGTCCCTCGTCCTGGATAAGCTGCCGCTGGTCACGTTTAATAGCCTAGATGTCTCCAATCTCATCTCCAAGATTGAGTGTCTGTACAGTGAAATCTGTGTGTTGTCATTTAAACTCAAACCTGATATTGGGATGGAGCTGTGACTTTCACCACTGAGTGCAGAGTGGCTACAATGTAATGGAATATGGAGCCCCATGATGTGAAACAGCTCGGGGTGGTGCACATGTCAGAGATCATCCCCTGTACTGGAAATTGTACCGGATCTGTGGAGGGACAAACATGCGAAAAAAAAGCGAGGTTCTCACCTGGAGCGCTGGGTCCCATTCGTCACTGTAATGACACAATGCAGAGGATTTCCCCAAGGCCGGTGTGGAAGATGCCTTGACTATTACAAGTATTGCAACTCTGCCAAATTCTCCTAAAGAGGTCGCAAAACACCGGCTACCAATGAGGACTTACAGCAATAGTAATCCTGTCCAAACAAAGCAGCGCAACTACAACGTGCCAGAGTGCAGAAGGCTGAAACCGATTTATGGTACTGGTGCACAGAGTAACATAAAAGTTGTGCAGACTAAGCTTGTTAATATCTTTGCCACAATGTTTCTTCCTGATCTTGATTGATCTTGATTCTTCCTCTGTGGTCATCTCAGAGACAAACTTGGTTGAGATGTACAATGTGAACACATAGTTACTCTGAATACGACATGCAGTTCCTTTAGAGTTAGTGTGGCCAGAAGGATTGCTTGTGTGATGGTACTATGAGCTGCGGAACATGGTCCACAAAGGGCCAGTCGTGTCGATCCCACGCATTATGCCGTGACATCCCACTAATTCATGCACGTTATATCCTATAACTGTCAGCGATTGCATGTTGGAAATGGCACGGCTGACAAAGCTAGGCATTTAGCTGTGGATAAAGTTCTGCAACAATGTGACATTCTATGCCTTCAGGAAATGTCTTTGCCCAAACAGGAACTAGGAAACTTAAACTTAATGATAATTTCCATGGAGCTGGGGAGTCTACTGTAGACTTATCCATGTGAATTGTCAAGAGGACGCATTGCACGAGGTGTGGCTATTTTATGGCATGAAAAGCTGGATTTATTGATAAAAGTTGTCAGGACAGGTGTTGGGAGATATGAATGCTGATATTTCAGATAACACGTCTTTATTTGCTAATCATATGCTTCAGTTGTGTGAAGATAATTTTTGTGTCTAGTCAGTTGTTGTTACCATCAGATAGCTTCACTTACATAAGTGTAGCGTGGTGCACAACATCATGGTTGGATCATTGTATTAGCACTGCAGATGCACATGCTTTTTTGAAATCTGTTGAAATCTTGTATGAGTGTTCCATCACAGATCATATTTCATTTGTTATTTTGCTCAATGTAAATAACCTGCCTGAATTAACAAAGCGTGTAGATGATGTCTGTAAGGCTAAAGTGGAGAGGACCAAAACCTTACAGGATGAGCTCATGACATATTGAATGAGAGCTGATGTAGCTCTAAGTAATATACTTCTTCCTAAAAATGCTGTTCTGTGCACTGATGTGAATTGCAAGGACCATGGACACTGTAAAGATCATTGCAATATATGTGTGTATTTTTGAGGCCGTACTTAGGAGCTGTAGCTGTAGCTGGTAAACTCAGAGCCGGGCCTGCCGTCGAGTATAAAAGACTCATTAACGCAAGTTATGAATGTGCCATTTGCTATATAATAAAAACAAAAACTGTCATGGTGCAGTTTTGGCCTACCTGTCTCTGGAACCTTCCAGCGCTTTCCTCCTCCTGCCCAGCTCCACTCTGCCTAATCATCCACACCTGTTCAGCCTTCAATCATCCTGGACTTATTCCACCTGCAAGCCTCCCTATATAAACTCTCTTCAGTCAGCTCCTCACCTTCGGTCTGTCTTCAATCATCTGTTGCCTCTCAGTCAGAGATTCTCCCACGTCTGTCTGAGCATCAACTCTCCCTATTCTCGCTGCCAGAGATTTTCCAACGTCTGGTTGCCAGAGCTTCCTACGCCTGCGCCTGTCTGCACCCCCAAGGGTTCTCCCTGCTGTGCTGCCGATTTCTCCTGTTACTCCAGCGTTCCAGTGCTCCGAAGTAATCTCTCTGCTATGCTGCTGGTTCTCCCTGCTGTGCTGCTGATTCCCTTGCCACCCTAAGTGTTCCAGAATTCCAAGTAACCTCTCAGCTGCGCCCCTGGTCCTACTGCAGCCCCTGCGTTCAAGGAACCTCTCTGCTGCGCTCCTGGTCCTACTGCAGCCCCTGCGTTCAAAGAACCTCTCTGCTGCGCTCCTGGTCCTACTGCAGCCCCTACGTTCAAAAAGCTCTCTCTGCTGCCCTGCTGGATTTAATGCAGTCACCGCGTTCCACGAACACTCACCTCCTCTGAAGGTGTCTCGGCAGCGCAGCACCCGCATCACTCCAGCGTCCTCCGGTCCTCCAGCTCCCTCTGGTCCTCCAGCGTTCCTCGTCCATCTTCTCCACCCTGGTATAGACTCTGGTTCACCTCCCTCCACAACCCATCCTTCCTTCAATAAACTCTCTTAAACTAAGCTCTGTGTGTGGTGTGTGTTCGGGTTCATCAGGACAAATCCTGACAGGAACAAAACATGAAATCTGATTCTATGGCTGAAAAACTACTTTCTTACAATGTGGTGAGCTTTTGTAATGAGGTTTGAAGATTTAAACAGAATTAAGATGCTACTGCCCAGTGTCATAGAGGGAGGGACTGGGGCTGTAGCTATCACT
Organism: Fundulus diaphanus; assembly: GCA_037039145.1. Lineage (NCBI taxonomy): Eukaryota > Metazoa > Chordata > Actinopteri > Cyprinodontiformes > Fundulidae > Fundulus > Fundulus diaphanus. The sequence continues at coordinate 5,178,359 of CM073125.1, forward strand.
GAACTTTGGAGGCAGTACTATTTTGACATATTTAACTATGTACAAAGTAAGCCCTTTAAAATAGGAAGGATTGAAAATCAGGATGCAGTGACTATCACTTCATATGAAATCATGGAAGCAATAGATTACCTGTCTGACAACAAGGCTACTGGGCTTTGATGAAATCATGGCAGAGGATGTAAAATATGCATGTCCAAAATTTGCTATACTGCTGGCATTATGTTTCACTGGGTTCTTGACCCTCGGATTTCTAACTGACTCATTACTATCTGTCACTTTAGTGCCTATCATCAAGGACAAGGCTGGAAATGTTGGGAGCTTTAGCTAGCTTTAGCTAGTGTTATATCTAAGGCCCTTGAACAAATACTTATATATCTCCTGTGCCACTACATACACACAAATGATAACAAGTTTGGATTTAAATCAAAGTTGGAGACTGATCTGTGCATCTATGGCTTAAAGGAGACAACACAGCTGTATCTCAGACAAAATTCATCTGTGTTGTTAGGGTTTATTGATGCTTCTAAGGCTTTTGATCAAGTGAACCACTGTAAGCACCAAAACGAATAAATGTGCCTGATAGCATTATAAGAATCTTGGCCTACTATTACTCAAATCAGAGGATGCAGGTTAAGTGGGGGAGCATCTCAGCCTCCTTTATTGTTGGAAATGGTGTCCGGCAGGGGGGTGGAGGCTGTTGTCCCTAATTGCCTCAGCATCCTAACAACGGCAGAACAGGATGTATGAACGGTAACACTCTGATCAAACATTTCATGTATGCTGATGATCTGGTCATTCTTTCTCCTAGCAGTGTGGGTTTCCAGCAGCAGCTGAATGTTTGCTCAGAGTATGTATTCAAATTTGATGTAAAATACAATGCTAAAAAGAGTGTGGTGCTGGTCTATAGAACTAAAGGGGACAGAACCTCTGTTTTCCAGACTTTTATTTGTCAGCGCAAACACTTAGTGTTTGTAGTAAAACAAAGTATTTGCGCCATTTTATCACAGACAGGCATTGTGATGATGATGATATCAATCACCAGTGTCACAGTTTTTTTTTTTTTTTTTTTTCCAGTGTCCTGTCTAGCAATGTGGCAATAGGAATTGATGTCTCAATGCCAGATAGAGCTCGACAGATTTTGCTTTTACAAGTGGAGCAAACAGTTTTCGCCATAGTGCTCCACTTGATTTAAGCTTGTAAATAGCTTTATTATGATACCTGCAAGGAGAATTTCAAATTATATGGACATGACAATGGGAGAGTAAAGGAAGAACAAAAAGTGAAAGAAAAGAAAAAAAAGATTAGAGGTTAAAGAAAGAGGAGATAAAAGGGAGAGAGTGATAAAACCTTCTTTGTCTGCTCCATCACCTGGAAAGAGACACAAAAAGAACAGCACAACCGACAGACATAAAGCAACAGATACACTCGAATAACACCTAGATGCCATTGCTAAATCATATATATTATTATGTAAGCTGACATGTGTAATGTAATATTTGAAAAAAAAAGTGAAAGAACATAAATAAATAAATAAACAAATTATAAGATTACTGTATATAAGTGAACACTTAATACCTGGGACCCAGCACCTGTGGGAGATGTGAAAGTGCACTAGTTTAGGTGAAGATTATCCAGAAATAGCTTGATAGTGATTGTGGAGAACCGAAGACCCACCTTCCCCGAGCACAGAGGCAGGCGTCAGGGGACCCGTAACCCCGGACTCCCAAAGGGGCCCCTAAAGCAGGTCGCCCAGGAGGGGCAGACACAGGATATCTGCAACACCCCCCCCAAGGAAGGAGCAGAGACGACCCCGAGGAAATCCCCCAGCCACCGCAACGCCGACGCCCTCAAGAGCCGCGGAGACGAGCCCGTGGGCTCCGCCTGCAGCCAGCCCCGCTGAAGTGGTCCCGGCCATGGGCCCTGAGGGCCAGAGGCCCCAGGGGCGCCCCGCCCCCGTGACAAGGGCCCCGGCCGCCCCCCGGGGGGCCAGGCCCCGCGAAGAGGCCGCCGGGAGTGGGCCGGCGCACGCCCGGGAACCCGCCCCAAACCCGAAGCCAACCAACGCGCCAGGGGGCCAAGGCGCCCGCCAACGAAGTGGAGGAGGGCAGGATGTGGGGGGATGGGCTCCGCACCTAGCGGAGACTTGAGATGTTCTTGGGAGAGGGAGCGGACCACACCCATACCTGGGAAAAAAAAAAAAAAAAAAAAAAAACCTCATTCACCCCATCCCTCCCTTGTGCCCCACTCACCACACACAGAAAAAAAAAAAAAAAAAGACGCTGTACACACATTCCCACATAACACTCACATCCAACACTGACCAAAGGGGGGGGGGTCACCCCAAATCGACTATACGACTGCTTGTGCCCGACCCCCGGCCCCGGCCCCAGACCAGACGCCCCCCGGACCGGGCCCCCCCAAGAGGGCGGGCCAACACGACCCGCACGAGCCACCCGGCCAGAGCCCCCCCCTCCCCCTAAATACCTAATAAACCCCCTCCCTCCCCCCACCTTACCCTTGCCATCCCTGCCCCCCGCCCCCTGGGGGGAGCAGAGGTATCAGCCCCAGACCTGGCAAGCCGCTGACTGCACACCGCAGCCCCCCACCAAGACCCCGGACACAGTGGCCCGCACCTCCTCCAGGCCCCAGACTCCTTGTCGCCATCGGAGAACGGGGGTGTGCAGAAGACCCCGACCCTCCCTACGCCTGCTCAAATGTTGTGTTGTTGCATGTTGTTCTCAAGTGTCACAGTTTGTATGTACAAGCCAACACTTTGGTGAGGAAATTTCACAGTTGCACTGACAATGTAAAAATCAAATTGTTCAAGACATGCTGTGCATCGCTTTATACAGCATCACTGTGGTGCAAATATATCTGCATATATCAAATAAATCTACAAAAATTAAAAGTTGCTTATGATGCTTTTCATATTTTGCTGAAAAAGCCCAGATCCAGCAGTGCGAGCCTGTTCTGTCAGGCTCATGTGAACTCATTCCATGTGCTGATGCAAAATTTGATGCACAGGTCTCTGTGCTGTCTAGATGACTGTAAGAAAATCCTCATCAAGACTCTGGTGAGCCCCTGTGTCAGTGCTGTGCGTTACCACTCAGCTCTATGGAAGTACTGGTACAATTGTCTTTTATAGTTTTTTATTATTGTGTATGTCATATTGTATTGTTGTGTGTTGTGGTGTGTTTTTTTTTGTTTTCTTTTCTTTTCTTTTATGGACTACAGGTCTAATAAATGAAATCAATCAATCAAATCTTTCACGTTTGTTATTTTATTAAAATATAATGTCATTCTCATTTTAGAATTCTGCTTCTCCTCTCTTTTTATTTATCTGTTCACAACATCCCAGGACCAAATTTAGCTCAGAGTGTAATGTTCTGTTTTGGTTTTTGATTATGTTGCTTCTCTCATGCCTTTGGGTTTATTTCCTTGGTAGTTTCTGTCTTGTTTTAGGGTTTAGTCTATATTGTCTTAAGTAATCCGGTCCTTGTATTAGTTCTTATTCTGTGCTTAGAGTTTTTTCTCGGTCTTAGTTTTATCAATCTGTTAGTGTCATTATTGTTTCCACCTGCCTGTCGTTGATTAGTCCCTCCCTGTTCACCTGTCTGCTCGCCTATTTATTCCTGCCTTAGTTCTCTGCACGCTGCGAGAACGTCTCTACTCATTCCCTACACTGAAGTGATCGGTAAGAGCTTTCCAGCCTCTGTTATATTTTTGATGCCCTGTCTGTTTTTGCCCGAACTGTTTTCTGTTTTTGGAGTCCAGCACCAGTTAACCCCAGATTGTGTTCCTGTTTTTCCCCCAAAGTCTGTTAATAAACCTTTTTCTTTGAGCGCAGCTCCGAGTCTGGTTGAATAAGGGGGTCACTCTAAACAAGCCATTACACAGAGAGACAAATGGACATCCTCAGTTTTGATCCCTAATAAACAAAGAGTTTGTAGGGGTGCAGCCCAGGAGAAGCCTCAAGCTATTTTGCAATTACTGTCACTAGAGACACAAACGAGAATTTTACACACTGAAGTCAAGAAAAAGTGTAAACTCTGTTATGCCATGTCAGGACATGACAAACCTGCATTAGTTCGGGACATAACGGACTGCATTTCCCATGATGCAAGGTGGTCAAAATGGCCACCAACTCCCATCATGCAACACGGCCCAAAATGGCTGCCACCCCAACGACGAAGCGACGAGATAACGTTACTAGGGGAAAGGTATTTATTCCGGTCACGGACCGCAATCTGCCTTCTTTTTGGCACTCAGCCATCTCGAGAAGACACGCAGCTGCTTTACTCCGTGGGTTTTCCAACCCCCACGCCACGTGCTCGATAACTCTTTGGTGGAACGAAGATTACCGAAGCAAAACTATTCCCTGTGCTGACACAGGAGGTCGACTTAAAAAGTACTTTTGGATTTCCTCTGATCAAAGACTGAGAGCCGTTATCTCCCGGTGGTCGAAAGAGGACGACGCTTTTGTTTGGCCGAGCAAAGCATCTGGGAGCCAGGAGAGAGAGAGACGAAGGAATTTTCTCATCCCGGTCCCGCTGCTAACACCTGCGTTCGTCAAGACGCCTTCAGGAGCGCTCCGGAACAGCCCCGAGGCACCTCAAAGTAACGGGGTTTTCCCCTTTTATTTCTTTTTCACCCACAGGGTGGTTTGGAAGTGCCTGGGCAGGTGTTAGAGTTAGTTTAATTGTGTTTACTCCAAGACGGAGTTTGTTTTTAACTGTTGAATATCTTTCTGTTTGTATGTGCATGCATTTGAAGGTGATTTTTGGCTGTGCTGGTTTGTGTTTTATAAGTGACCCCGCCGCGGGTCAACTTGTCCATCTTTTCCCATCTTCTCCATCTTTTTCCTCTCTCTCCTCGCCTTCTCCTTATCAGTTCAATCTCTTTGTTAACCTCAGTTTGCGGTCTCCTCTCGAATTTCTCATTCAGACCGCCTCTTAGGCTAGGTACCATCCCACACTAGCATAAGCGTGGTTACATCATTAGGACCTCCCCTCACGCATCACTCAAGGTTGTAGATCATACGTCATCATAGTCGCCATCTTGGGAGGGTGGCAGCGTAGCTGAGCTGTTAGCTAGCTGACAGCTTGTTAGAACAGTGAAGCATCCATACAGTTCCCAGAAATGGTGTCTGTCAATGCTGCTACATTAAATGCCGACGTCTTGAATGTGAAGTTTAACACTAGAAGTCCCAGAGATACGAGAATTTTCGTCAGCCTCCAGTCCCCCCACAGTACTTCACAACTCATGAATCTCTTTTCAGATCTAAATGGCCCATTAGCGCTGTTGTTGGAGAACCATTCCACCCCTTCAGTTTCGGTTTCAGCTCAAACCTCTCTGTTGACAAGTGTTTTACCTGAGAGCAAGGGGAAAAATCCTATTTGTAATTAAATATAACTAGGTCTACGTCATCAGTGTCGCCAACACCGGAATAATTTCAGACAGCGGAGCCACTCGCGCAGCAATCAGCTGATAACTGATCTGTACAATGAAAATGCTGCATGTGCTGGAACGCTTTTATATTTTAATATTTATACAATAATGACCACCTGCCCTATTTACTAGGGGGCAAATATAACTCAAGTCACTTCAGCGCGATATCTCCTCCGCTGCAGCGCCGGGAAAGCCGTGCTGCAGCGGAGCGCGCGCACACACACACACGCGTATATATATACTGGAGGGCCCGACTGAGTTTGCACTGGAAATAGGTTTCCAGCTCAAAACCGGTTTGGCGGGGGGGATGTAAATGTTGTGGGTGTGAAGTCTAGCTCTCAGAATAAATAGGCCCAACAGATCGACTCAGAGTTATTGAGATTTCAAGCTAGATCAACATGGCTTGGCGTACCAAACGGAGACTGAGCGCTTTGGAGGCTTTGGCTATGTTACAAGACATGCCAGACTGTGATTCTGATGGCGAAAACGTTGACTTCAAATTTGAAGAGGAAGACTCCACAGATGCAGAATCTTCATCTGATGAGGATGTGACCGCTCCTCCTGCAACAGATAATCCTCCACCTCCAAGAAAAAGCAGGAAAGTTTGTGTTGTTATTGAGGAGGACAGCACAGACGAGGATGCTACATCAGATGAGGACGACAACTCTCCTGGTAGCAAGACACGCAAGGTTTCCGGTATGGACACAACACCAGAACACACAGAGACAGCAAAAGATGTGTGGGTCCAGCGAAAAGTTGAGGACTTCTCCTCTCAGCAAACCACGCAGATGAAATTCAGCGGGACTTGAGGGCCAACTGAGTTTTCAAGGCGGAAAACTACAAGTCGCCTCCAAAGCTTCCTCTGTTTGGTGGATCTTGGTATGCTGATGACCATCAGAGACTGCACAGTCCAGCAGGGTCGCAGAACAGAACAGGGCTGAAAAATGAGTGTGTATGAGCTGGTGGCTTTGCAGATCTGTTTATGAAGGCATTACAGGGGAGTGTTGGTGCCATGCGGGATTTGTGGTCCAAAGACTTTGGGAATTCACACATCAAAGCCACAATGCCTCGAAACCCGTTTCAAGATATAATGAAATATCTGCATTTCTACAACAAAGACACTCGTTTGGAACGTGTGAAAACGGACAAGTTTACTGCTCTTTCAAACATCTGCCAACAGTTTGTACAGAACTGTGTGTTGTCCTATAGTCTAGGGCAACATATTACTGTCGATGAGCAGTTATTTCCATCAAAGGTTCGTTGTCCCTTTCTGCAATACATTGCATCCAAGCCTGATAAATTTGGAATTAAGTTTTGGATTGCAGTGGATCTGGACACAAAATACATGTGTAATGCTATCCCCTATTTGGGAAAAGATCCCTCCCGCCCCACAGGAGAAAGGCTGTCTGAGGGCGTTGTTGTGAAACTGATGGAGCCATTTATGGACCAGGGCAGGACTGTAACTATGGACAATTTGATGAACTTTGTTATAGGTTTATGCAGGAAAAGGCAATACAAGAAGAAAAGATGAGACAGCATTGTGAGATGAAGAGACGTTCTCATGGTAAAACAACACAGTGCCAGGTGCGCAATCTCTGCAACAGGAACCACAGCACTGAGCGTTGTGTGCACTGCACACAGTATACCTGTCGCAAATGCAGGAAGGACTCACCTTGGGTTTGTGGAAACTGCTAAATGTTGTAGCTTTATATGTAGTGCTTTTCCTTGGGTGAAATCAATGTTACTCAAATCAATGTTACTCCAATACCGAAAGTCATACGTCATTTTCTAAGATGAAATGTTGAAAGACATAAAAAGGTGAGACAAGACAAAATACAATTATTCTCTAAGTTGTTCTTTCTTTCACATAGTGAGCTTTACAATATAAATGAGTCTGTTGGTGAATGGACAATATAAATAGGCTCTGCCTTGCCTTGTTGGAAAAGCATGGCTATGACCTGTTCTCAGCTCAGGAACTAGGACCCGTCACAGGTTATTTGCATTACAATAGGGACAGTTAGCAAGGTAGAGTGAATACACAAACCTGAAGAGTGGAGGGGGGCTTTCAAGAAAACGGAAATTCTCTGGGACTTCTAGTGTTAAACAACTGTGAGTTGAACTAAGATTTGCTACCTCTCATTTCAATCCCTTTTTGATTTTATTTCCACATATATCTTGCATGTTTAGTTTTAGTAGTGAATAGAGTCCAAGGTTGTTGAATCAGAGAATTACTGTAACAGGGAATTGCCTTTGGTTTAATAAAACAACAACTGTGGAATAGTAATTGTTTGTGTTCATTCCAATTCAGAGTTGCACGGTTACTCAGAATCAGAGCTACCCTCCTTTTGGAGATAACATCTGATATTAACACAGAGACATTTTCATTGGATTGGTGATAAAAAGGGTAACGGTTTAAACTCTAAGTGCAGTTATAAGTTGAGTTATCACCGTTGCTGGATAAATCTTATCGGTCGGAGTCCGTTCAGATCATTTGTTCCAGCATAACTGAGTTCATAACAGCTAATTAATAAATGCATTAGTAGAATAAATCGTTACAAGTTTATAGCTCTAGCATAGCATCACCACCATTTGAATTATATTTGTTATAGCTAATTTTTGAATTGAATGACTTTTTAAATTATAATCCCACATTATAATTAATAATAATAATCATATTCAATCAGCTTCTGGCATAACAACTCAAAGAGCCGAAGAGAGAGGAAGGAGAAGGGGAGCCTACCTCCAGAGGAGAGTTAAGGGAGAAAGGGGTAAGAAGAAGGAACAAAAGGAGAACAGTGAAGGATGTTGAGGCTAGTATCTCTTTACTCTGGGTTAAGCAGATTAAACGACTGTGACAGCAATCTGGCTAAACATTTGTAGCTGAGACAGACAGCAGGCCAAGGCTCATTTCAGAATGCAGTCATTTATGATACCAGCCATTTGAAAGGAATGTGGAGACAGACCAGGCTCCAGCTTAGAAGTATCAATTAACTCCACTGTGCTTTGTATGCTTCTGCTCTATATGAAATTTGACAGTATTCTTCCAAGTCCCCCTAGCTTTTAAAAATGCAAGACCTTGTGATCAGGCTGCTCTCACAGTTCAGACCTTGCAGCACTCTTTCAACGAATGCATTTTGGTTTACACACCATTGTTAAAAACAAAGTAACAGTGACTCACCTAATTTATTTAGGTATATTTACAGAAATGATTTCTTTATAGGTCATCTGAAGGCAGGTCCCATAAACATCAGAACATTTGCCAGCCAGGTTTTCCAAATTAATTTTAAGTAAATCAGCACAGAAGAGGAGAGAGGAGATGAGTTTGTGACCTGTCTGCCCCAAAGCCTTCCTGACGGAATTAACATTTAGACATTTGAATATGTTTTTGCCTCGTGAGACTGATGAGGAGTACTTTTGAGTGCAATACCATGGACATTTGATGGCGGCAGAATTATTTTTATGGGTGTTAGTCTATACGCGCTGAGCTGATTTAGCTTTTCCTTACTTTCTCTACTGCTGACACGAAAGGAAAGCAGAAAGTCTTATTTGCCCCCCCACAAAAAAAGAAGAAAATGTTAGATCTCCTATAAGGCATACACAAATCTTTATGTGACTGGACCATATGTGCTCTCACACATAACCCAATAGTGAATTGATGATGTCTCAATGCCCCGCCCCGGAGAACAGAAAGTGTAATATTTTAATTTGGAAGGTTTATGTTTGACCCTCTTCACCTAATCAAAATAAAATGGTCCCATATGACAGATAGTAAGATGATCTAAGGTGGTCTCCACTAATGGAACTTTTGGCTGGACTGTGTATCTGCGGCAGCTCTGCATCGGATCTGCACCAAATTAAGTATGATTGATCTTGGTCCAACCCTAAAAGGATGTTGTGCCATGATGTTAAAGCCATGATGAAATAATTGATGTCAGATTGAATTCTGACTATGTAACCGGAGGACAAATCAAAATGTATTCTGAGCAAGGAATTTCACCACCCTGCTGCAGGGACAGCCCTCAGAGCAGGGATTCCCTGTTGCTACAAAACCTTTGCTCCCACAGGACAGACCCTCAGTCTTCACTACTCCTTCCTGGGACTCTCAAGGAGAGAGTGTCCCCCGGCACAAGCCAACATGCGGGCCTCACGAGGCTCGAACGGCCACAAGCTGCACAGAACAGGCCTCCTATGAAACTCATCTCCCCCTGCTTCAATGGAGTGACAAAAGGGGGGGGGGGGATTATCATCCTCTGCAGAGCAGAGGACCCGACTGAGTTTGGAGATTCACCGACCAGAATCAGAAGCTAAGTTGCAGTCTAACTTCTGCGCAACCAGCCGCTGAAGTAAAGAATGCCGAAACAGCTTTGTTTATTTTTGTTAGCTCTTGCAGGAAAGCGGACTCGAGACAACACGATCAGAAACAGACTATGAGGGTGGTATGAGGGCTCGACGTCCACAGGTGGGGGTTATGCTTACAGCCCAACACTGTGCAGGGCGTTTGGCATTTGCCAGAAAACACCAACGTAGGCAAATTTGCCACTGGCGCCCTGTGCTCTTCACAGATGAAAGACGGTTCACGGAGGCATTGATGCTATTAACTGGCCCGCCCATTGCCCAGACCTGAATCCAATTGAGCACATCTGGGACATCATGTCTCACTCCACAGACTGTCCAGGAGTTGGTGGATGCATTTGTCCAGGTCTAGGAGGAAATCCCTCAGGAGACCATCCGCCACCTCATCAGGAGCATGCCCAGGCATTGTAGGGAGGTCATACAGGCACATGGAGGGCACACTTGCTACTGAGCCTCATTTTGACATGTTTTAAGGACATTACATCAAAGTGTGATCAGCCCGTAGTGTGTTTTTCCACTTTCATTTTGAGTGTGGCTCCAAATCCAGACCTCCAGGGATTAATACATTTGATTTCCATTAATCATTGATCATCAGAGTTGACTTACTCAGTAATGTATTACCAGTAATGCCTTACCAGAATGTCAAATGCTATTTCTTTAAATAAAAAAATCATATGGTCCTATTTGAAACTCCCTCGTTTCAACTGTGACCCCTACAGTACCTAGTTCCTCTTGTTATGCCATCAGAGCAATGGACAAAATCAGATTGAATTGGAAGCAAAATAAGTTTTACAGGCACCAAGGACCCGCCCCCTATGCAGGGTGTGATCAGTTCTATAAAAGCTTTGCTCCCACAGACAATCAGACTCAGTCTCCCCACTTCTTCCTGGAGCTCTCCAGGAGAGAGAGTCCCCCTGGACAAGCCAGCCAGGCAGGGGGCCCGAATGACCCACAAGCTGAGTAAAAATGTGCCTCTCTGAAACTCAGTTCCTGCTGTTTTGGTGGGGCAGCATTGGGGAGAAACTCATTTTCTGCGGAGCGGAGGACCCGACTGAGTTCAGAGATTGACTGACTAGATCGAAGCTAAGTTGCAGTCTGACTTCTGCGCAACCAGCCGCGAAGTAAAGAATGCCGAAGCAGCTTTGTTTATTTTTGTCAGCTGTTGCAGGAAAGCGGACGCGAGACGGCAGATCGGTCGCCTTCCCTCACCAGACAAGGTGAGAGCTCAGAGACCGTATGCAGGACGTCGGACCGGCCTACCCTACCCCGACCACCTTTTGGGTGGCTCAGAGCCGCATGTCTGCTGCTGCTAAGCAGCTATCCCCTGCTTTCAGGGATCTGCCTTGGATGGCCAAAGTGAACCGAACTTACATGAGGCACCGACAGGTTTGGCAGAGAAACAAATAGGGAAAGTTAAATGGTTGTTTGGAAGGTTTGAGTAATGCGGTTACATTGTGTTTTTAAACACATGGAGCTGACCGACATAGCTCCCGTTAGCATGTTGATACCATGCCATTGCCAATGTAATTTGAGTGTGTTTTTATGGTTGTAACAAACGTTATCTCAACAAGAGTTGTATACACAGATGGGATATTGATGTTTGTGTTATGTCATTACGACTAAATTAAAGCCGAAGATTTTTAAAGTTAGTGCCGAATGTCCGCTAGCGAAAATGCTATTAGCTTCGGGAACTTCCGGCTTCCCGGATAGGCATGAAATAGGCTAATTTCAAGGATAAGGCTTGTTCGTTTATCTCCGCCATCGTTCGATAGTGCTATGAGCGTTATTACCGCATTAATATGGAATATTAATGTCGATTTAAAGGCGTTTTGTATAACTTTAGAAGTAAGATTTTAGCGACCGATCGCTACAGCGACCCCGGATGTATAATCACATTAGTAAAATCAAGCGTTCCTAAAGTTTACAGATTCTTACTGAGAAAATCTCTTTAAAATGTTATTTTACGACCTGTCCAGGGTGTACCCCGCCTCTCGCCCAGTGAACGCTGGAGATAGGCACCAGCAACCCCCGCGACCCCATGAGGGATTAAGCGGGTCAGAAAATGGATGGATGGATGGATGGATGTTATTTTACCAAATAATGTTTTGTTTGACTCTGGATTTGCATTGTGAATGGGTTGAAACACATACCAAATGTTGTTGTGAATTAGTTAAGCTAATTAAAGCTCATTCCATGTTCTTTAAGATGAACTTTGGTTCTTTAACTCAGATAAAATGTTATTTCATCAAATAATGTTTTGTTTAATAGAGGATTTGCCTTGTGAATGGGTTGAAACACATACCAAATGTTGTTTTGAATTAGTTAAGCTAATTTAACCTCAATTTACATTCTAGATAAACTTTGGTTCTTTAACTCAGATGTGCAGTGGACCAGGATTCACTGAATTATTCTGATGATGATGATGGTCACCACTTTTATTTTGTCTTTTGTTTCTTTTGCATGTACATAGTTCCTTAGCTTAGCTTCATTTTATCTTCATTTTGCTTAGTAGTTTAGTTAAATTTCACTAGCCTGGTAGAGATTTGTTGATTGAAATATAGGGTTAATTCAGATAAACAGCATTATATAGTGATGTTTACTGGATGTTCACTTTATTTCTGTTAATAAATTCTTGAATTTGAAAAGAAGTTGTCACTACTTATTCTATATGTGTGCAGAGTTTGCAGTTAAAAGATCGCCAGTGCTCGAATCATCCCTTTCAACTATTGTCCTGATATCAGCTCTAGAGCTGATTAATTAAACATTAAATTAATTTAAACAGTGTATAATTGCACAACACTCTAAAGCTAACTTCCTCAAATTATTTGCGATAAAATTCAATAATGTCAAAGGGAGTATTTGTCCATCAAGGTGTCAAAGCTTTGGTCCTGGCTCTCTGCCTTCCCAGTCTCTGAATGTGTTTGATCTAATGACTCCGGTTCACTTGATATGCTGAAAATTTCTGCCTGTTCAAATTAATTCCTCCCTGTGGTGCTGTTTAAAGAAGTTCTCCCTGCTACCGGCCCTTGTCTACAATACAAGGGCCGGTAGCAGGGAGAAGTAAGATTTACAATACTTCACTTTCAACAGGTGTGGTTCCAAGTTCTTTCAAGTATGCTATCGTGAGCCATTTTTAAAAAAGTGCAATTTGGATCCTGCTCTGCTTGATAAAAAGAGGCATATCTTCAACATCCATTTTATGTCCAGGGTTCTTTAAAAAAAGTAGTAGCTAATTTCTTTTATGGAAAATCATGAGCTCTTTGACAATTTTCAGATTTGATTTCATAAGCTCCCTCCACATAAACTGCCTTACTTAAAGTTTTGAGAGATATTTTGATGTCTTTTGACTCTTAAGCATCCACGGCAATGGTTCTGGTGGATCTTACATACTGACGATCAAAGTATTTTGATTAATAGTGTTGAAGTTCAACCAGGAGGAAAATAAATGTAAGATCATGGGCTGAAAGCCACACAAAATAGAAGACCGTAGCAGACTCTCCTTGCTAAGTAACTGCCCCTCACAGCAGGGTGCCCATTGCTATAAAGCCGTGCTCCCTCCTTCCATCTCCCTCTTTTTCCATGACCATGGGCTCCAATTGAGTTTGGAGACATGCCACCATGTGCGGAAGCTAGAAACAAGGCTAAGTACAGTCTGTCTTCAGGCCATGTAGAGGTCCTGATCCTGAACAGCTAGCTTTCACCCTGAGCTAGCCGTTTACTTGCCACCGGTCGAAACAGCTAGCTTTCACCTTGGAGTATTTTATCGCAACTGTATGCCCCAAAGTCACCACAATGGAACACAAAGCCAGAGGTTTGGCAGAGATGAGCAGGGAAAGGTAGTGTGGGATGAAGTATGGCAGAGATTAGCAGGGAAAGGTAGGGTGGGATGAAGTAATTTAAAACGGTTTACTTCTAATTTGTTTTAACTGTATTTTTAAGGTTTGACTGAAGTTAAGACCTGAAGCTCACAGGCTAAGCTACCCGCTAGCAATCTTAGAAAAAAAGCTATGCCGATACATTTTGGGTTGTGTTTTGGTTTTTTCACTTTATTTTTCCTTTCTGACAAATAGGCCAATAAACAGCAACAACACAGCCGGAATGTAAGCCACACCATCACAACATCATAGCTTCCTGATTGATTAGCTTTAATATAGTTTGCTTCATCGTTTTCCTCCAGTTGTCAGCCAGAAGATAACAATTTCCTTATTAGTGTCCTGCAAGTGCTGCATGTTTTAGTTCAACTTTCTTTATAAACATTTCAACCTCTTGACACACTGTATTAATCGCTAGAATAATAAAAAGGCAATAATATCAAGAAGAAAAAACGAAAACTAATTCAAACTGTTTTTTCCTTAATACCCCCCCCCTCAAACAAAACCCAGTCAAGGTCTAAACATAAGACAAACATTTAACAGAGATCCAGTCCCTGTAACAAAACACTGTATGTGATGGTTTTTAAGGCTTTCGCCCACATGCAGAGCACACTCAGGAGAACAAGTGCAGATTTTACAGTATGTATTTGTAAGGGAATTGGGGAAAGGGACGACGGGAGCCGACGGCAGCGTCAATCGGGCCTCCACAGACGGAACTCGGAGGCGAGGACGCGCAGGTAAACTGTGGACAGAGAAGGAGAGGTTAGACGCCGGCAACGGTGCGTGTTCTACTGCGTGTTCTACTGCGTGCTGCAATGCTTACCACTCAGCGGGGAAGAAAACCGCCAGGGAGGAGGCAGAGAGTGGATCCTGCAAAGGTGAGCAGCCGGTGATGATATGGTAGCTAGCCGGCGGAGCAGGTGGCGGTGTGGCAGGAAGATGGGCCGGTGGAAGGTGGGAGTGATCTGTCGGAGCGTTTTGGGAGGCAGAGCAGCCTGGCTGCCGGCTGAAGGACCGCAGCGGTTCTCGGTGGGTCTTGGGATTAAGCTCGGAGAACGAGAGGGGCTGTCAAGTGGGATCCGGAGCGTGAGGCAAACTGGGACACATGAGAAACAGGTTAGCAAACGGGAGAGAGAAAGCTGTCGTCTGACAGTGGCCAACTGAGGCGTACCACACTAGGTTAACACTCTGGCAAAGTTCTGCTGGCTGCCTTCCGCTTAAATGCCTCCCCTCATCAGCACGCGATGATCAGCTGTGAGCCCCGGCCTTCCTGCCAATTACCGACCACCTGTGAGAGAGGAGAGAAAGAGGCAGCAGCGGCCTGACAGGCGCTGCTCGCTGGACCCTGAAACTGTAACACTACATATACTGTACTTACACATCCACCCATCTATACACATTCCAAAGCAGACAGGGAGTAAAACAGATAAAAAAAAGGGGGGGGGCTAATTCGCCTCGGTGTCAGGGAGCAAAGTGATGGTGCCTGCTAATAAAGGGAAAGGTCTCCGTGTCACCATGAATTTGCTTGTAGAGCCCTCAAGTAAAAGTCTGAAAATGTCCAGCTTCAGATTGTTAAGAAAGTCTCATGGTCATGGGAGGGATGCTAAGTTTTCATTTAAGTAAAATAAGTCTACGAGCCAGGAGGGTGGTGGAAGCTAGAGCTGATCTCAGAGAACGCAAAAGGTCCGGGGTCTGGAGGGATCTCACATATAGCTGACAGCGGATTTGGGAGGATTGTCTGATCATAGGCTTGACTGAGCGTTTTTAATACATTACCCCAAAACCCACTCAACTTAGTGAAAGCCCAAAACATGTGGGTATGATTAGATGGGGACAGTTCACACCTATTACAAACATCACTAACTGCTGAATAGATTTTTGCAAATGTTACGTTTGTGTGGTGCACAAGAATTAAAGAATATTTTGCACCGGATCAAGCCACGTCAGGCACAAATAGAAGACTGGTGAAATAAATTAGTGGCAGCCTCCTATTGTTCCTTCAGCACATCCACACCCAGCTCTCCCTCCCATGCCGCTTTGAATAAAGCTGCAAACTTTGAGTTATATTAAGAGAATTAAATATAAGTAAATACAAGACATTGTGGGTCTATTCCTAGGAAAGTATCCAAAAGTGTTTCAGTGGGTTGATTAGTATAGTATAGAAACATCTTTTCAACAAAATCTATGGCCGAAAAAAAACCCTGAAAGAGATGAGAATTGGGCAAGTGGAATTTAAATGAGAGTTCAGAAAAGAATGAAAATACATGCTATAAAGCTCCTTTACATTCCTGATCCCTCTGTTGTGCATTGGGCTGAAGACTAAATCAGTAACTGATGGAATAAAGTTGATTCTTAACTAATTTTTCATGAATTGTCTCCAGGTAGCTAATGTCTCTTTCAGTAAAGGATAATCCTCTGCCAGGGAGAAGGGAAGAGGGAAATGAGAGCAAAGCAGAGAGGATAATGAAGACACGTTTTCAGTTTGCAACCTTGAAGGTGGAGCATTACCATCATACCTCCAGTATAAGATTTTCTGCATATTAGCAGCCTAGTAGTATTGTCTAAAGTTGGGAAGGGCAAGAGCACCCAAAGATCTATTCAGCAAAAATAATAGAATCCATGAAAGTGCAAGATCAAGAAATGGAGGTTCTGATTAGTGCAAAGAAAAGTATCCCTAGCAATGAAGAGTTACTACTTGGTACATTATTTTAAAACCAAATCCTTAACTGCAGTTTGCTAATATATTTGGTAGTATATTCTGTCTAATTTACTCACAGTTTTTGCATCTTAATATTGCATTTTAATTTTGAGTTTTTTACATAATGCGATATTGAACCTTTTTAAAAAGATACATAATTTTCAAGAAAAACTTTGTTGCACTCTGCTCTCAGTGGTGCAAAGCCTTCTCTATCTGTAGTACTTACACAGCAATGTTGGGAAAATTCATTGGAGCATTTGCTGTTGTGTAATTGTATTTAACCCATATGTGGACAGAGGGATACTCTGTATCTGACTATGTCTCTGTGTGAGAGTAGGATGCAGCTGTAGGCAGAGTTGACCTTGAGGAGTGCTGTTAATCACAGTGGGTAAAGAGAACTAAGATGAGACACAAAGCTTTATTGGATGAAAATACCTTTGTTGTCAGAAATAGCAGTGATGAAACTGCTGACGCCAGACGCTGCAGTTTTTCACTGCATCGGCACTTTGAAACAGTTAGTGGCTGGACGCTCACTTTTTAGACTCACTGTGCAGTTTCAATGCAGAAAACCAGGTTCATTCAGGTAAATCCAGTAAAAAAGATAATTTTAGTGAATGCAGTCAGCCATAGATCTAATTAGAAAAATTATATTTAAGTTATGCAGATATCAGAGTGGCTATGCAGTCAGCCCCTCTAAAAAAGTGGACTTTTTATTCAGCTGCTAATGAACTCTTATGGAGCTACAATTGAAAACATACTGTGTCTCAGCATGACATGGTGGGGACATGACATGACCTCAGTGGGGAGGACAACACAGGGGATTGTGGGATGCCATCTACAAGATCTGAACACTGTTTATGCTGCAAGAGTCTAGAAAAAGAGCCAGATGCACTGCCAAAGATCATACCCACCAAGGCAATGCACTGTTTGTCACACTTCCTTAAACGAGGTAAATGATTCAGGAACATTAAATCAAAAAAACTTAAGAACAGATTCTTTCCAAAAGGTGAAGGGAGTTGCCCCCTTCTGAAAACCACCAGCCCAGTTCATACTCTGCTTACATGTTTACAAACATACTACTGGTGTAATGGTTTACTGATGAGATGAACCCGGTATTCAGCCAAACACAAAAATATGATGATCAGAATTTATTGAAGGAGATGATGATGAGTGGCAGACAGGCAGGTAAACAGAACAAAAATCCAATGACGGGAAAGGAAGACATCCAGGCAACACTTGAAAAGGGAAACGGGCAGACAGGACTGGGCAGAACAGACAGAACAGATGACTAAAAACGGAATCAAGGTGCTGGGAGCTCTTACCATACTGACGGGACCAAAAACAGGGGATGCATTCAGGGATACAGAGTGATGGGAATTGTAAGTAATGATACGGACCGACAACTAGCACAGGAAGGAGTGGTGCTTAAATAAACGGACAAACAGGTGAGCGGAATGAAAACTAATTAACCAGAGACAAGTGGAAGCAATTGCGGAGAATGACAGGAGCTGGGGAATAAACCAAAACCCGAGGATAATAATGAAAACAAGGCGCAGGCTAAAATCAGAACTAATACAGAAAACAGAACAACAAACATAATGAACCGGCTAAACAGGAATCCAAAACCATAAAGCAGAAAAAGGCAACAAAACCAAATCATAAACATGAACTACAATACAATACAGAGTCCAAACAAAATAATAACAACCCAGACCGGGTGAGTGGAGGGAGGTCCTGGATGGTGGGCCAGAGTCCAAATACAACAAAACTTAAACCAAAAACAACCCAGACAGGGCATAATTCAAAAAAACAAAAACAAAAAACAAACAAGAGTCTGGTGGGTGTCCCGGAGAACGACCCCGGCGAATCAGGCATGCCGGCGGGCGTCCAGGAGGACGGCCCCGATGAGTCAGGTTCTCCGGTGGGCGTCCAGGAGGACGGCCCCGGCGTGACAGGTAATCCGGTGGGTGTCCCGGAGGACAGCCCCGGCGAAACAGGATTTCCAGCGGTCGTCCCGGAGGACGACCCCGGCAAGTCAGGCGGACAGGAGACCGGCGACGGAGCAGAGCCCTCGGAGGCCGGCGATGGAGCATGACCCTCGGAGGCCGGCGGCGGCAGTAGAGGACCCTCAGAGGCCGTTGGTGACAGTAGAGGACCCTCAGAGGCCGTCAGCGGAGCAGGACCCTCGGGACCCGACACCTGGAGAGGGAGACAGCAAAAAGTGGCGCCGGACTAAAGGCTAGGGATGGCGCCGAGCTAAGGACAGAGGACGGCGCCGCGCTAAGGACCGGAGGACTAAGGGAGGCGCCGCACTACCAGTTTCGGGCAGGACCTGACTACAGGCTTCGGGCAGGGCCTGACTACAAGGTTCGGGCAGGGCCTGACTACAGGCTTCGGGCAGGGCCCGACTACAGGCTTCGGGCAGGGCCTGCCTAATGGCCTCGGGAGGCGCCTGGCTAATGGCCTTGTGAGACGCCTGGCTAACGGCCTCGGGAGGTGCCAAACTACGTGCTTCAGAAGGCGCCTGGCTAATGGCCTTGTGAGACGCCTGGCTAACGGCCTCGGGAGGTGCTAAACTACGTGCTTCAGAAGGCGCCGGGCTACAGCCTACTGACGGCACCGGGCTAAAGGCTTTTGGTGATGCCTGGCTACAGGCTGCAACTACTCCCAGTCCTTTGAAAAAGAAAAGTCTTATTATCAGTCTCTGGAGAGGTTCCGGGAGTGACAGCCAGTAAAAAAGCCCAGACAGCTGATTGTCACACAGGGTGAGTGAAGAGGATGGACCTGGGTGCTTCCGAGGACTCCGTGAGGTCCTTGAGTCTCCAGGAGACCTCTGTGTCTTGGACCCCCAGGGGCCGACAAACCCATTGAGGGACCCGAAGACCTCTCCGTCTCGACGTTGCGGGCCGGAGGCGGACCCTCCTGGGTCCCGACGTTGCGGACCGGTGACGGACCCTCCTGGGTCCCGACGTTGCGGACCGGCGACGGACCGTCCTGGGTCCCGACGTTGCGGACCGGCGACGGACCCTCCTGGGTCCCGACGTTGCGGACCGGAGGCGAACCCTCCTGGGTTGACGCGTCACGGACCGGCGACGGACCCTCCTGGGTCTCCTCGTTGCCAGCTGGCGGTAACTCCTCGAGGACAGAGACAGGAGCTGAGGCGTCGACCGGACCCTCGGGGACAGATGCGGGTCGAATGTAGAATGACCCGAGGGTCAAACTATAATGCCCCTCCACCTCGTTTAATTTTCTCTCCAGAGCTGGTGAGGGACGGGTTGCAAGGGCCTCCCTGAGGCTCTTAATAATGGGGGCAAAAGTCCTTATTTTATTTTCTAGAGCCAGATACTCGGCGTCACAGACGCCCCCAGGAGGCGCTGTGGGCTGCTCAGCAATCTGAATCTATCAGAGGTTACACTCAAAGATTGAGTCACAAAAATGATATAAAGTTTTCTGGTGTTTCTTGGAACATTTTAATAGAATGAAAGTAGAATTGAAGACAGTAAAGTCTGGTTATCTAAAGAAAAAGATGGTGGAATCAGCAACTGTGAGCTGCAGAGCTTATTAACTGCAGTGACCAGAGGAACATTTGCTTTAACTTTAGCTGACATTTAAAGATGATAAGTAAATGTTTGTTAGGTTCTTCTTCACATAGTAAAATATTCAGTAGAAGACAGAACATACTTTGAACACAAGAAAAACTGTCTAAAGTGATAATTGTCAATGCCATTGTGGTCTCTTTCACAGTCCTGGTCTAGCACTGACATCAAACAGAAGATATTTTCCCCCTGTTTCCTTTTTGAGTAGTTGATGATTAACTTGGGTTTGTGTCGTAACTTTTTTGAAGGAGACAGCTACAGAGAGTGAAATCTGAGGTGACAGTTGCAGAATGAATTATGCAAAAGAACTCTAACAATTTATATTTACTCTGTACATGTGCCTGCTGATGGGGAAAATGAAGATTTAAGCTATGTATAAGTTGTATCACACAAGTATGAAAGAGGTTTTGCTTTGTTGCTCTTCAGATTTAGATTTTTGGAAAATAACACAATAATTTTGATTTTCCTTTAGTTCTTTTAGTCCAGTAAGGTGTTTTGTTGTAGAAAAAATATCAAATTGAAGAGTTGTACTGTTAAAGGTAAATTACAATCGGCTTTAAGTTTCTTTGGTATTCCATGTACAGTTGAAATCATATATGTACATACACTGTATAAATATTGTTATGAAAATATATAATCATTTATATGATAATAGTGTATTTTAAAGTTATACAGAGTTAACCTTTAACACAGTAACCTGGGATGGGGAGGTTCCTTGCAGAATACAATGGATACATTCAGACTACAGTAATGGTGCCAGCTGCAGGACAGAACAGGAAATTTATGAGAGCCTTATAGAGCAGATAATGTTTTTAAAAAGCTTTCCCAGGGCCTGAATATTATTTCATTTTACTCCCAAGAAACAGGCCAGGGTAATAGATTACATTTAACGGCCGAGTGTCAGAAAGCACATGTCTGAGGCAGACTGAATGTCTCCAGAAAGGGGGATTAGTCCAGCCCCCTTTGGAGCCGTGTATGTGATAAAAGACATGTTCCGAGGGTAAACGGAGAGACACAACTTACAATTCATGGAAGGGATTTCGGGATAAGATTAGGCTATCCGCGTCGTTGATAAAACTTGTAAGTTGTCTCCCTTTTGGAATTCCTAATTGTAATAAAATATATGTATGTTTTAACTGTTTTTGCCTCTGATTAATTGTCCCCTCTATTTGCTGCCAAATCATCGAACCGGATGGCTGAGACGGGCCGTGATAACATGAAGTAGGAACGGGCCCTGAGTTTTATCACGTGACCCCGGATTTGGCTGTAAGTAGAGGACCTTTTTGAATTTGGCCACAAAGGAGGACTCTGTTCCAGCTCAGCCACAGCCAGAAACTCTGTTCCAGCTCAGCCACAGCCAGAAACTCTGCTCCAGCTCAGCCACAGCCAGAGACTCTGCTCCAGCTCAGCCACAGCCAGAGACTCCGTTCCTGCTCAGCCCACAGTCAAGGGTTCGCCGGCTCCTGTGTTCCGTCCTGGTCTCAAGTCTTCGGCTCCTGTGTTCCGTCCTGGTCTCAAGTCTTCGGCTCCTGTGTTTCGTCCTGGTCTCAAGTCATCAGCTGCAGAATCACTTCCTGGTCAGTCTCTCCGTGCTAAACCTACCGGCCAGCTTCTGCACCCTACAACTCCACTTAAATAAAGACTCTGGTTCTTCAAGTCATCCATTATCCACCTTGTACAATAAACTCTCTTAAATCCAGCTCTGTGTGTGCGTGCTGTGTTCATCCTAGACAAATATCATGACAATGTTTAAACCGAGAAAGGATTGAATGGGATTTATGTTTAAGTCTACGTCAAAAAACTTAAAATAAGATAGAAACGATAAAATAGAAATAAAATAAAAAAGATAAAATACAAAGAAAAAAAAAAGTCCTAAGATTTGGCCACCTTACCTCCAGGCTGACGAGCACTGGTGATTTTTAAGGCTGAGATGGAGCGCTTTCTCTGGAGAAGGGGACATCCTAACGTAGCGCAGCGATAGGGCCGGTCGAGATACGTTAGCATCTTTAAAAGTTGAGACTAAGAACAGTTAAGATCCTGAATGGTGACACTGTTATAGAATAATAGAGATTGATTAAAAGGGATCCCAGGGGAACAATTTGGGTTTGTTTCTCAGCTCCAGAACGGGGTTCTGGATGCACGACGGTTAGACCAGGAGATATTAAGTAAATGACAAGGTTCCATCGACTAAGGAAAGGACAAAAGGTCTCTTCTTGTCACGCAAGCTGTCTGTCTTAATATGTTATTTTTGTTATGTCTTGTTCAACAGTTTGCCTCGGTTAAAATGGGATCCATTGTGTGAGAAAACAAAGAGTGGAGTTTGCGGCTCCGGTGTGAGTCTGTCTGTCTGTGTGTGTGCGCAGAATCGAGTTTTGTGTGTGCGCGAGTGGTTACGTGTGCGTATCTCTGACTGTGAATCGCTTTGTACGTGTAGTAGTTACGGTGGAAAAGTACTGTGTCGAGTTAAGTGTAGTTTGTAAGAAAGCGAGGATCATGGAAGGAGCCTTTGATCAGGATATTCAGGATAATCAATGGGGCTCCGCTCCCTGGAAATCTTTGGGAGAACAGGTCGAGGCGCTGATGGGCTTTGTTGAAACGCATGAAAAGTTGGACAAGAAGACGCAGTCTGAGTGGAGACAGAAAGTCGTAGAAGCTGTTACGGCAGAAGAGAAACGGCTGGAAAATGGTGAACCGCTTGGCAAGTATTTGGTAAAACAGTATGTTAAAAGTAAGAAACATATGAAGGAATGTACACAGAAACAACAGAAAGTTGGTTTGTTGCATTTTGGGAAATGCAACCAGGAAAAAGATAAGGCAGACAGAGAGGTTAAATCTTGGGAAAAATTGTTGGTAATTTGGCAGGTAATTAAACATTTATTTGAAACAAAAGAACAACCAGAACAGTGTCCCGCACCGCAGGGCAGGTCTCTGTCAAGGTTTTGTTTACCGATGAACTCAGGACGCACACACGGGACTAAAAGTTTGAGTCTTTATTGAGGGAAGAATGCTGGGTGGTGAGTAATGAAGACCGGAGGTTCAGGACTGCAGAAGGTCAGGGATGTATGTGATGGCAGGAGCTGACGGCCCGGCGTGACAGAGAGTCACGACCTTCCAGGCAGCCGGGAATGCTCAGTTCTGCTCGGCTAGCAGCCCCGTAGCCACAGCAGGTTAGCAGTTCGTTGGCAGACACCAGGACACAGAGCTGAGCTTCTCCAGGGCGGCTGGTCAGGTTAGCAGAACTTGAGAGACACAGGCGAGCATCGCCACAAGGCAAAACAGGCGAGCATCGCCACAAGGCAAAACAGGCGTACGACAACGCCAGAGGGAAGAACAGGCGTACGACAACGCCAGAGGGAAGAACAGGCGTACGACAACGCCAGAGGGAAGAACAGGCGTACGACAACGCCAGAGGGAAGAACAGGCGTACGACAACGCTAAAGGGAAGGAACGGGCGTACTTAACGCCAAAGGGAAACCCGCCGGGACGTGAGAAAAACGCCGGGGCTCGGGGAAGAGAACGTCGGGATGTGAGGGAAGCAGGAACATCTAAAACGCCTAGGAACAAGAACGGAGGGCGTACTTACACGCCGGGGAACCGAGAACAGAGGGCGTCCTAACCCGCCGGGGAACCGAAAACAGAGGGCGTCCTACACGCCGGGGAACCGAAAACAGAGGGCGTCCTACACGCCGGGGAACCGAAAACAGAGGGCGTCCTACACGCCGGGGAACCGAAAACAGAGGGCGTCCTACACGCCGGGGAACCGAAAACAGAGGGCGTCCTACACGCCGGGGAACCGAAAACAGAGGGCGTCCTACACGCCGGGGAACCGAAAACAGAGGGCGTCCTACACTCGGGGGAACCGAAAACAGAGGGCGTCCTAACACTCCGCGGAACCGAAAACAGAGGGCGTCCTAACACGCCGGGGAACCGAAAACAGAGGGCGTCCTAACACGCCGGGGAACCGAGAATACAGGGCGTCCTAACACGCCGGGGAACTGAGAACACAGGGCGTCCTAACACGCCGGGGAACCGAGAACAAAAGGGCATCCAAACGGGACTAAAAGTTTGAGTCTTTATTGAGGGAAGAATGCTGGGTGGTGAGTAATGAAGACCGGAGGTTCAGGACTGCAGAAGGTCAGGGATGTATGTGATGGCAGGAGCTGACGGCCCGGCGTGACAGAGAGTCACGACCTTCCAGGCAGCCGGGAATGCTCAGTTCTGCTCGGCTAGCAGCCCCGTAGCCACAGCAGGTTAGCAGTTCGTTTGCAGACACCAGGACACAGAGCTGAGCTTCTCCAGGGCGGCTAGTCAGGTTAGCAGAACTTAGGAGACACCAGAGCACAGAGCAGAGCCTTTCCAGGATGGCTAGTCCAGTTAGCAGTTCTCTGGAGACACCAGGATACAGAGCAGAACTTCTCCAGGGACAAACAGCAAAGTAAGAGACTATGAAAACTGGCAGGACTAACCTTAAACAACAAAAACAAATCTTCCAAGGCAAAAACAGGGACTGGCATGGAGAGGTGTGGAATGATGACGGCCCAGTGCTGAACTGAAGGCAGAGGCAGGTTAAATAGAACACTTCACAGGTGGAACCAGGGTCTGGCTAATTGACTGGTAAATGATATCAGGTGTGACTGACTGCTGAGGAGGTGAAGTGAAAATTGACAGAAAATAACTGATGACTGAAAACTAACAATAAATAAAGTCAAACCTAACCCAAAAGAGATGAAAAAATGAAAATAACAGAAAAACAAAGCCAAACCAAAACTCAACCATGACAGTCTCCACCCCCATATAATTTAAACACTCCTTCTGCCAGACTGTATCCAGTCCTAGACGTGAGAGGTGGAGAGCTAGTGGTAGAATCGGTCCCCGGTTACACCCCCAGGAACAACACATTTTTAGACAACACTCAACAATGACATACGTCACTTAATACTCCATACATATCCCTCACCCCTTTGAGGTGAGGGATATGGGTGGTGGAAATGTCTTACAGACTTTTCCACGACCAGTTGTTTTTACCAGCATTCTCTTTACTTCTTGAAGTTTCATAAGTTTAACCATTACTGCCCTAAACGAACCTTTAGGAGCTGTGTTCATAGGAATATATGTACAGCACTGATTACCAAACATATGACAAACACCTCCCTTACTTGCTAAAAGCCAATCTAAAGCTTGTCTGTTCTGCATTACCATTCTACTTGTTTCATGTAGTTGATTTCCCATTGCCATAAATCCTTCAACCGTGAAATTTATCATCCTTTGTTGATTATAGTAAACGTAGTTTATCCATTCAAAATTTTTATTAACTGTAACCCAAGGTACAATAGACTCAAAACCTGCTTTAATTTCATGCTGTGCTTTAAATTCATCTGGAATTCCTCTTGGTTGACCAATAAGATTTAAATAAACTCCTTCATTTAGTCCGTAATCGCCCAGACTCCGACGAGACCTAGTTTTCCCTTTTTCAATCTGAGCTAATTCTTTTACCCCTTCATACACTAAAGTTATCGGTACTTTCATTCGTACTAATGCACAGAGCCCTACCCACTTGAGTGGTAAGGTGTTCACTAGCATGTCGTCACCACACATCCAGTAACTGTCTGCCACTGGATACGTTTGATCTCCTAAAAAGAAAAGTTTGGGAATAGTCATAGTTATATTTTGACAGTCCTCTTCTATAAAATCTGGGTTTTCAAACCATACGGGCTTTGTAGCAAACACTGGTGTTACATTTGCATGCTTAAACCAAGATAACACCCATGTTACATTACATTTTACAGTGGTGTTTCCTACATTAATTCCTTCATTGTCCTCAAAACCTCCACTGACGAAACATTTGTACTCTGCGTCATAATCTATTTCATAATCCGTAGGTGGAACATTATCTATAGTACTGATGTCAAATTCTGCACACAATGATTCTAATTTATACCCTTTCCATTTTTCTAAATATTGATGAGAGTTTCTTGAGCCATATAATTCAATTCAATTCAATTTTATTTATATAGCGCCAATTCATGAAACATGTCATCTCAAAGCACTTTACAAAGTTAAGTTCAATCATATTATACAGATTGGGTCAGATTATACAGATTGGTCAAAAATGTTCCTATATAAATAAACCAGTTGATTGCATCACAGTCCCGACAAGCAGCATTCACTCCTGGAGAAGCGTAGGGCCACAGGGAGAGTCGTCTGCATTGTACATGGCTTTGCTGCAATCCCTCATACTGAGCAAGCATGAAGCGACAGTGGAAAGAAAAAACACCCGTTAGCGGGAAGGAAAAACCTCTAGCAGAACCGGGCTCAGTATGAACGGTCATCTGCCTCGACCGACTGGGGGTTACAGAAGACAATAAGATATAAGATATAAGAGTCTGCAACTCAAACCACACATAGGTAATTTAAAAAATGACACTGCGTCTTCTCTTAAAGTGAACTCACCATTCCTACATTTCTCACGTTGTACAAATGCACATTTGACGTGTATTTTTCTGGTGTATTGTCCTCGGGATCCCTTTGGGATGCTATTTTTGTTTCTACATCAAAACCATTGTCCTGTATGTATGGAATAAATGAGCACTGGTTTATCCCATACTCCTGTATGTCCTGTTTGACACTTTTTCCACACAATTTTTGATCATTGTAATAAATGTTCACCTCAAACTCTTTATCTAATTTTGTACGAAATTCTGTATCGGTTACCGTTGCTTTCCATTTGAATTCAGCATGGGTCTCTCTTTTCTTATGCATCCTTTTTGTTTTTACTCCTAATTGTTCTTTAAGACCTAGATGAGTCATTAACTTTAGTTTAGCTGGCAAAAACACTGGTGTGTACTTGTTCAAACCCATTAACGTTGTGTTGTACTTATCTTGCTCTACAAAGGTGGATTTCCATTTATAGACAGAAGTCCCACATTTCATGGTTGGATGTCGATCGTCTCGACCCACACTACTCGTTGCTCTCTCCACTCGTGGTTGAGCTGATGTTGGTGCCGTCTGCAGGCTGTGAGGGTTCATCTCCGGCCTCGCCGTTGTTAGGTTCACCACTTCTGCCAACATCCACAGGTGAAATGTCATTAATACTAATCTCATTGCTGCAAACTGTCGGTTCACACTCTTTTCCAATGTCTGGCTTCACAATATCTGTCTTCACAGTGTCTCTGGCGTGTACTTTAGTACAATGAGTCAAATGATACCACGTATCACTCCCGTCTACTTGGACGGCGGTTGCGGTCGCTCGTTTGACATCAAATGGTCCATCCCATCACAAGCCATTCCATTTTCGTCTGAACACCTTCACGTACACCAGGTCTCCTGGTTCGACTGGTCTCTTCACCACCGACTCTGGACAGGAACTTCTGGCTTTTTCCTGCAGATAGATAGCTCTATGAATAGCAGTTAGTTGATCCATATATGCTTTCAACTCTGTTTGTAGCTGTTCAAGCCTCCATTCAGGCACTGGCATTGTTCTGCCTGTTAGCATTTCATGCGGGGTTTAATGTGTGCTTCGGTGCAACTGCATGCGATAGCTCATTACCGCAAGCGGCAAAGCATCAACCCAGTTTAGTTTAGTAGAAGCAAGCAGTATTGTTACCGGGTAACCCATTGTTATGGTTGACGCTTTTTCATAAGCGTAGTAGACTGCTGCTAGACCTTGATAACATGGTGGCCAGCCTTGGGCCACATTGTCTAGTTTAGTGCTGTAATAAGCAATGGCTTGTTTTTGTCGTCCTACACAGGTTTCTTGCATTAGTACAGCTTACGCGTACATGTTTTTCCTGTTGGCTACATACAGGTAAAATTGCTTGTCGTAGTTTGGCAATGCCAAAGTTGGTGTCAAAAGCTATTTTAGCTTCAGTCGTCCATTTTAACACTGCTTTCAATGACAGGTTTCCTGTTTCTTTTATTAGTTCTCTAAGTGGTGATGTTTTTTCCTCCATAGTTTTCAATCCAGTCTGCATTGAAACCTGTCATTCCCATGAATGTCATCATTTCGCCGACTGTCCGTGGACTTGGAGCTTTGCTGACACCTTCCAGTTGAGAAGGTGAAATGCCAACGGTTCCTTGTGATATTTGTCTTCCTAGGTAATCTACCTGTGGTTGACAATACTGTAGTTTTTGTTTGGAGACCTTGTGTCCTCCCTCTGCTAATCTTTGTAGAACTTTGATAGAGTCTTGATGACAGTCATCAAGTGTGTTTCCGCAGATTAACAAATCATCCAGATACTGTAACACAGTTCTGGTTAAATCGAGTCCTTCCAAATAATTTTTTAGCACCTGATTAAATATGTGCAGGCTGAGTTTAAACCCTTGAGGCAATCGGGTATAACTGAGCTTTTTACCTCTGTGGGTAAATGCGAATAAATGTTGTGACTCATCCGCTAGCGGAATGCTGAAAAATGCTGAACAGAGATCAATCACGGTGAAAAAACGTGCTCCAGATGGTATTGAATTTAAAAGAGTGTTTGGATTTGGCACATCCGATTCTGCGTCTACTATTATATTGTTTATTTCTCTTAAGTCACAAACAAGACGGTATTTGTTTTTGTCTGCTTTCAGAACTGGAAAAATTGGAGTGTTGCATTGACTTTCTACTTCCACCAGCACACCTGCTAGCATCAATCCGTCAATGTTTTTCTGAATGCCTTGTTCTGCTTCTGGTTTTAATGGGTATTGCTGGCGAAAAGGAAACCGTGCATTTGGTTATATTTGAACTGAAACTGGTTCTGCAGATTTTATTAAGCCCACATCAGTGTCATGTTTGGACCATAAGTGCTCAGAGACATTTTTTTAGCATGTCCTGCATTAATGGTTGATCTTCAAAGGAACCATCTTCCTCGGGCTGATCCTTTAGATCAACAGGCACTGTCACAACTTGTGTTTTGCTGTCATTGTCATTTCACATATGATCTTGATAATTATTCCATCACTTGATTGTAAAATTAATGGGTTATCTGTGTCTTCCCATGTTGCTTCGGTTGCAAGTTTCATCATTGGTCCCAGATCTTTTGCATGAAATCCTTTATTTACAAACAATGTTATGTGTGGTGCTGATTCTGGAACATTGTACCACTCTGAAAGGAAATCATTTTGTTTCACATTTAAAGCTGCGCCCTGGTTTCCAATAACAATGCATTTTGTTTCAAGATTAACAGTTATGTTTTTTATAGAACTGTCCCATTTTTCTTCAAACTCCATGCTCTTTGAAATGTCATAGAACATGGTGCAATGGTAATCTAGGAAAGGTTTTCTGGCTTCTGGAATTTGAGCTTTAATGTACCGGCCCCATTTAGTGACTACATCTTCAATTGGGCCTGAAATGTCTCCTAGCCAATAAACATTAGCTTCATGTGTTTGCATGTACATTTGAAAATCCAGACCTGCTGTGTCAACATACAAACCCTGAGGTGAACACCAAATTTTTAATTTCATCTTGCACAATGCATCTTTTCCCAACAGGTTAATTGGTGTTTGATTGGAGACAAGGATTGGTATTTTTATCTCATCCTCATCAGTTGCCAGTTGTACAGGAGCTGTCAGTTGAAATTAATTTATCAGACATGGGGAGGTCCTTTGCATAATTTGGATTTACACACGTGTAAGCTGCTCCTGTATCGACCAGCATTGGTGTTTCTTTTTCTTCAATTAGAATTTTTAACATAGGTTCATTTTCAGCACAGTCGCTTACGATCGGGCACTGGTTCTCCCCTGTAAGGTTCTCTGGGCCCCCCTAGTAACCGAAATTTGGTTGGTTCACAGGACGTCTTGTTGGACCTGGACGGAACCGGCCACGCGATTGTCTGCGGTAGGTGTTGTTGCCTCTTGGGCAATGCTCGGCACGATGTCCAAGTTCATTGCATGTCCAACATGCTCCCATTATTCCAGGTGCACCAGGCACCTGGAATAATGGGAGCATGTTGGCCCGTCTGTTAGTCCAGGCGGGACCTCTTTGCTGTTCTCCACGAAGCCCATATGGCTGTGAGTTAAATGCTTGAGGATAGACGTTAACCACCGGTTGTTGCAACTGGGTGGGTTGAGGAGCCGGAAAACTCCTTTGTGGTTGATTTGTCACATCAGGTACAGGTTCTGAAAAACCTTGAGGTGGGGTTACAGTACATTTTCAGTCACTTTAATCATTGTGGCTTGAGTCTTGGCTTTGTTTTTTCCTGACAGTTCTCCAAGCTGCATTTGTGCCAGTTTACTTTGTATGTTTTTATCTTGTTCTGCAATCTTCATTTCTTCTCTTCTGTACTTCTCCACTGCATGTATCACATGATCACGGAGCTCTCTGTGAGGCATTGAAGTCAGAGCCACCACATCCTCGAGCCTGCTTCTCACTGGACCAGGCATTGCTTCAATTTCCGGTTCCGGAATAGAGTTGTCAGCACAGGGCTTTTGTCAACTTCCTCTTCTGTTTCCTGTTTCCATCTTTTTAGCTGCTTTGCAATATAAGACGCTGGATTTTCTGCATTATCGATTGGATCTCCTCTTAACGCTTTTGGGTCAATCTTAGTCGGATATTCTTTTTGCAGCGCTTCCCACAATGCGAAATAAATTGAATCCAATTCCATCCGCTCTCTGTTGGAGCATCCACGCAAACCGTTCTTTTAAGACGTTTTCCATAGCAGGTGTTCCCAGGCACTGTGCAAAAACAGCCTTTATATCACCAAGAGCTAACATTTTCCCGATAGATTCTTCTTCAAACACCTTTATCCACTTGCTGGCACCCTCATTTATGTCTGGCAATCTTGCGACCAGGCCAACTAAGTCTTGAGAAGTCCATGGGACATAATGAGCAATGTTCCCTTTTACAAGTATAGGTAACTGTTTGTTATCTGTGTATCTATCAGGTGAATGTATGTTGGGTCTGTATCTCAACTTAAAATCACTTCTCCTTCCAGAAGTGGCTCGTGTTCCTACTCTAGGGTCTTTTACTGCCTCTTGTTCTGCTATAAGTGGATTTTCCACTAAGAGATCGCTGGCATTTTCTGGTGCAATATTTTGTCTTATGGCTTCCTCTTCGATTTCCTGTTCTAACTAATTATGGTGCGATCAATTTCTCTTTGCAAATCTAACCCTTCGTGATCTAGGTTTACCCAAAATGAATCACCCTTTTGCTTCCCAGCATAGTCTGCATAACAATCCACTCCACCCATAGGATTCAGAGTCAACGATCTTCTCGGATTCCCAGATGTCTTCTTTGTGGTACTGCAATGCTTAGGTGCCAGATTCTCCGCGTTTACAGGGGAATCTGAGTTAATTCGGCCTGCATTATGTGTTGCAACTGAAGCAACTGGAGATCCTGACTTATGCATAGACGAATATATGTTTACTAGGGCGTGATCATTTTGTTGTGTTGCATGTACATTTTGGTGAGGCGACCCTCCTGCGTTCGTAACACTGATATGCGAGGCCTTTGTCATAATCTCTTTATGTTCTGTGGAACCGCTTTCACTCCCACCCCCTTCAGTTCTATCTTCAGAGAATCCTTGTTCTTGTACTGGAAATCTCCCATAATATTGACTGTGCCAGAAAGACTTGGATAGAGTCCAACAGATTTAAAATCTTTTACCTTACCATTTGCAGACTGCTGTTTCAATTCCATAAGTTTCTGTTTTAATGCACTTCTATAAGCCTGACCTTCCTCCTTAAATAGATTTAGAATCTTCAGCTCGAGGTCACGTTTTTCTTTTCTTTTTTTAGTATTATTGTTTGCCTTGTAATCCATAATTCTGACTTCCATTTGCTCACAAAGAGACGTGTCAAAACTGCCTGTTTCAGGCCAGGGCGAGTTAAACTTCTGTGTTCTTTTGTTCCACTTTTTAGAGATCTTTGGAATTTTTGAAGCATATTCAGGGTGTTTTAACCCAATAATAACGATGGGAATGTTTGCCATTTTGCTCTGTATTAGTTCGGTTAAACCAAAATAAGAAAACCAAACTAAAAAGGCACCACGGGGTTAACTTCTCTCGCAGAAACAAAGAAATCCCTACAGACTGAACTGTTTCCTTTCAGAGATTTGTGTGCTTCTCCTCCGGGCGGGGCTGCGCCCCGTGCTCTCTCCAGCTGAAGAAAAGGGAGGGAGAGAACTGTGTGTGTATGATTCCTCCTTGGGCGGGAGAGAGCTGTGTGTGTTTTGGCACGAGCCACTGACAGTCTAAAAATAACCCAGGGTGCTGCTTTTCCTTTCTCCCACTGACAGGCAAAAAGCAGGCAAGCTCGCAGATCCTATTGTTGAAAAGTCTCCGCACCACAGAAACCACTGCACAATTATTGTCCAACCTTCAAACACAAAGTTTAAGTATCTGCACCAACATCTTTTCAACACAGCAGCTTCAATAAGTATACACACTTTGGTCCAGCAGTGTTGCCAACTCCTCAGTAAGGAAAGCAGCTATTGGCTGTGCTAAAAGTCGCTAGAAGTCGCTGAATGACGTCATCACCTAATTTGCATAATCTGCCACATGATGTGATGTGCAAATTATTGACGCTGTGGGAGAAATAACGTTGTTAGAGAGAGACAAAAAGTGAGTAAAAACACTCAGAATATATAGAGCTACTTTTTTCTGTCCATTAATGTTTATTTAGTATTATTATTATTATTTTTTTTTATATTAATGTTTAATTTATTACAATACTAACCCTCCTCCTTTACCCGGGTTTGGGACCGGCAAAATGAACCATAAAGAGACACTATGGCGGAGTTACAATTTTTTTTAAACTTTTTTTTAACGTTTTCTTTTTTCCCTTGTGGTCCACCAAGGAGCCTACAAATCACGGTAAAACATGAACATGTGGCTGTGTGAATCAAACGCCGTTATTTATTTAGGATAAAATATTTCAAATTCAGTTATTTATGATCAACCTGCACCTTCAATCCCGGCGCATGTGCGCTTTATTTGCAGTCTGGATGCTGAGGGTAAACATGCTGTGTCTCTGACTGAAGCGCTGAGAGGGACTCCTGCTTTAGCGGGGGAGAACGGAGTTGGGAAGGGGGAGGCGCCCCACGGCAGCACCTGCCGCTGGAGGACAAGAGGAGGAACGATACGTGCTTTCACGTAAGAGTCTCCAAAAGTCGCTAGATTTGTTGCTAGTCGCTTTTTTGAAAAAGAGTCGCTGGAGGGGTCTGAAAAGTCGCTAAATATGGCGACAAAGTCGCTGAGTTGGCAACACTGTGGTCCAGTAAGATTTCCTTACAAAAAATAAAGTTTCCATGCACTTTTGCTTAGACACTCTTTACCTTTACAATGGGACTTTGAAGAGAAAAACAAAGCAACAGCGAACAAAGCTCAGGTTCATACATGCGTTTTAGTCAACCAACAGAGCTCTCATCATTTAAACTCACACGTAGACGTCTGTCACACAACACATCTCAATCACTCTTTCTTAATCATTCACTTCTCATCTCTCTTCTCACTTTCCACTTTCTCACTTTCCCACTCTCCCGGGAACTTGGTGGGTTTTTTCTAATGGTCCAGATGCCCAATATTCCTGGATTTCTACTGTGCGCGCATACAATTTAAATCATTTTATCGGACCCGTAGCTAAAAAAAAGTAAAAGTAAACGTTTATATTTCACGTGCTCCAAAGCAAGGCCTTCTATTTCAAATTTGATAGGAGGCTCTTTTCACCTCGTTTACCTAAACCGGAGTACTCAACAAACCAGACTGCAGTTAACTCTTTAAGGCCATATATTTCATTGGACTCCCACACGGAATGATCCAAGAAATGCCTTATATTCTTCTTCAAGCTCTTACATTAACAGGGCCACACCCTAAAAGACTCCGACCAGCCGGACGTTTCTAAAATTAACCTCTCACGATGATTTTTGATTCTAAAAAGTTATATATATTAGACGAACTTCAGCTAGACTGCAAAAGTCAGATCCATTCACTATCCACCTGCCACACTAGCAGTTAACGGTGCAGGGATTCAAGCGGCTGGGAGTAAACAAATCACTTCCTTTTAAGTTGTCGCGTGTCGTCAATTGTGTAGGAATTCCATACCATTCCGCATCTTGTATGTTGAAGACAACTCTTTCCTCACGTGGGAAAATAATGAGAGATGACAAGACCTCTCCCTAATTGTCAAACAATCAAAAAACACTTTTCCCAAATCAAACCTCACAGACGGCAGTTTTTTCATTAACAAGCAGAGAAAGAGACAGAGAGAAGTATAAAAAAAAACACTCACCCTCTGTCCTTCTCCGTCTGCGTTTGCCCCGGCACAAAGTGGCCAGCTCGCGCCGAGGGCCCTACACCGCCTCCCGGGAAGAGGATCTCCCTTTTTCCCTTCACGTCGGGGTTCACCAATTATGTGGGAGATTATTTAACTATTGAACCTCAAAACAAAGAAAGACGACACGGGGAAACGAGGTTCCTCTGTTCTGCCAACGGAGAACTTGTTTATTCCACTCACACGTGCAACGGGTATAAGCAACAAGTTCTAATTACAATACAGTGAACGGGCCTTTTATAAGTCACAGATGTGTGTGCGTTACAATAAGAATCTGTGTGTCTCCATTGGTGTGTATTGCAAGCTAATAGCGTCCAATGTGGGGCCAGCTTTTTGGCAGGCTGGACTTCACTTCTGGTAAACATTTG
Source organism: Fundulus diaphanus (assembly GCA_037039145.1). Lineage (NCBI taxonomy): Eukaryota > Metazoa > Chordata > Actinopteri > Cyprinodontiformes > Fundulidae > Fundulus > Fundulus diaphanus. The sequence goes on from CM073125.1 coordinate 5,212,938, forward strand.
GCTCAAAGCACAAAAACAGACCGATTAATCCCGCTACTTGACATATCTTTGGAATACTACAGTTAAACAGTGTTATCGCTCTCCGTCCAGATGTTTCCTCTCTTTTACTCCCATTGCTGCTGCCAGGGCAGCCTGACCTCAATGATGTTTATCAAACTCCTGCAAGAGCCATAAATTCTGTTTTAAATGCAAACACATTTTTCTGTCTGCCGTTGGCTGAAGAATGCAGATGTTTTTTCATTCACTTATAAAGGTCGCCAGCTACATTACACCAGACTGCCACAGGGATTTGCCCTATCACCAGGTATCTTTAATCAGGTTTTGAAAGATGTTTTACAGACATGTCCTCTGCCGAGAAACACCACTCTTATTCAGTACGTGGATGACCTGTTGTTGGCTTCACTTACTGCTGAGATCTGTCTTCAGGCCACGGAGCTAGTTTTGAGACACCTTCATCAACATGGGTTAAAGGTCAGTAAGGATAAATTGCAAATTGCCAGGAAATAGGTTTCTTTCCTGGGCCGTGTTATCTCCGCCGGAACAACCAGCATGTCTTCCAGTCATAAGCAGAGCATTTTAACACATCCTAAACCGCTTCCCGTGAAAGACATGCTGTCTTTTCTGGGATTAACTGGTTACAGTCGTAACTACATTCCCGGGTACACTGATCTGACACAACCTTTGAGGGACCTCGTGAAGACGCAAGGTATGAGAAAACTAAATAATGTTTTGATTTGGACTCAGGAAGCGGAAGAAGCATTTGTTTTGCTTAAACAAAGACTTGCATCTGCTGCTGAGTTGACTCTTCCTGACTACTCTATACCATTTTTTCTTGATGTTTCTGCAACAAAACTAGCACTTAATGGCGTTTTCTTCCAGGAAAAAGAGGGAGAGAGGAAAGTCCTAATGTACATATCAGTAATGTTGGACAACATGGAAAAACGTCACCCCCAATGCACACAATATGCAGCAGGAATAGCTAGATTGATTCAAAAGACTACATTTAGTCATGGGACATACTTTAAATATTTTGACAACTCATAGTGTTAATCAAAATTTCCTTTGATCACAATCCCTGGGAAGGAAGTTATTCTTGATTACACAGACATGGTGACCCCTGCTGGAGGCTTCAAGTATTTGTTGGTGTGTGTGGACGCTTTTACAGGGTGGCCAGAGGCCTGGCCTGCTAAAAGAGAGGACAGCAAGACTGTGATAAAATGCCCTATAAGCCATTACATTCCCAGGCACGGGTTCCCTGAAAAGATAAGGACTGATAATGGAACCCACTTCAAGAACCAGGACCTGCAACGAGTGGAGTCCAGTTTAGGACTCACACACAGGTTTGGCACCATGTATCACCCTCAATCACAAGGGAAGGTCGAAAGGATGAATCAAAACCTAAAAAATAAATTTGCTAAAATCTGTGCACAGACAAAATTATCATGGGTTGATGCCTTGCCTCTCACTCTGATGTCAATCAGGTCTTCAGTTAATTCCACCACAGGATACACTCCTTACGAGTTGGAGACCGGAAGAAGTTTTCCTGGGCCCCAACGTCGACCACTGGGAGCTGCAGGTGACTTACAGAATCTGACGAATAAGGAGTATTTCTCTCAGTTACAGACTGTTGTGGAGGCGTACACCAGGATACAAGGAAATCCCAAGGAAGGAGAAGGAGGGGCACCACCTCCAGACGTCGACTGGGTTTGGCTCAAGGTCATCAAAAGAAAGTGATCGGAGCCGAGGTTCACGGGACCCTTCCAGGTGGTCGAAAGAACCTCACATGTGGTGAGATTGAGAGGAAAAGGTAACACGTGGTTTCACTGGAGCCAGTGTGCACCTCAGAGGTCGTTGAAGGAGGTTCAGGAGGTCTAAAGGAGCGGGTCAGCTGATTGGGCTCAGTCAGCTGTAACTAGAACCAGACACAGGGTCATAATAAAACCCTCTGGTTCTTGACACTACAGGCAGTCTACCTGTGTTGAAGTTCGATTTCGAAGATTCATCACGGTCATATTGAGTGGCTGTGGGACGCCACCATTCTTCTAAGAATGCCTGGAAGGAAGAAGATGACGTTGTAAAAAAACCCAATAAAACTTTGTAAACATTTAAGTGATTTTATATGTTTTTTATTCTTCAAAATTTGACTATAAGAAATGGTGGGATATTGATTTAGTTTTTACAATATTTTTTGGTCTTATATTTGTGTGATACTTTGACTTGTTTGGACTAGAATACTGTTATTGTCAGGGTTTGTTTATCGATGAACTCAGGACGCACACACGGAACTAAAAGTTTGAGTCTTTATTGAAGGAAGTATACTGGGTGGTGAGAGATGAAGACCGGAGGTTCAGGACTGCAGAAGGTCAGGGATGTAGATGATGGCAGGAGCTGACGGCCCGGAGACAGATAGTCCACACTAGCTAGGTGCTTCTCGGCTAGCAGGCCTCATAGCACTCAGGGCGGCTAGTCAGGTTAGCAGTTATCAGGAGACACCAGGGCACAGAGCAGAGCTTCACCAGCGCAGCTTGACAGGTTAGCAGTTATCAGGAGACACCAGGGCACAGAGCAGAGCTTCACCAGAGCAGCTTGACAGGTTAGCAGTTATCAGGAGACACCAGGGCACAGAGCAGAGCTTCATCAGAGCAGCTTGACAGGTTAGCAGTTATCAGGAGACACCAGGGCACAGAGCAGAGCTTCACCAGAGCAGCTTGACAGGTTAGCAGATCACTGAAGGCACCTGGACAAAGAGCAGAACTTCTCCAGGAATGAACCACAGAATAAAAAGACTTAGAGGGACTGGCATGGAGTGGTGGATAGCAGATGACGGCCCAGTGCTGAACTGAAGGCAGAGGGAGGTTTAAATAGAGCACTTCACAGGTGGAACAAGGGTCTGGCTAATTGACTGGTAAATTGTTAACAGGTGTGACTGACTGCTGAGGAGGTGAAGTGAAAATGACAGAAAATAACTGATGACAATGAAAACTAACAATAAATAAAGTCAAACCTAACCCACATGAGAAAAATGAAGTCAAACCAGAACTCAACCATGACATTACCCCCCCCTCAAGGCCGGTCTCCGGACGGCCTAAAAAGAAAAGAAAAAAACAAAACAAAACAAAACTAAACAGTGACCGAGCCAGGGTGGGCGGAGGGAAGGCAGGATGGAGGGCTAGGGTCAAAACCAAGCTGATCTAACCTGGGTGGATGGAGGAAAGGTAGGATGGTGGGCTAAAATCAAACCAAAACTACCCACTAGGGCGAACTAAAAGGGGGTTTCTAACAACCCCTGGTAAACCAAACAAAGGGCGTCTAACAGATGTTGGCAAACCAAACAAAGGGCGTCTAACAGATGTTGGCCGGCGAACATCGCCACAAGGCAAAAACGGGCATGACAGGCGAACATTGCCACAAGGCAAAAACGGGCATAACAGGCGAACATCGCCACAAGGCAAAAACGGGCAGAACAGGTCGAACATCGCCACAAGGCAAAAACGGGCAGAACAGGCGAACATCGCCACAAGGCAGAACAGGCGTACGGCAACGCCAGAGGAAAGAACAGGCGTACGACAACGCCAGAGGGAAGAACAGGCGTACGACAACGCCAGAGGGAAGAACAGGCGTACGACAACGCCAAAGGGAAGGAACGGGCGTACTTAACGCCAAAGGGAAGGAACGAGCGCACGACAGCGCCAAAGGGAAGGAACGGGCACACGACAGCGGCAAAGGGAAACCCGCCGGGGCGTGAGGAAAACGCCGGGGCTTGGGGAAGAGAACGTCGGGATGTGAGGGAAGCAGGAACTTCTAAAACGCCTAGGAACAAGAACGGAGGGCGTACTTACACGCCGGGGAACCGAAAACAGAGGGCGTACTTACACGCCGGGGAACCGAGAACAGAGGGCGTCCTAACACGCCGGGGAACCGAGAACAGAGGGCGTCCTAACACGCCGGGGAACCGAAAACAGAGGGCGTCCTAACACGCCGGGGAACCGAAAACAGAGGGCGTCCTAACACGCCGGGGAACCGAAAACAGAGGGCGTCCTAACACGCCGGGGAACCAAGAAACCTAAATACTAGGAGACAGAGGAACTAGGAGGCCAAAACAAACTAAGGTGGCTCGAACTAGCCAAAGCTAATGAGCATGAAACAGCTCAGAACCAGGGGACAGAAGTCTAAATCAGCGCTAGGACCTAAGGAGCGCTGGGAGAGCGCAGGACAAAAATAAAGAATCAAATTAAGAATTAGAAAAGGCAAGACTAGAAAACTAGGTCAGGGATAATACCACAAAAGAAAAACTAAAGCAAAAAACTACAAATCAAAATACTAAAACAGAATTATGAGGCAAAAGCTAAACTAGAAATCAAGGCAAAACGAGAAAACGAGGACATGAACAAGTACACAAACATGAAACCCAGAGAACTAAAGCTATAACGTCAAAGCAAAGCAAAGCTAGAAAACTAAGGCAAAATCTATAATCCCAAAACAGAGCAGGGAAAACAAAGCAAACAAAGACTAAGAACTCTAAGAAAACAAAGAACCCCCTAAATAAGTCTAAACTGAGGAATACTAAACTTTAAACTAAGGCCGAGCTTTAACAAAATAAACAGAAGGCACTGGCCTTAAGGGCGCAGGCAAAAACGGCTGCTAAGCAAAAAGAAAAGTCTTCGTGGAGGTCGTCCTGGACGAGGCAGGCGGCGGAGCAGCATCGCCCGACTAAACCCTCGAGGAGGGCGGCCCCGACGAGGCAAAGTCAAGCGGCCCGGAGACCGCGGTCGGCGGCTCTGGCCGAACAAAAAAGTCAGAGGCGGCCGCCGTGGTGGGCGGCCCCGACAAGGCAGAGTCGAGCGGCTCGAAGTCCGCAGTCTGCGGCTCCGGCCGAACAGGAAAGTCAGAGGCGGGCGCCGTGGTGGACGGCCCCGACGAGGCAAAGTCGAGCGGCCCGGAGACCACGATGAGCCTCACTCGAGGGGCCAGCTGCGAGTCATGGAGGTGATGACCGAGACGTCGAGAGGCTGGGCGGCCTCTCTCCCTGGGCTCCGGGATAGCCGCAACAACGCCCACGTGAACCACGGGGGAAGTGGAGTCGACCCGGATCGGTGGCGCAGGGTCCCGGGCAGAAGCCATCTTGGCATACCTCTCCCTCATCTGGCGTTCGCACATCTCCACATATGCGAGGATGTCCGGGTCGTCAACTCCTGCAGGTAAGCCCCGCATGGCGCCTGAGTTCACCTTTTGTTTGGGCCGTACTGTCAGGGTTTGTTTATCGATGAACTCAGGACGCACACACGGAACTAAAAGTTTCAGTCTTTATTGAAGGAAGTATACTGGGTGGTGAGTGATGAAGACCGGAGGTTCAGGACTGCAGAAGGTCAGGGATGTAGATGATGGCAGGAGCTGACGGCCCGGAGACAGATAGTCCACACTAGCTAGGTGCTTCTCGGCTAGCAGGCCTCATAGCACTCAGGGCGGCTATTCAGGTTAGCAGTTAACAAATTGTTAACAGGTGTGACTGACTGCTGAGGAGGTGAAGTGAAAATGACAGAAAATAACTGATGACAATGAAAACTAACAATAAATAAAGTCAAACCTAACCCACATGAGAAAAATCGACCCGGATCTGTGGCGCAGGGTCCCGGGCACATGAGATGAAAAATGAAAATAACAGAAAAATGAAGTCAAACCAGAACTCAACCATGACAGTTATCAGGTTACATTTGCCAGTGAAGGACCTCCATTGTAAGTTGTTAATAGATATAGGATTTGTGTAAGCTGAAAAGAGGGTTATTTTCTACTTCATACTTTATAATAAACATTTTTTCAGGTGAAGAAGTAAGTGAACCCCGATCGAAAGATACGATTTTCTAAATACAGAGTATTCCGGTTAATGTGTGAAGTTGAAAAATGGAGCGGAGATTTGGTAATTGGTTAATTCAGCGGAAGCTGATTTTGGGTTTATGGATTCTGATTCTTATGTTGGGTGTGTTTGCTTTGAGCAGTGTTATTCAAGGAGCAGGTACTGCTGGTCCTGTCAGACATCAGAAGCGGGCCATACAGGATGAAGATGATTGTCTGACTCAACATCGTGGTATTGAATTGCATTACACATTAGGAACAAGGGTTAGGTTTGAATTTGATTTATGTTCAGTAATACATTGTGGAAAGGACCCATCAGTCTGGAAGGAATCTGATATTTATGCCTGTGTGTTGCCGAAGGGTATTCCAAAACCCTCTTTACATTGGTGTTACTACTGGGTTTATATGAGATGGCACACAGGGAATGGGGCTGTTCCAGTTCGTCATGGAGGTTTTGATAAATTACTACAAGAAGCATTAACCCTTACTAGAGGTCATCAGGTAGAACAAGGTGTTAACCCTATTATCTTGACCATTTCAGGATTGAACATTAATCCTTATTTTGGGGCATACACTGGGGTTTATTCTGAATATAGTAGCGGAGTATCTGTGCCCAAACCTTGTAGTATTAGTCCGTCAGGGTTTTATCTCGTCCTTGGAGTGGGTACATGGGGTGAAGGTCCCGTTGGGTTGATTAAAATCTCTCTACACAATGCGACTATTTCTGGTGAACAGGTTCTTTCATCACATATGGGGAAAGAATTATCCTCTTCAGGAGGACTTCATGTAGATTATAATAAACTGACCCGCTCCTTTGACTTTTTCCTGTGAATGAACCAGGGGAAAGTACCAGAAGCTGCGCCACTTACCATTTAGCAGGGTTGACCTATCCGGGGAGAATAATGACAAAGGAACTCTGTGACCGTAGCTCGTAGGTGGTAGTGACTGGAGGGCTGACAGATGGTAAGCTGGCGAGGGATCCGGAGTGCACCACAGCAGACGATAGGAACAGATGGAGTAACCAGAGAGTTCCGCAGGTGAACCAGAAGAATCCAGGGAAGGGGGTCTCAAGCCCGGCTTGGTAACACCAAGAGGGTAAGAGCGGAGATGCCAGAGCAAAATCTGAGCGGCAGGGATTCTGTGGATCTGGTTCTTCAAACACGACATCCAGGCAGGTGAGTAAATCCAAACACGAAAAACTGTGAACACCAGGAGACAAAAACATTAGTCCAAAAACGGGATTCCAAAAGACTCACAAAATACGAAGTTCAGGATACAGGTCAGAGGCCACGGCAAACCACGACTGGCTTAACACTTTGGCGTCTTCCATCTGTCTGAGCACTCCTTAAAAAGCCAGTGGAAGCCGCTCCAAACACGCCGCAGGTGTGGGCCACGCCCCCCAGTCAACTAGAACCACCTGTGGAGCAGAGTTAGAGCACGGAAACACAGAGAACCCTGACAAGAAGCGGCCTCTGTATTACAGTGTGGTGGTTTTCTTGTTTGGCTTATCTTGGGCTTGTTTTCATGAAGTAAGTTGCTTGTATCTCTCACAAGATTGGTGATGTTGTTGTGTGTGTGTGTGTGTGTGTGTGTGTGTGTGTGTGTGTGTGTGTGTGTGTGTGTGTGTGTGTGTGTGTGTGTGTGTGTGTGAAGGTGAGATGGGATCTGGGTGTCTCATTACAGTTGGATAATTGATTTTGCAACTTTAGAAAAGAAGCTGTTTATAAGTCTATTTTTTGTAATATACTCTATAATGATTTAAAACAAAGGCCTGTAATATATGATAAATGGCTTGTACTTGTATAGCGCTTTAACTAGTCTTGACAACCTCCAAAGCGCTTCACACTACAGGTTAGTCATTCCCATTCACACACACATTCACACCCTGACGGTGGTGAGCTATGTTAGTAGCTACAGCTGCCCTGGGGCAGGCTGACATAGGTGAGCCCGCCATACACTGGTGCCACTGGGCCCTCTGACCACCACCAGCAGGCAATGCAGGTGAGGACACAACAACGGAGACAGTCAGAGCAGGGGATCGAACCAGCAATCTGCCAATTGCAGGACACACACACACACACACACACATATATATATATATATATATATATATATATATATATATATATATTCTTAGTATTAGCTGTAATTCTATACGTATTGAGTGGGTTCCTTCCTCACCTTTGAACCGTTGTGAGAGAAGAGAGGACAGCCTATCCTTCCTTTCTACTAATACTGCTTTCTTTCTAGCCATTTTGAGACCTCTACAACCAACGTTTAAGCTGTTCTACGTTGGGTTTCTCATTTAAAGCGTGTTGAATTAAAACTCCCGGGACGTTGTCATCTTTCAAAATGATTGGTATTGCAATTGTTGCCATTCTAGTTTGTACACAGCTTGTCCGACTATCCGGGAAACTTGGGCTGTCTCTGGGCAAGTATGACGTCATTTTAGAAATGTCCTATAAGCAATTCTTCTCCAACCTGTTCTATTCAATAGTATCAGATTAAAAAAAATACAGCTAATCTTTTGTGTCTTAAAATTTTTTAGCTTCAGTCAAATTAAAACCACCCATAGTTGATATGTTGATGTGTGCATCACTGTGACCATTCTTTTTAACCTCCTATTTTCTTGTAAGTAAATTTAAATAGTATAATCATGAAGCACAGGTGCAGCGGTCTAAGCTCTGTCTTATTTTGCAAGTTCTCCCAATAGTTTTTTTTATACTTGCTGAATGTTGTTAGGGATTGCAGCAGTGCTAAAGCCTGCCACAGCAATTTATTTTGAAGACATGCACTACACTGCACCCAGAATTCTTAGACACAGTCACTACCACCAAAGATCAAATTTGGGCCTCTAGCTGACCTACAAGTCATGTTTTTAGGCTTGGTGAGAAAGCAGAAGTACCTGGAAAAAACCCGTGTAGAAGTAGATTAAAAGTCTAGACTAAAATACCCCTAAAATTGTTTTGCTAAAGCCGGGCGTACACTGTACGAGTTTTTCAGTCGTGGTACTTATATACATCTCAAATTGTGCGACGGAACCGCGGGGTTTAAAAAGTTCACCGCTCACGATCTGTGCGGCGCGACGCTCGGACGAGACCGGACTGCTCACACTGTACGCTGCGTCCCCTCTGGGACCGCTCGCTGTGGTGGCAGAGGCAGGCGAGCGACGGTAGGTGACAGGGACCCAGAGCAGGGGTTCGAGCCCAGCTCTGGCGAAGCCCGCAGGAGGCACCGGGCGTCGGGGGAACGGAGGGGAGACAGGAGGGACGAGACGCACCGGCGGCCGCGCGGCATGGCAGGTCGCCTGGCCCGCAACCACCCCCCCCCCCAGCAAGCGGAGGAGTGCCGAAACAGGCGGCCAGCGCGTTGCGCGGACCGCGGAGGAGTGCCGAAACAGGCGGACCGCGGAGGAGTGCCGAAACAGGCGGCCAGCGCGTTGCGCGGACCTGACGGCTCGCCCTCCCCAACACCGGCCGGAGGTTGCTTCAGGGACGCCCGCTTCCCTCCCTCCGCTGGCGGGGACGGAGAGGAGGGGAGGGCGCCCCCTCGTAGCTCTGCTTGAACAGCAGGATGCGCTCACGAAAACCTCACGACAGCCGACTGAATTTCAAACATGTTTGATTTTCACCGATCGTCCGATTCCTGATCGGGAGGTAGTCGTGAGAAGCCAGTCCCCCCTCCTCCCCCCCTCTACGATCAAGCCCGATTCAAAAAATGCTCGCACGACTGAAGAATCGGCCCGAAAAGGGGAAAAACTCGTACAGTGTACGCCCGGCTTTAGGCAAACAATTCATTGGTCAGATTATTTAAACAAAAGCTGCTGGAAACAAAGACGTTTTCGGTCCTGATTTAAAGGACCCAACGGTTTCTGCACATTTCATGTTTTCACTAAGTTTGTTCCAGAGCTCAGGAGCATGGAAACTAAACATTGCCCTTATCTTGTTAAGTCCTGACCCTTGGAACACATAGCAGGCAGGTCTCTGAGGATCTAAGGGGTCTACATGTTTGTCCTTGCCAAGCAACTTGAACTTTGGGCCAGACACAATGAACTGCAACAAATATTAATTAACTAATATTACTGTTCTTCAAATGGAATTGGAGTGAATTGGTGAATGAAGATATGAATAGCTCAGACCACTGGTCAGTTTTGACCAAGAACCTCTTGGTGCATGTGAGAAAGCTGATAACAAATAAAGATAGCCAGAGACTGCTTGTATTTTTCTGCATCATATGGAATCCAAGCCTGCGTCCAAATTAACAAAATAATGGCTTCACTATAAGGCAATCAGAGATTTGGTAGGGGATAGCTAAAGTTTTAGAATAAAATTTGACAAATAATCTTTACAGTCAACAGAGGAAGGCTATAGGATGACAAACTTCCTCACAGCCTGATAGAATCTAAGTATTTTTGCAAGGCAGTATGGGTAGAAACTACCAAGTGAAGATGTGGAATGCTGACATTCCACGGAGGACTGATGACTAAAATGATCAGGCTCTTCAACAATGCATTTAGTTTAAGGGTGTGCACATTTTTTAAACAACTTTATTTGTTTGTTTGTTTATTTTTTGCGATGTGGTTCAGTCATTGAAAAGAACGGTATAAATTAGTCTTCACAGTTGTACAGGAGATTGTTACAAGAAATGTATATAGTATTTACACATACACTCTGTGTCATCATGATGAACAGATATTGGTGCCAATATAGTGCCCACACCATTTGTTGTCCGGTATTCTGTTCACAGCTTCTTGCAGTCGCTTATTTGCTTCTTGTTGCTTAAAAAGGATGGTCAATGAGAATAGGCTGTTAAAACTATATAGATTGTCACTTAAATAATACAAGGTTTTTAACAAATTACAGAAAAAAGACTGCTAATAAGAAAATAGGAAGAGAACATATGACTAAAGAGGGGGTTTGTGGTTTTCTAATTCAGTCTTTGAAAGAGATTAGACATTATAGATTTCAGCTGTTGCCTCCCCTGCAAAGTCTGATCTTGAGGGCCAAACATGGCTTTATAGAGGCAGTCTAATGAGTAGATCTCTCCCAAAAGGAACTGCTGGACTAGGAGAGATGAAGGACCTTTCAACGAGAAGAGTTAACATTTGGAGCTGTGCGAGAGCAGTAATTGTGGATGTGAATGACCTCTGTATTCATGCTACATGGAAGCCTCCTAGATTGCAGTACCGTGATGCTGGGAGGTAGAGAGGAAAATATTCCCTGACATGTTTTTTCCTGAGTTACTTACTGTTATCCATTTAAACTATGATCACATCTAATACTGATATCCCAAACGAGAACATAGGAGGTGATCCAGACTTATTTTGTTAAAGATAACTACACATGATAACTAACTAACTAAACAGGAGGCTCTAACTGAGAACTTACTGGAGCAAAAAGTAAACTGTGTGAACTTACCATATGATGAAAAACCCATCAAGTATTAAAGTTCAACCAGAATGGATCATTTTAAAACATTCATATGTTTATTTATTTAAATATGCAGTCAGTAACCTAGTTAGATAGTAACAAATGTTTCTGAATCTGATTGTGATCTAATAAGTTTTTTGTTATCAAGAACACCTGAGATTTTTCAAAATTCTGCAGGCAGTTTTTGACTTAAAGATATTGTCAGGATGCAGCTTGTAAGCTGCATGCTGAGCCTCCCTTCCTCTCTCTCTTCCCTGCGCAGCCTGATTGGTTCCACCTGTCAGGCTGCAATTATCCCTGATCTGTTGCCACCTGTGTTCACCTCCATATATTCTCACCTCATTCTGTTCTCGTTGCCGGTCCGTAGTGTTCACTCCTGCTCAGTTTCTGCCAGAACCCTGTGTCAGCTCAGTTTTTTGTTCCAGTCAGCCAAAAGACTTTACTTCAGCCTTGTTTTTGTCCCAGTCAGCCAGAAGACTTTACTTCAGCTTTGTTTTTGTTCCAGTCAGCCAGAAGACTTTACATCAGCTTTGTTTTTTGTTCCAGTCAGCCAGAAGACTTACTTCAGCTTTGTTTCAGCCCAGCCTCACCCAAGACACTGTTCCGTCCTGCTCTCAAGTTCTCAACTCCTGTTCTCAACTCCTGGTGAGCCGTCCTGGTCTCAAGTTTTCAACTCCTGTTCACGACTCCTGGGTTTCGTCCTGGTCTCAAGTCCTCAGCTCTGATGTTCTGGTCTCAAGTCCTCGGCTCTGATGTTCCGTCCTGGCCTCAAGTCCTCGGCTCTGATGTTCTGTTCTCAAGTCCTCGGCTCTGATGTTCCGTCCTGGTCTCAAGTCCTCGGCTCTGATGTTCTGGTCTCAAGTCCTCGGCTCTGATGTTCCGTCCTGGTCTCAAGTCCTCGGCTCTGATGTTCTGGTCTCAAGTCCTCGGCTCTGATGTTTCGTCCTGGTCTCAAGTGCTCCGCCCTGGTCTCAAGTCTTCGGCTCCGGTGTTCCTTCCTGGTTAGTCTCCCCGCACTCCTCCTGTCGGCCAGCTTCTGACTAAATTTGTTTTTTTAACCTCCTTTTTCTGAATACATAATGTATTGACTACTGTCAGTGTTTCTGAACAGGATTACCAACTATAGCTTTAAACCTGCACAAACTGGCAAAGTGACCTTGTCTCTATTCACCAGTGATCTTATAAACCAATGACCAGTTTTAGTCTGGAGTTGCACTTAAATTACAAAAGCAAAGATTTGACTTACAATCCTGCACTGAGGAACCAATACATCACGTAAGGGCAACATACTCTAATGATTCTCCTCATTTGAACCCGGTATTCAGCCAGACACAAAAGTAAACGTTCAAGGAGATCACGTGATGCAGCATCTGCTGGCAGACGTGTGTCGGTGAGCTCCAGGTATTCCTCAGCAGTGATGGCTTTATTCTAACGACTACATTGCACCAGATATACAATTTTCTTCTTGAAACAGTAAAGAGTCCTCTCACGTGGGGAAGATGGCAGCTGATCAAGATAAACCAACACTGAAATCCTTGATGAAGGCTATCTGTGGATCGAAAGAAGAGCTCACTGGGCATATAAATCAGAAAATATATTCTATCCAACAATTGCTAACAAAAATAGAACAGTCAGTGTCAACGCTGGCTGAACAGGTACAGGAAATGGAAACCAGAATTGGAGCTAACGAAGACAACCTCTCTGATGCTCAAGCTCACATACTCAAAATGGAGAAGGAAATAACTTTCCTGATTCCTGAGAAATCGGACGACTTGGAAAATCGGAGCAGGAGATCAAATGTCAAAATTATAAACATCCCAGAAAGGTCAGAAGGTACCGACATGATCGGTTACATGGAATGACTAATCCCGCGGCTCCTCTGGGAGGAACACTTCTCAACCCCGGTTACCATCGAGTGGGCACACCGCCTGGGGAGAGCGTCGGAGCGGACCAGACCTATCCTCGTGAAGTTTCTGAACTTCAGGGACAAAGACAAAGTGCTCCGTTCGGCCAGAGACAAGGGGACGGTACAGTTGGATAATAATCAAGTCTCATTTTACCCAGATTACAGCATCGAGGTGCAGCGCAAAATGCTCGCTTTCAACGAGGTGAAGAAAAAACTACGGGAGAAAAATATTGAATATGCCATCCGCTACCCTGCTAAACTGAGGATCCGACACGGAGGTGGATTTAAACTTTTATCAGCCCCATCTGAGGTGGAGACCTTCCTGTCCACTGTTCGGGATGAGGGATAGAACATTTCCTTTGCAAGATGATCACGCACCATGACTGTTAACGGTAAAACAACGTTACATAAGATAATCCATAATTACTGGCTGTCCCTCAAATGCTAAATCATTTTGTATAATATTGGCCGCACTTGTGCCTGAAAGCACCACATGTGCGTTAAGTAGATTACATAGTAATCATAGAACTATATTAACATAGTTAATATAGTTCTTAAGTGTTTTCTGTTGGAGCATCCATATATTTTTCTTCTTTAGAAAAAATGTTCTCTGCTGAGGATACCACACATGTTTAGAAGCAGAGTTATCCCACAGTTTGTTTTGTTGTTTACTGTGGGTTATAGTGTGAGTTTTCTTTTTTCTTTATTAGGCCCGAGCAGCTAAGCGCTGCGAAGGCCTATTGTATCTGTAGTGTTAATTATTAGGCCCGAGCAGCTAAGCGCTGCGAAGGCCTATTGTAACTGCAGATTTTATTATTATTAGGCCCGAGCAGCTAAGCGCTGCGAAGGCCTATTGTAACTGCAGATTTTATTATTATTATTATTATTATTAGGCCCGAGCAGCTAAGCGCTGCAAAGGCCTATTGTAACTGCAGATTTTATTAGGCCCGAGCAGCTAAGCGCTGCGAAGGCCTATTGTAACTGCAGATTTTATTAGGCCCGAGCAGCTAAGCGCTGCGAAGGCCTATTGTAACTGCAGATTTTATTATTATTAGGCCCGAGCAGCTAAGCGCTGCGAAGGCCTATTGTAACTGCAGATTTTATTATTATTATTATTAGGCCCGAGCAGCTAAGCGATGCGAAGGCCTATTGTAACTGCAGATTTTATTATTATTATTACTATTAGGCCCGAGCAGCTAAGCGCTGCGAAGGCCTATTGTAACTGCAGATTTTATTATTATTAGGCCCGAGCAGCTAAGCGCTGCGAAGGCCTATTGTAACTGCAGATTTTATTATTATTAGGCCCGAGCAGCTAAGCGCTGCGAAGGCCTATTGTAACTGCAGATTTTATTATTATTATTAGGCCCGAGCAGCTAAGCGCTGCGAAGGCCTATTGTAACTGCAGATTTTATTATTATTATTAGGCCCGAGCAGCTAAGCGCTGCAAAGGCCTATTGTAAGTGCAGATTTTATTATTATTATTATTAGGCCTGAGCAGCTAAGCGCTGCGAAGGCCTATTGTAACTGCAGATTTTATTATTATTATTATTATTATTATTATTAGGCCCGAGCAGCTAAGCGCTGCGAAGGCCTATTGTAACTGCAGATTTTATTATTATTAGGCCCGAGCAGCTAAGCGCTGCGAAGGCCTATTGTAACTGCAGATTTTATTATTATTAGGCCCGAGCAGCTAAGCGCTGCGAAGGCCTATTGTAACTGCAGATTTTATTATTATTATTATTATTATTATTATTATTATTAGGCCCGAGCAGCTAAGCGCTGCGAAGGCCTATTGTAACTGCAGATTTTATTATTATTATTAGGCCCTCGCAGCTAAGCGCTGCGAAGGCCTATTGTAACTGCAGATTTTATTATTATTATTAGGCCCGAGCAGCTAAGTGCTGCGAAGGCCTAGTGTAACTGCAGATTTTATTATTATTATTAGGCCCGAGCAGCTAAGCGCTGCGAAGGCCTATTGTAACTGCAGATTTTATTATTATTATTATTATTAGGCCCGAGCAGCTAAGCGCTGCGAAGGCCTATTGTAACTGCAGATTTTATTATTATTATTATTATTAGGCCCGAGCAGCTAAGCGCTGCGAAGGCCTATTGTAACTGCAGATTTTATTATTATTAGGCCCGAGCAGCTAAGCGCTGCGAAGGCCTATTGTAACTGCAGATTTTATTAGGCCCGAGCAGCTAAGCGCTGCGAAGGCCTATTGTAACTGCAGATTTTATTATTATTATTATTAGGCCCGAGCAGCTAAGCGCTGCGAAGGCCTATTGTAACTGCAGATTTTATTATTATTATTATTATTATTATTATTATTATTATTATTATTAGGCCCGAGCAGCTAAGCGCTGCGAAGGCCTATTGTAACTGCAGATTTTATTATTATTATTATTATTAGGCCCGAGCAGCTAAGCGCTGCGAAGGCCTATTGTAACTGCAGATTTTATTAATATTATTATTATTATTATTTATTCTTGGGACTTTTGAAACGGCTTTTTGGAGGCCTAAACATGCATGAAAACTCACCAAACTTTGCCCAAAATTGTCCCCCGTGAGAAATCGCATGATTGTAGTGTAATTGAAAACGGGTGTGGCAAACCTGCTCAACAGCGCCAACTAGAGTGAGTTGGGCCAAACCGTAACACGTAGAAAGCTGAAATTTTTTTACCTTGGTAGGTTTTTTAAAATTATGAAAAAAAGTCTCTTGGGGGTATGCTCTAAAACCCACAGGAAGTCTGCTATTTTGGGTCAAAGGGTAAAATATTGGCCGTTTTTGCCTCAAACTTTAACGAACTAGTCCTAGGCATTTTAACCTATTACTTTCAAATTTTTTCAGCATGCAGTTAAGACATTGACGTTTAAAAGTTATCAAAGGTTTTATGAAATATGCATATTTGCCTGAGCTGTCGCATTGCAAAAATCAGGTTTGTGGAAAACCATTAAAAACGCATTAAATCAGTAAGCCCCAAGCCATGCTTTGTCTGAGAATGATGAAACTCGGTAAGTGCATGTAACTTCATAGGCCCTACAAAAAAGCCTCTTGAAGCAATGGGCTACCTCCTACAGGAAATCATTCATTTCTCATCAAAGATGTCATTTTCCCATATTTTTGGGGGTTACATTTGAATAAACTACTCCTAAACCGTTACACTTATGGCATTCAAAGTTACTCCAAAAAATTCCTCACACATAGAGGATCAAAAGTTATCAAAAACATTTTTGCTACGTCCAACCATATTTTTTTGACAATTATTTATAACATGAATTGTGTTTTGAAGGAAAAAACATTTATTATTTCCAACACTAGATGGCAGCACACCCAAATGTTTGGGCGTCATCTGTAAGTCACGGTACATATTTTACCAAACCATTTATACACATTCGTCCAAAAGTGGAAGCAGCTTTAAAATATCTTTAGCTGGCCTTTAAAAGAAATACGATTTTAATCTTTAATCCTATATGTAGGAGCGCAAATGCATTGATTGGGTAATTAGCGTTCATGTCTTTTTAAGGGGGGAACTTTTCTTTGATAGGTAGGTTTTCCACCCGGAAGGGGAAAACAGTTTTTGACCGCAAAAAGATAAATACAAGCAAGCAAGTCTGCTTTATGTGTTGTCTGGAGATGTGTTCATGTATGATGGACATTTGATATGCAAAGAGGAAAATAAATGGACGAAGCGTTCAACATGCCCTGACGACTCGGACTCTAATTCATCCCAAAAAGGTAACAATAAGCGCGTCAACTCTATTACCCCGATGCAGCACCTCAGTGGCTTAAAGTATTGGCTTGGCCGCTACAAAACCAGTCAAAAACTGTTTGTGCATCTTCACGAACTGTGCATAAGTAAAGATACGTGTTTCTGCATGGTTGATGGTGGTGATTGCGCAAGATAAGACTGGGCTGGAGGTTACGTGTTTGGAGTGGAGCATCAGCTGATCGAACTCAGCTCACCTGAGGTGACGTCGGACAGGATAGACATCGGTGAGGACGCAGTTGATCAGCTCGGCGCTGGATTTGAACAATCATTCGTCTGGATTAGGTATGTGTAGCGCTACCACCGATATGATGGCCATCTAAATATAGTGTGCACACATAAGGGCGTAATTCCAATCAGTGTTGGGGGTAACACGTTATAAGTAACGCGTTAGAGTACTCTTATTAGGTTTTTTCAGTAACGAGTAATCTAACGCGTTAGTTTTGCGAATTCAGTAATCAGTAACTCCGTTATTTTCCAAAATAAGCACTCGTTACTCCGTTACTTTAAGAATTTCCCTCGATAAGGAAAGTGAAGTCCCTGCTTTTCTGCATTTAGTCAGATGCGGCTGCTTGCGTCTGTACCCTGCTCCTCCTTGCCTCTGTGTGTGTGTGTGTGTGCGCGCGCGGGCACCTGTGTGTGTAAGCTATTTGTGTTTGTACCGCGGCAAGATGGGCAAGAAGACAGCGTTTGATTCTTGGAGGTAAGCACGTTATTTTGAGTTAAACAGCGAAAAGGACAAGAACATGGGTCCGGCAACACGGATGCGTCGGCGCATGAGTCGAGCTCGTACAGAAAAACCTGTGTCGACGCGCTTATGCGCTACGTGACCGATACAGGAACTGTTTCGAACTGACTGACGCGCCAAACTGTTTATGTTTCTTCTGAACTGCGCGCGTGTGCATTCGCGCACTGCATCTGGATTCAGCGCGCACCGCAAAGCTATGCTGCACAGTCGTTTCAGAAAAAACGGCTGATCTACACTGAGTAGAAAGCTGCAACTCTGAGCAGCTCTTCCTCCCTTTGTCATTCTCAGCCAGGCCCGTATTAAGACAATGTGGTGCCCCTGGGCACTATACCTCAAAGCCCCCCCCCCTTACCCGTGCTGTCCTCCGGTCAAAAACATCAGACATAATCAAGGGGATTTCTTTACTATTTACTAACTTACACAACTACATGTAGGCATATGAGCAGTGAGCAATATTCAAATATCTCATTTTAAAATGTTGAAATCAAAAAAATCTTGATTTATTTATCATTTATTATTATTGTGACATCAGTGTTCACAAAACGAATAATGCATGGTCTTTCAACAATTTCAAGTAGCTAAATAATATAACTATTTATGAAAAATATATTTTTAAAGCATGTGTCATGTGGTGCCCCCCCATGGTTGGTGCCCCTGGGCACTGGCCCACTGGCCCTTATGGATAACGTGAGCATGAAAAAAATCCCGATCACTGGAACGCAAATAACGTGATTCACCATGGCAATGACAGGAAAAAAGTTTGGAATTGCGCATGTCCTGCGAGTAGAATTAGAAATATTTAAAGAAGGCATATGGACAATATTAAACCATAAGAAACAATGCCGTTGCTGCTGAAAACCGCAAGAGAAAATTGTTGAAAAAGTCAATGCATGCGCGATATGAAAGTTATGTGATGGAGAATTAAAGCTGCTTTCACCACACTTCACTGTTCAACACAAAAGGGGGAGTATGTGTGTGTGTGTGTGTGTGTGTGTGTGTGTGTGTGTGGGGGGGGTGCATTGAATGGACATGTCAGCAAAAAATTTGTAAAAAAATAAATAAAAAAGCCAGAAACGAAAAAGTAACGCAATAGTTACTTTTACTAGTAACTAGTTACTTTTATAGTGGAGTAACTCAGTTAGTAACTCAGTTACTTTTTGGGAGAAGTAACTAGTAACTATAACTAATTACTTTTTCAAAGTAACTTGCCCAACACTGATTCCAATGCATCGGTTGCTGAAGTGGATGAACAATTAATTTTGAATCAACAAACTGTTGCCATCTGTGGACTGTCGGACTTTAATTATGGAGGATTGCGCGGCTAAAATGGATAAACATTTTAGCCGAGGGAACCAGTTGATTGCATTAAGGTCTTGACAAGCAGCATTTCCTCCTGAAAAAGCGTAGAGCCACAGGGAGAGTAGTCTGCATTGTCCATGGCTTTGCAACAATCCCTCATACTGAACAAGCATGAAGCAACAGGGAAAAAAAAGCTCCCCATTAACAGGAAGGAAAAACCTCTAGCAGAACCGGGCTCAGTATGAACGGTCATCTGCCTCGACCGACTGGGGGTTACAGAAGACAGAGCAGAGACACAACAAGACAGACAAAAAAGCACAGAAGCACACATTGATCCAGCAATCTGTTCTATATAACCACAACTGTTATAACTTTGGGCAATAAATAATGTGCAATAATCTATTTAATACACTGTGCTATAACCTGTGCAATGATCCGGAAGAACTTCTGCTGCTATCACCAAGTGAATATATGTCAGTACATGTGTATGTAGGCCTATATATATATATATGTGTATATATATATGTGTGTATATATATATATATATGTGTGTGTGTATGTATATATATATATATATGTGTGTGTGTGTATATATATATGTGTGTGTATATATATATATATATATATATATATATATGTATATGTGTGTATATATATAAGATCGGCTTTCTATCACCTGAAGAAAATTTCCAGGATTAAAGGACTGATGTCTCAGCAGGATCTGGAAAAACTAATCCATGCGTTTATCTTTAGTAGAATCGATTACTGCAACGGTGTTTTCACAGGTCTGCCTAAAAAGTGGATCAGACAGTTGCAGCTGATCCAGAACGCTGCTGAACGCATCTAAATACATCACAGACTTGTTATCAGTGTATCAACCATCCAGAGCACTAAGGTCTTCTGGCTCCAGCCTTCTTTGCGTACCTACAGCCAGAACTAAACAAGGAGAAGCAGCATTTAGTTCCTACGCTCCACTTATCTGGAACAAACTTCCAGAAAACTGTAAAAGTGCGGAAAACCTGAGTTCTTTTTAATCAAGATTAAAAACACATCTGTTTAGGACTGTTTTTGACTGTTCTAGTTAAACTGTTCTACTGAAACAGCATTAGTTCAACTTTTTTAGTCCAGCTGTTTATTGATGTCTACATTTTCTGTTTTCTTTTCCTGTATTTTAATCGTGTAAAGCACTTTGCATTGTCTCTGTACTGAATTGTGCTATACAAATAAATTTGCCTTGCCTTGCCTTTATTTATTTATTTATTTATTTATATATATATATATATATATATATATATATATATATATATATATATATATATATATATATATATATATATATATATAAAATATGTGTGTGTGTGTGTGTGTATGTATGTATATAACCGGGAAGTACACATGACATCACCTGCCTACTCCGATTTCTTTTGTATTTTTTTAATTCTTACTTTTTTTCTCATTTTCTTTTTGATCCACTGTATATAGGAAGATACACTGTATATAACTGATGCACCCTTTCCTACTGCTGACTATTGACTGACTATTGAGCCGATGTGACAAGTGAATTTCTCCAATGTGAGATCAATAAAGACTATCTTATCTTATATCAAGACTTAGATTTGCCCACACAGGATTAAATGGTACATTATTCAAAATAGGGAAGCATAACACTGGCAGATGTGAATATTGTGAGGAACAAGACACAGTTGAACATATATGACACACTGTGAGAAAAATTCATAAAGAACAAGAGAAGAAGAAGACTCCCAACAGCAGGGGGCGCACTCCAACAATCTGAAACGTGTCCGTTTGCCTGAGGAAGAAGTCCGTGATGTCACAGCTAACAACATTAACACCACACATTGGAGAATTTAGGAGGGGAAACAGACAAACAGGTAAGGCTTTTTGGATTATATATGCATGTAGTGTAATATCCCCCACCACAACTTGAGGTGGGATGAGCAGTCTCAGTTCTGCGGCTAATTCTAGCGTCTTAAGGTGCTACTTATAGCGCTAATGCTAGCGCCCTAAGGCTAGCGAGCAAGGCTCTTGTTTACATCCGGGTTCCGCTGGCTCAGAGCCTTTCTCTCTATGGCTCTGCGCTGGCTACCAGCACAGACATGTATACGTAGACCAAAAGTTATGATCGGTGTTCAATCATAACTTTTGGAAGAACATCTCAAACTGGCCACAGATGCATGAATGAAAGCAGTGGTGGTCAAAGGTTTTCTTTGGGTTTATGCGAACCAGCAAGTCAGGAAGTGGAGCGGATTGACCATCTGACAACAACTGCCCTCGGTAAGCGTGTCTGTCGATAGACACACTGTCGCTGCTCCAGTTAATTAATGAATTATTTCCACCTGTGGCCATGTCACCTTTCAGCGTGTATTCACTGGCTTCCAGCAACTTAGCTGATAAACCAATCAGGGACCTTGTAATGTGCGATCAGTGTTAAACTAAAATGTATGACATCATAGTGTTGGTTATATGTCCTGCATTGTCCAGGTTGTGGTTGGCCTTGTTTGTTCATATGATTAATTTATACTGAAGGTGACAGGGAGCCAGTGGAGGTAATGTTCAGATGTGAAGTAGATGATGTAAAGATGTAAATTGCTGTCTTTTGTACTAGTTGTAATTTATGGAGGTTTTCTGGAGGACAGGGAGGGAAGGGAGCTGACAGTGTAAAGTGGACTGTGGACCAGTTTGGTTAAAGTGTTAAGGAAGAACTTGATGTTCCCGATATGAAAGTTAACCAGGTGATCTTATGGATGTGGACAGTGGAGGAGAGGATGGGAGGCTGTCCAGGAAGACACCAAGGCTCTGAAGCTGAAAGGTGGGACAGAGACATGAATGGTCAGTGGATATTGTAAAACTACCAGATTTGGTTAAAGTTGACTCTGCACAATAAGCAAGTGAGGTAACTAATGTGGCATTATTTCCACGGTCCCGGGAATATATGGGCTGACTAGGAATTTTTTTCAGTCAAACTGATTATTTTAGCTTTAACCCATGACGTAGACGCCCCGTCGTCGGGTGAGAGGCGTGCCGACAGAGCGGCCATCTTAGGTCAGACCAAGCTGCGCTCAGAGAGAATACACGTCAATGCAGCAAAATGTACTTTATGTTTTCAGACACTCTGAATCCAGCCGTGGATATTAACCCTGTGGAGCTCCCGACGGACAGTTTTGGTAGAAACAGGAGAGTTGAGGTGCACGTTTAGTTCTGCCGTGATTTGGGGAGCCGTGGTTTCATGTTTTTTGGATACAATCCGGGTAAGCACTCTAACATCCCTTTCAGACAGCTTCCTCTTGCGTCCACAGTTAATCCTGTTGGATGTGGTTCGTCCTTCTTGGTGGTATGCTGACATTACCCTGGACACCGTGGCTCTTGATACATCACAAAGACTTGCTGTCTTGGTCACAGATGCGCCAGCAAGACGTGCACCAACAATTTGTCCTCTTTTGAACTCTGGTATGTCACCCATAATGTTGTGTGCATTGCAATATTTTGAGTAAAACTGTGCTCTTACCCTGCTAATTGGACCTTCACACTCTTCTCTTATTGGTTCAATGTGCAATTAATGAAGATTGGCCACCAGGCTGGTCCAATTTAGCCATGAAACCTCCCACACTAAAATGAGAGGTGTTTCAGTTTCATTGTCCAACCCCTGTATATATATATATATATATATATATATATATATATATATATATATATATATATATATATATATATATATATAAATACATACATATATGCACATGTACTGACATATATTCACCTGGTGATAGCAGCAGAGGTTCTTCGGATCATTGCACAGGTTATCGCACAGTGAATTAGATAGATTATTGCACATTGGTTACAGTTACAGTGCAGCACTGTATAATCTGATTGCAGCAGGAATGAATGACTTGCGGTAGCGCTCCTTTTTACAGACAGGGTGTCTAAGTCTGGCACTAAAGGAGCTGCTCAGCTCCTCTACAGTCTGGTGCAGGGGGTGGAAGGTGTTGTCCATGATGGATGTGAACTTGGACAACACCCTCCTCTCAGCTACTTTCTCCACTGAGTCCAGAGTGCAGCCCAGGACAGAAGTGGCCTTCCTCACCAGCTTATTCAGCCTCATTCTGTCCCGTTCTGCGCTGTCTGGAGCCCAGCAGACGACAGCGTAGAGAAGGGCTGAGGCCACCACAGAGTCATAAAAAGTCTTAAGCAGGGGCCTGCTCACTCCAAAGGAACTCAGCCTCCTCAGGAGGTGGAGGCGGCTCTGGCCCTTCTTATGCAGAGCGTCGGTGTTATGAGTCCAGTCCAGCTTATTACTGACGTGAACACCCAACAAAAGAGTCCTACGTCTCTGATTTCAGCTTCATAAATGTGAATATTTCTGTTTTCTTTGCTCATTTATGGCAATAAACTGAGTATCTCCATGTTTTGTTGACAGAACAAGAGATTTGGGAAACACTGATATTTTTCAAAATTTTGTAACATTTTATTATTATAGCAACCAATCAATTAATTGTTTAAAATAATCAATAGATTAATCAACAATGAAAATAATCTAGACCCAGAGTTTGTCTTTGCATCGTGTTTACTCCTGTGAGCTATAAAAATGAATTAGCTTTGAACTGTTTTTGTTCCCCCTTAGGTCACAGCAGTGTCAGACATTGGTGGGAGGACTGTGGATGAGGCCACGAGACGTATGATGTTCTTCATCATGGACTATGGCCTGTCAAGGCAGTACAACTTTGTGGGCTGGAATGGAAAGTAGGAATTCAGGACTTTAAATCTGTGTGAAGTCATATTTGGTAAGTGCATAATGGATAATAACTGTAATATACTAACTTTAGGATATTTGTGTCTGTCGAGGGAAATTTATGTATGTTAGGGTTAGGGGAAATACAACCCCACCTACAAACAACCGCACCTGGCTTGATGGAGAAACCAGGAGAACAGCTGAGCATCTTTACGACAATGCACTTTTACTTTCGCCCTCTGGGGGGAGCCTCGCTGGAAAATCAACCCCGGTTGCATAGTATACCTTTAATTGGGACTAGTTTGTTGTCAAGTATTAATTGAGGTAACGGCAGTATACCTGTATGAATTGAAATTTAAATCTTGCGCTCCAAGCAAATAAGCACGCACACACGCGCTAGAAATCAGAAAGAGGAAAGGCGGGATTTAAGGCAGTACAACCAATGAGAGTTAAGTTTAAAAAAATGCACAGAGCACAGTCACGTGTGCTGCCGATTTAAAGGGGCAGGCAGTTAGACAGCGGCAGCAGCAGCCGCGGAGCTGCGAGAGGAGAAGAAGGGAAAAGTGAGGCACGTTATGTGGATCATGTAACCGTGCCACGGTAACTGTGGCAATTTAGATCTAAATTATTTTTATTTTGGACATGCACACACACACATAAAAAAACACTGACAAAAGGGCACTTTGGGCATCAAGGGGCAAAGGGGCAGGTGACCAAGCCCCACGCCCCCCTCTGCACGTCCCTGCTGTTAGCTGTGATATCACGTCTTTCTTCCTCAGCCAAACCGGCGCCTTTCAGTTTTTTTCAGGTGCGCCCCCTGCTGTCGGGAAGTCTTCTGCTTCTTCTTTTTCTTTATGGATTTTTTTTGCCGGTTGGCACGCAACCAAATGGTGCATTACCGCCACCAACTGGTATGGAGTGTGGATCAGAATTATTTATACTAAACAAAACAAGTCACAATCAAATTAACAAAACAATATAAACAAAACCAAAAAAAGATTTCAAATCCTCTCAATTACATTTATTAATCTAAGATAATGAAAAATAATCACATAACAATTATCTCTGGAGTTTTTCTAAGTATTTCTATTAAATCAAATTGTATTCTTTTCCTTTTTAGATTTTGGACCATTTCTCTCCTTTCTCTTTCGTACTTCCTACAGTATACCATAACGTGTTCAACTGTCTCTTGTTGCTCACAATATTCACATCTGCCATTGTTATGTTTACCTATTTAGAATAATGTATTATTTAATCCTGTGTGCCCAAATCTAAGTCCTGATATAATTGTTTCTTCTCCTATGTTCTTCCCTGCCCATCTCATTTTTCCCACTCTCCTCTGGATCATGTAAAACCATCTTCTGTTCCTCTCTTCCTCCCATTGCTTTTGCCACCTTTCCTTCATCTTCTGTTTAATTATGCTCTTTATTTCCATCTTACTAATTTTAACTGACACATCAATGTCTTTTCTTGTTGTAGCCTCCTTTGCAGCCTTATCTGCCATTTCATTTCCTTTAACTCCCATGTGTGCTGGTACCCACAAAAATATGACTGTAATGTCCATCATTTGAATTCTGTATAATGTTTGCTGGATTTCTATCAAAATATCTGGTCTACTGTCTGAGTGTTTTATCGGTAAACTGAT
Source organism: Fundulus diaphanus (assembly GCA_037039145.1). NCBI lineage: Eukaryota > Metazoa > Chordata > Actinopteri > Cyprinodontiformes > Fundulidae > Fundulus > Fundulus diaphanus. The sequence continues at coordinate 5,238,330 of CM073125.1, forward strand.
TAGTGATGAAGATGAATCTGAACAAATAATCACTCTCAGAGGTCTTATTTCTTCTACCCATTGCATTGCAAACAAAATTGCTAACATTTCTCTTGTGTATACTGATATATTATTACTTGTCCTCTTTCCTACTGTAATATGAAACTCTGGAACAATAAAAGATACTCCTATCTTGTTATCTAAACTTTTTTAATGCATCTGTGTAGATCTGAATGAAACTAGTAAATATTAATATATTCCTGTATTGTATTTGAATTTAAAAAAAAAACCCTGACCTTATTTCCCTTTCGTAATAGTGTTAGATCTACTTTAGCTTCAGGTTGTATCCAAGGTTGTACTGCTGTCAGTGGTACTGTTGAACTGAACATTAAATCAGTTAATTCTAATTCCATTGCTTTTTGTCTAACTGTCTACCCAAAGCTTCTTCTCTCCCTGTTCTCCATTTCCCAACAAGATGTTAAAGTGGTCTGTGCTGGATGATCTTCACTATGACCCTGTAAATTAGCCCAATAGTTTAGAGATAACTGAATTCTTCTCAATGTCGGGAAGTCTGAACAACAACAACTCTTAATGCATCACGTGACTTTTGGCACAAATTTACCGCAGCGTGGGTGGGATTGTATCGTAGTCGAGCAGAGGCTGTTTTGTGCGAGCAGAGACCATTTTGTACTCGAGGAAAACTTATAAATGATATTTTGAGCGCAAGGTAGGCGGACAGTTTGCAAAACAATTTTTTTGTGTGAAACATATCTTTTTGTGTGCAAAACAAGTTTTATTTGTGTGCAACAACCTTTCAGCTGAAGACTTTTAACTGCATTTCTACCAGTAAAATAATGTTTAAACCAGGGGTGTCAAACGTACGGCCCGCCGAACGATTGTATCTCCTCGCTGCATCGACCGATCTGCACCTGATTTTTTGTGAGTCGGGTGGGGGGGGGGTGGAGCGCTGCCGTACGGGTTCGTGTGAATCGCCCGGTGGACGGGCAGGGAAAATGCGTGACAGCTTCTGCGGAGGCTGGAGGGAGGAGGTGCGCGTACCCCAGCGGTGCTTGGCTGCGAGGGCCGCTCATCGCCGCTTGCGGCTTTAATTATTATTAATATTTATTCTTGGGACTTTTGAAACGGCTTTTTGGAGGCCTAAACATGCATGAAAACTCACCAAACTTTGCCCAAAATTGTCCCCCGTGAGAAATCGCATGATTTTAGTGTAATTGAAAACGGGCGTGGCAAACCTGCTCAACAGCGCCAACTAGAGTGAGTTGGGCCAAACCGTAACACGTAGAAAGCTGAAATTTTTTACCTAGGTAGGTTTTTTAAAATTATGAAAAAAAGTCTCTTGGGTGTATGCTCTAAAACCCACAGGAAGTCTGCTATTTTGGGTCAAAGGGTAAAATATTGGCCGTTTTTGCCTCAAACTTTAACGAACTAGTCCTAGGCATTTTAACCTATTACTTTCAAATTTTTTCAGCATGCAGTTAAGACATTGACGTTTAAAAGTTATCAAAGGTTTTATGAAATATGCATATTTGCCTGAGCTGTCGCATTGCAAAAATCAGGTTTGTGGAAAACCATTAAAAACGCATTAAATCAGTAAGCCCCAAGCCATGCTTTGTCTGAGAATTATGAAACTCGGTAAGTGCATGTAACTTCATAGGCCCTACAAAAAAGCCTCTTGAAGCAATGGGCTACCTCCTACAGGAAATCATTCATTTCTCATCAAAGATGTCATTTTCCCATATTTTTGGGGGTTACATTTGAATAAACTACTCCTAAACCGTTACACGTATGGCATTCAAAGTTACTCCAAAAAATTCCTCACACATAGAGGATCAAAAGTTATCAAAAACATTTTTGCTACGTCCAACCATATTTTTTTGACAATTATTTATAACATGAATTGTGTTTTGAAGGAAAAAACATTTATTATTTCCAACACTAGATGGCAGCACACCCAAATGTTTGGGCGTCATCTGTAAGTCACGGTACATATTTTACCAAACCATTTATACACATTCGTCCAAAAGTGGAAGCAGCTTTAAAATATCTTTAGCTGGCCTTTAAAAGAAATAAGATTTTAATCTTTAATCCTATATGTAGGAGCGCAAATGCATTGATTGGGTAATTAGCGTTCATGTCTTTTTAAGGGGGGAACTTTTCTTTGATAGGTAGGTTTTCCACCCGGAAGGGGAAAACAGTTTTTGACCGCAAAAAGATAAATACAAGGAAGCAAGTCTGCTTTATGTGTTGTCTGGAGATGTGTTCATGTATGATGGACATTTGATATGCAAAGAGGAAAATAAATGGACGAAGCGTTCAACATGCCCTGACGACTCGGACTCTAATTCATCCCAAAAAGGTAACAATAAGCGCGTCAACTATATTACCCCGATGCAGCACCTCAGTGGCTTAAAGTATTGGCTTGGCCGCTACAAAACCAGTCAAAAACTGTTTGTGCATCTTCACGAACTGTGCATAAGTAAAGATACGTGTTTCTGCATGGTTGATGGTGGTGATTGCGCAAGATAAGACTGGGCTGGAGGTTACGTGTTTGGAGTGGAGCATCAGCTGATCAAACTCAGCTCACCTGAGGTGACGTCGGACAGGATAGACATCGGTGAGGACGCCGTTGATCAGCTCGGCGCTGGATTTGAACAATCATTCGTCTGGATTAGGTATGTGTAGCGCTACCACCGATATGATGGCCATCTAAATATAGTGTGCACACATAAGGGCGTAATTCCAATGCATTGGTTGCTGAAGTGGATGAACAATTAATTTTGTATCAACAAACTGTTGCGATCTGTGGACTGTCGGACTTTAATTATGGAGGATTGCGCGGCTAAAATGGATAAACATTTTAGCCGAGGGAACCAGTTGATTGCATAAAGGTCTTGACAAGCAGCATTTCCTCCTGAAAAAGCGTAGAGCCACAGGGAGAGTCGTCTGCATTGTCCATGGCTTTGCAACAATCCCTCATACTGAACAAGCATGAAGCAACAGGGAAAAAAAACCTCCCCATTAACAGGAAAGAAAAACCTCTAGCAGAACCGGGCTCAGTATGAACGGTCATCTGCCTCGACCGACTGGGGGTTACAGAAGACAGAGCAGAGACACAACAAGAGAGACAAAAAAGCACAGAAGCACACATTGATCCAGCAATCTGTTCTATATAACCATAACTGTTATAACTTTGGGCAATAAATAATGTGCAATAATCTATTTAATACACTGTGCTATAACCTGTGCAATGATCCGGAAGAACTTCTGCTGCTATCACCAAGTGAATATATGTCAGTACATGTGTATGTAGGCATATATATATATATATATATATATATATATATATATATATATATATATATATATATATATACACTTTATATACACTTTATATATATATATTGTCTAAAGACAATTACAAGATCGGCTTTCTATCACCTGAAGAACATTTCCAGGATTAAAGGACTGATGTCTCAGCAGGATCTGGAAAAACTAATCCATGCGTTTATCTTTAGTAGAATGTACAGTATGTATATGTGTGTGTGTGTGTGTATGTATGTATGTATGTATGTATGTATGTATGTATGTATATATATGTGTATATAACCGGGAAGTACACATGACATCACCTGCCTACTCCGATTTCTTTTGTATTTTTTTAATTCTTTTTTTTTTTTCTCACTTTCTTTTTGATCCACTGTATATAGGAAGATACACTGTATATAACTGATGCACCCTTTCCTACTGCTGACTATTGACTGACTATTGAGCCGATGTGACAAGTGAATTTCTCCAATGTGAGATCAATAAAGACTATCTTATCTTATATCAAGACTTAGATTTGCCCACACAGGATTAAATGGTACATTATTCAAAATAGGGAAGCATAACACTGGCAGATGTGAGTATTGTGAGCATGGGCGTAGGTTTGTATAGGGACCATAGGGACATGTCCCTACCAAAATTTTGGACCGACCTAATTGTCCCTACCAATAATTCGATGTGAATAACATGTTTATAATTTACAATACAGCGTTGTTACAGCAGTCGCTTTTTTTCCTCTCGCAGCTCCGCTGCTTGGCGGCGGCTGCTGCTGCAGCTCCGTCTTCCAGCCTGCGTGTCCAGTCGGTCTTTCCTGTCGCTTTAACTTAGCAGCGCACGTAACTGTGTTGTGTACTGTTTAACTCCACTCTCATTGGTTGTTCTGCCTTAAGTCCCGCCTTCTATCTCCCTGGTTGGCTGTTTTCTAGTGCGTGCATGTGCGTGCATGCTTGCAGCGCGAAATTTAAATTTAATTCACGCTAGAATACTGCGGTTACTACAACGAATATTAGACTACGAAACTAGTCCCAATTAAAAATTTTATATTATCTATGCTATAACAGGCGATAGAAGAAGCAGGAGAGAGTAGTTTTGATTTGTGGAACTTAAGAAATGTAAATAACCAACGTTAGCATCTTAAAATAATATTTAATTCTGAAGTATAATACATTTTATCAACAAAAAACTTTTTATTTTATAAAACTAAATATTCTGTGTCAGGCAGGAGTTCTGAAGACTGCTGGAAAAATCGACAAGCAAAGAATGTAAGCTTCCAAAAAAACCCTTTAAGGCGGTTCAGATATAAATAGCAGGTGTTATTCGTTTTATAGAGTATAACAACACGAGATGGTGCCTAAACATTGCTATTTTTTGTTTAGAAAGCATAATTAGGGTTCCACATAATAATAGTGCTATTTAATTGACTATTTTTACTTTTAGAAATAGGATAAAGTACAAACAGAGGAACACATTGGTTTGATTTTCCATAGATTTCCACACAGTCAATAAGTAAATTAGTACAAACATTAGTGTCTGGTAAAAATGCTTGAATCTGGCTGTTTATTTTGGATATTATTACATTACGGATAAGATAGTGTTATATTTTCTTTTAATAATTGTTAAACGCGATTTTATATTTGAATAAACTTAGGCTCATGCTTAGTGTTGTGATTGTAGATGATGCCACCAAAAAAGAAAAGAGACATAAGGAGCTATTTCAACACTCAGATAGTAAGTATCATAGGATGATATAAAAGGTTGTGTTACATTTAATCCTTTAATACTAAAAACACACTTGTATAATAGTAACATTATATGATTAAAGGAAACACAGATATCCAGTAATAATGATGCAGGGCAGCTTGGAGATGAAGCAGCTGGGCCTTCAGTGCTTCTGGTGATGTCTAATTGATTTTAATTACAAATTAAGGAGCAGCTTTTTATTTATATACAATATATATAGTGCTTATAAAATTTATTTTAATGTAGCAGAAAATGCTGCTTTTCTCTTTAAACGAAATGTCCCCTGATGCTCACATCAAGTATAAAAAAATAGGGGCATGCATATTGCGTAGGACCAATGACATCAAACCAATGAAACTTGAGACCAGTAGTGTCCCTACCAAAGTTGAAATCAAACCTACGCCCATGATTGTGAGGAACAAGAGACAGTTGAACATATCTGACACACTGTGAAAAATTCATAAAGAACAAGAGAGGAAGAAGACTTCCCAACAGCAGGGGGCGCACTCCAACAATCTGAAAGGTGTCCGTTTGCCTGAGGAAGAAGCCCATGATGTCACAGCTAACAACATTAGCACCACACATTGGAGAATTTAGGAGGGGATGCAGAAAAACAGGTAAGGCTGTTTGGATTATATATGCATGTAGTGTAATATCCCCCACCACAACTTGAGGTGGGATGAGCAGTCTCAGTTCTGCGGCTAATTCTAGCCGCTAATATTAGCACTAATGCTAGCGCCTTAAGGCTAGCGAGCAAGGCTCTTGTTTACATCCGGGTTCGGCTGGCTCAGAGCCTTTCTCTCTATGGCTCTGCGTTGGCTACCAGCACAGACATGTATACGTAGACCAAAAGTTATGATCGGTGTTCAATCATAACTTTTGGAAGAACATCTCAAACTGGCCACAGATGCATGAATGAAAGTAGTGTTGGTCAAAGGTTTTCTTTGTGTTTATGCGAACCAGCAAGTCAGGAAGTGGAGCGGATTGACCATCTGACAACAACTTCCCCCGGTAAGCTGCCGACAGACACACTGTCGCTGCTCCAGTTAATTAATGAATTATTTCCACCTGTGGCCATGTCACCTTTCAGCGTGTATTCACTGGCTTCCAGCAACTTAGCTGATTGGATTTTCATTTGTTGCCACTTCAAATCATCAAAATTAAATGAAATAAACATTTGAATGCATCAGTCTGTGTGCAATGAATAAATATAATGTACAAGTTACACCTTTTGAATGCAATTACTGAAATAAATCAAGTTTTTCAAAATATTCTAATTTACTGGCTTTTACCTGTATGCCTACATGCACATGTACTGACATATATTCACCTGGTGATAGCAGCAGAAGTTCTTCGGATCATTGTACAGGTTATAGCACAGTGTATTAAATAGATTATTGCACAGTAGTTATTGCCCAAAGTTATAACAGTTGTGGTTACAGTTACTGATAGCAGCAGAAGTCACTTCTTTCAGGATTATTGCACTGGTTATCGCACAGTGAATTAGATAGATTATTGCACATTGGTTACAGTTACAGTGCAGCACTGTATAATCTGATTGCAGATTATATAGCAATCAGAATGATTGCTATATAATCTGCACAGGGGGTGGAAGGTGTTGTCCATGATGGATGTGAACTTGGACAACACCCTCCTCTCAGCTACTTCCTCCACTGAGTCCAGAGTGCAGCCCAGGACAGAAGTGGCCTTCCTCACCAGCTTATTCAGCCTCATTCTGTCCCGTTCTGCGCTGCCTGGAGCCCAGCAGACGACAGCGTAGAGAAGGGCTGAGGCCACCACAGAGTCATAAAAAGTCTTAAGCAGGGGCCTGCTCACTCCAAAGGAACTCAGCCTCCTCAGGAGATGGAGGCGGCTCTGGCCCTTCTTATGCAGAGCGTCGGTGTTATGAGTCCAGTCCATCTTATTATTGACGTGAACACCCAACAAAAGAGTCCTACGTCTCTGATTTCAGCTTCATAAATGTGAATATTTCTGTTTTCTTTGCTCATTTATGGCAATAAACAGAGTATCTCCATGTTTTGTTGACAGAACAAGAGATTTGGGAAACATTGACATTTTTCAAAATTTTGTAACATTTTATTATTATAGCAACCAATCAATTAATTGTTTAAAATAATCAATAGATTAATCAACAATGAAAATAATCTAGACCCAGAGTTTGTCTTTGCATCGTGTTTACTCCTGTGAGCTATAAAAATGAATTAGCTTTGAACTGTTTTTGTTCCCCCTTAGGTCACAGCAGTGTCAGACATTGGTGGGAGGACTGTGGATGAGGCCACGAGACGTATGATGTTCTTCATCATGGACTATGGCCATGGTGATTGTACAAGGCAGTACAACTTTGTGGGCTGGAATGGAAAGTAGGAATTCAGGACTTTAAATCTGTTTGAAGTCATATTTGGTAAGTGCATAATGGATAATAACTGTAATATAGTAACTTTAAGATATTTGTGTCTGTCGAGGGAAATTTATGTATGTTATGAATTTGATTTTCTAAGGTCAATAATACCCTCACCTTAAGGACATAAATGTCCCCTCAAAACAGGTGCTCCAGAAATGTTATCATATAAGAAATGTTTTCAAGATTTTCTTGCACAGATCTTCCAGTCAACAGCTGTTCTCATCAAAAATATTACATTTTGTATTTTTTCCTTGGTTTGTAATTTTTTTTATGGGCAATTTAATAAAGCCAGATTTTAGAAAGAAATAAAAAAATGTGACAGCCTTGGCCAGTCAGCTTTGAATTTTGATCTTTTTTTCTTAGCTTTTTCCCAGTTCATTCTGACGTTTGCAGGTTTGTAAAGTCAATTATGTAAAGGGATACTTCACCCAAAATTACAATTTAAATCTTGGGTAATTGATATAAAACTGATCATTTGTTGGTAAATTTCACCTTAACATAGTTGACTTTACAATTGTAGTTGAGAGTTGTGTTGGTACATATGAAGTGACCATAAGATATGTTTCCCACAGGAGCTTTAAAGAACAACACATTAACCAGACAGATCACCAGGAAGGATTTGGAGAGGGCAGTGTCGAAATGGCTGATCGGATCAAGGGACAGGGGATGCAATAGAAAGGTCCAACAGGTCCCTCTTTCCCACATGATGGACCATGTTTTTTTCTGTTCCATGTTCTTTTTTGATATATAACTAGTTTCTTAAATTGTTATAATGGTAATTATATTACGTATAATATCGTATGTGTGTGTGTGTGTATTATGTATCTGATACGTAAAATACAATTTATTATATCTATTATCTATTATAAGTAAGGCAGCATTGGAGGAATCTTTAGAACCTGCACAGTGTTTGAACTGTTTAGAAGCAGTAGAGCCTTCTGAGCTTTCTAAAATCTTAGCTTCATCTAAACCTTCTACCTGTATGTGAGACCCAATCCCAACCAAGTATTCTGATCAAAGGAGGTATTCCCTTTGATCAGTGGTCCTATTTTAGACATGATTAATCTATCCTTAGTAAATGGATATGTACCACAGGTTTTTAAAGTAGCTGTTATTAAACCTTTACTTAAGAAACCTTCTCTTGATCAAGATGAGCTAGTAAACTACAGACCTATATCTAATCTTTTCTTATCTAAAATTCTTGAGAAAGTAGTTGCTAATCAACTTTGTGAACATTTACAAAGCAATGACCTACTTGAGGAGTTTCAGTCAGGCTTCAGAGCTCATCATAGCACTGAAACAGCTCTGGTGAAGGTCACTAATGATATTCTCCTGGCCTCAGATAATGGACTTGTGTCTGTACTTGTCCTGTTAGATCTCAGTGCTGCATTTGATACATTTGATCAAAATATTCTCCTACAAAGACTTGAGCATACTGTAGGGATTAAGGGGAAAGCATTAGGCTGGTTTAAATCTTATCTGTCGGACAGATTCCAGTTTGTTCATGTTAATAATAAATCTTCCTCAAACTCTAGGGTCACCTGTGGAGTACCACAGGGTTGAGTCCTTGGACCAATTCTCTTTACTATATATATGCTTCCGATCGGCAAAATTATCAGACAGCATGGGATTAATTTCCACTGTTATGCTGATGACACTCAGCTATATTTATCCATAAATCCTGATGAATCCAATCAATTACTTCGACTGCAGTCATGTCTTGATGACATCAAAAGCTGGATGACTTTAAATTTCCTGCATCTAAATTCTGACAAGACCGAAGTTGTAATCTTTGGGCCAGAGTCCTCAAAAAATAAACTTCTTAACCTATCACTTAATCTGGATGGCATTAACTTGGCCTCTGGTAATAAAGTAAAAAACCTTGGTGTTATTTTTGACCAAGACATGTCATTTAAATCCCATATTAAACAGGTTTCCAGAGTTTCCTTTTTTCACCTCCGGAATATCGCCAAAATTAAAAACATTCTGTCCAGGAGTGATGCTGAAAAACTAGTCCATGCATTTGTTACTCCAAGGCTGGACTATTGTAATTCGTTACTATCAGGAAGTCCACAAAATGCAGTTCAAAGCCTTCAGCTGATCCAAAATGCTGCAGCAAGAGTTCTGATGAAAATCAACAAGCCGGATCATATTTCTCCAATTTTAGCTTCCCTTCATTGGCTTCCTGTAAAATCAAGAATAGAATTTAAAATTATTCTTCTAACGTATAAAGCCCTTAATAATCAAGCTCCATCATATATCAGAGCTCTGATTACCCCGTATGTTCCTAACAGAGCACGTCGCTTTCAGACTGCAGATCTGCTGGTGGTTCCTAGAGTCTCTAAAAGTAGAATGGGAGGCAGATCCTTTAGCTATCAGGCTGTGGAACCAACTCCCAGTATTGGTCCGTGAAGCAGAACCCCTGTCTACTTTTAAGACTAATCTTAAAACCAGTGTTTCCCGCAGGAATTTGGTTATGCGAGGCACATCGACTAATAAAATACATTATTCAGACGAAGGGAGACGAAGACACGTTGTCCGCGGACCGACTCGCGGAGCGGGGGGGGGGGGGGAGGGGGGAGACGACGACACGTTGTCCGCGGACCGACTCGCGGAGCAGGGGGGGGAGACGACGACACGTTGTCCGCGGACCGACTCGCGGAGCGGGGGGTATCCATGTGTTTTTTCCCTGCCATTCACGCACACACGAAAGCAACAACAACAAACCGCGTGTTAACGTCACTTTTTTTTTTTTTTTTGGGAATGTTGGCGAGGCGGTAGCGTGAGTTTGGCGAGGCGGCCGCCTCGCCAAGATAGCGCTGCGGGAAACCCTGTTAAAACCTTCCTTTTTGACAAAGCTTATAACTAGAGTGGCTCATGTTACTCTGAGCTACCTTTATAGTTTTACTGCTATAGGCTTAGGCTACTGGAGGACGTCAGGATCTAATTTCCTCACTCTATAGAGTTCTACTGTTCTTCAATTATGCATTACGTGTTGTCATTTCTGCTTTAACTTTCTGTTCTCTCTCTTTTATCTTCATAGTAGGTACACCTGGTCTGGCGTTCTGTTAACTGTGACATCATCCAAAGAAGACGGCTCACCCGCTATTACCGTCTAATGTAGAACAGATTACTGGATCAATGTGTGCTTCTGTGCTTTTTTTGTCTGTCTTGTTGTGTCTCTGCTCTGTCTTCTGTAACCCCCAGTCGGTCTAGGCAGATGACCGTTCATACTGAGCCCGGTTCTGCCGGAGGTTTTCCTTCCTGTTAATGGGGAGTTTTTCTTCCCACTGTCGCTTCATGCTTGCTCAGTATGAGGGATTGCAGCAAAGCCATGTACAATGCAGACGACTCTCCCTGTGGCTCTACGCTTCTCCAGGAGGGAATGCTGCTTGTCGGGACTTTGATGCAATCAACTGGTTTCCATATATAGGAACATTTTTGACCAATCTGTATAATCTGACCCAATATGTATAATATGATTGAACTTAACTTTGTAAAGTGCCTTGAGATGACATGTTTCATGAATCGGCGCTATATAAATAAAATTTAATTGAATTATTGCATTTGACCTAATAAAAACATGAATAATGTATTTTATTAGGTCAAATGTGTGTATATATATATATATATATATATATATATATATATATATATATATAGTGCATGTCATGCCAAGAGGCAACTCGTTTGTTTTATATAAAGACAAATTAATTCAATTGAATTTTATTTATATAGTTCCAACATGTCATCTCTTTACAACCCCAGCAGTCCGGCCCGGTGGCCAAATGCATTATCATTATTCAACGGCTGTATCTCCTCGCTGCATCGACCGATCTGCACCACATTTTTTGTGTGTCGTGGGGGAGCGCTGCCGAACGGGTTCGTGTGAATCGCCCGGTGGACGGGCGGGGAAAATGCGTGACAGCTTCTGCGGTGGCTGGCGGCCGGCGGTGCGCGAACCCCCGCGGTGGCCAATAGGCAGGAGCGGTGCTTGGCTGCGAGGGCCGATCAACGCCGCTTGCGGCTTTAATTATTATTATTATTTATTCTTGGGACTTTTGAAACGGCTTTTTGGAGGCCTAAACATGCATGAAAACTCACCAAACTTTGCCCAAAATTGTCCCCCGTGAGAAAACGCATGATTTTAGTGTAATTGAAAGCGGGCGTGGCAAACCCGCTCAACAGCGCCAACTAGAGTGAGTTGGGCCAAACCGTAAAACGTAGAAAGCTGAAATTTTTTACCTAGGTAGCTTTTTTAAAATTATGAAAAAAAGTCTATTGTGGGTATGCTCTAAAACCCACAGGAAGCCTGCCATTTTGGGTCAAAGGGTAAAATATTGACGGTTTTTGCCTCGAACTTTAACAAACTAGTCCTAGGAATTTTAAGCTATCACTTTCAAATTTTTTCAGTGTGGAGATGAGACCTTGAGGGTTAAAAGTTATCAAAGGTTTTATGAAATATGCATATTTGCCTGAGCTGTCGCATTGCAAAAATCAGGTTTGTGGAAAACCATTAAAAACGCATTAAATCAGTAAGCCCCAAGCCATGCTTTGTCTGAGAATTATGAAACTCGGTAAGCAGATGTAACTTCTCAGTCCCTACAAAAAAGTCTCTTGGACCAATTGTGTAAACCCTAAAGAAAGTCAATTAATTTTCATCAAAGATGTCATTTTGTCATAAAAACAGGTATTATTTTTGACCACAAGATGGCAGCATAATACTTTGAACCTCTGATTTACCCATGTCTATTCTTAATCACTCTTACTTTTATTTATCGACTCTTTAGCTTTCTTATCAGCCATTTAATTACCTTTCACTCCTATATGTGCAGGAACCCAAAGAAACACAGCTGATAACCCCATCATCTGAATATGATATAATATTTGTTGAATTACTAATAAGATATCTGGACGGCTTTCTGAATGATTTCTTTTTAAACTGATCAATGATGAACTTGAATCTGAACATATGACAGCTCTTAATGGTCTCACTTCCTCAATCCATTCTACAGCAACTAATAATGCAATAATTTCTGCCGTATAAACAGATATTCCTTCATTTAATTTCTTCCCTATATGCAGTTTAAACTCTGGAATTATTACACCTACTCCAGTTTGTCGTAATTGCTTTTTTGATGCATCCGTATACATTTTTACATTATTATAAAACTGTTCTATATATTCCTCCACTATTATAGAATTACACATATACATTTTATCTTTATTTTTCTTTTCCAATATTGTTAAATCTACTATTGTTTCAGGTAAAATCCATGGTGGTGTTATTGATAATGGTACTGTTGGACTAATATTTAAATGATTTAATCCTAATTCTGTAGCTTTCTGAATAATTGTCCAACTTCATTATGAACCCTTTCTTTTTCACTGCAGGAATGTAACATTCATACCCAACTAAACATCTCAATATATTAAGTATCCTTTTACATTTTTCAATAACCTTATCTATGTGCACTTTCCAGGATAGTTTTTTTTATCAAACCATACTCCTAAGAATTTAAATTGCTTTACTCTCTCTAGATCTTTGTTCTGCCCTGAATATGTTTAATATGTTTAAAAGACATTTAAAAACTACTTTGAATTGTTAATATACCGTTCTCTGTTTTAAATGAATTTGCGGTGCTTTTATGTTGAAAATCTTCCAAACCGGAAGTAGGAAGTAAAGACGCAAACAAGAGGAAGAGAGCATGTGTGCATCGTCTCAGGGCAGCAACAATGCAGTTAATCTCCGAAAGCAATGGTTGTAAGTGTTGCTCATTGTTTACAGATTTGATAAGATATGTTAATATCTTTTATGGTTATTTTGTGTATAAAAGCAACGGTAAAATGTCATGGTCTGTGTGACAGCAGAGTGTGTGTGTTTACTTGCTAATTTGCCACTTTTCTAGCCGGCTGTGAAAATACCTGTTGAGTTAATATTAAGCAGCTGATACTTTGATACGTTAATACTGATATTTACATGGCTGTTTATTAAGCCATTTTTTTTGTATCTTTCTTTTCTAGTTTTACACTGGATTCAAAGCAGTCAGAAATGCTGACTAAATGTGTAAGAAGATAATAAAGGAGAAAGCCGCTCACTTCCTGGCTCTTATTCAAGAGCCAGGAAGAGCCTACAATATATTTAACATTCCTTCTACGTTTCCAAATAGCTCCGTCATCAGCAAACAATGAACAACCCAATTCATTTTCTATTTCTTTAAGTGCATCATTTATCATAACTGAAAATAATAAAGGACTGATAATACTGCCTTGTGTGGTTCTTTTTAATTTCTCCCTGAAAGACTCTTACCAACTCTTACCTGTATTATCCATTCTGGCCTCTGGAAATAAAGTTAAAAATCTTGGTGTTGTCTTCGACCAAGACATGTCATTTAAATCCCATATTAAACAGGTTTCCAGAGTTTCCTTTTTTTCACCTCAGGAATATCGCCAAAATTAGAAACATTCTGTCCAGGGGTGATGCTGAAAAACTAGTCCATGCATTTGTTACTTCAAGGCTGGACTATTGTAATTCTTTACTATCAGGAAGTCCACAAAATGCAGTTCGAAGTCTTCAGCTGATCCAAAATGCTGCAGCAAGAGTTCTGATGAAAATCAACAAGAGGGATCATATTTCTCCAATTTTAGCTTCCCTTCATTGGCTTCCTGTTATATCAAGAATAGAATTTAAGCTTATAGTTAGAGTGGCTCATGTTACCCTAAGCTACATCTGTAGTTATGCTGCTATAGGCTTAGGCTGCTGGAGGACATCGGGGCCTATTTCTCTCACTCTACTGATTTCTACTGTTCTCCAGTCTACTGTTCTCCAGTTTTGCATTGCATTACATTGAAATGACTGTTGTCATTTCAGCTTGTAACTTTTTGTTCTCTCTCTTTTTTCTTCATAGTAGGTACACCTAGTCTGACGTTCTGTTAACTGTGACATCATCCAGGGAAGACAGATCACCACTATTACCATCTAATGTATAACAGATCACTGGATCAATGTGTGCTTCTGTGCTTTTTTGTCTGTCTTGTTGTGTCTCTGCTCTGTCTTCTGTAACCCCCAGTCGGTCGAGGCAGATGACCGTTCATACTGAGCCTGGTTCTGCTGGAGGTTTTTCCTTCCTGCTAATGGGTGGTTTTTCTTTCCACTGACGCTTCATGCTTGCTCAGTATGAGGGATTGTTGCAAAGCCATGGACAATGCAGACGACTCCCCCTGTAGCACTGCGCTTCTCCAGGAGTGAATGCTGCTTGTTGGGACTTTGATGCAATCAACTGGTTTCCTTATATAGGAAATTTTTGACCAATCTGTATAATATGATTGATTTTGACTTTGTAAAGTGCCTCGAGATGACATGTTTATGAATTGGCGTTATATAAATAAAATTGAATTGAATTGAATTGTTAAAAAGTTCTCTACCCAATGATAAATTCTTCCACAAATTCACATTTTCCTCAATTTGATCAATAATCCCTCTTTCCACATCATATCATAAGCCTTTTCTATATCTAAGAACACTGCCAAAACACTTTCTTTATTAACTTTTGCTGTTAGTACCTCATGTTGTAAACACACAATTGGATCCATAGTATTCCTTCCTCTTCTGAAACCGCTTTGATAATTTGATAAGTACCCTTTTGATTCAACAAAATAAATTAATCTTTCAATTACCATTTTCTCCATAATTTTACTTAAACATGATGTTAAAGCAATAGGTCTATAATTTTCTGGTTTTGAGCTATCTTTACCCGTTTTTGGAATTGGAACCACAATAGCCTCTTTCCAACTTCTAGGTCATTTCCCATTCTCTGATTACCCCGTATGTTCCTAACAGAGCACTTTGCTCTCAGACTGCAGGTCTGCTGGTGGTTCCTAGAGTCTCTAAAAGTAGAATGGGAGGCAGATCCTTTAGCTATCAGGCTCCTCTCCTGTGGAACCAACTCCCAGTTTTGGTCCGTGAGGCAGACACCTTGTCTACTTTTAAGACTAATCTTAAAACTTTCCTTTTTGACAAAACTGATAGTTAGAGTGGCTCATGTTACCCTGAGCTACATCTATAGTTGTGCTGCTATAGGCTTAGGCTACTGGAGGACATCAGGGTATATTTTTATCACTCTACTGATTTCTACGGTTCTACAGTCTATTGTTCTACAGTTTTTCATTCCATTACATTGAAATGACTGTTGACATTTCAGCTTTTAACTTTTTGCTCTCTCTCTTTTTTCTTCATAGTAGGTACACCTGGTCTGACGTAAATAAAATTGAATTGAATTCAATCTTTTTATGCACACCCTTGCTTCCATCATCTGTACTGTCGTCTTCAAGATTTCCTTTGTCTCCTGAATTCCCAGAACCTCTGCCTGCTTCACTACTTTTGAATTTTCCACTTCCCCGGTAACTAGCAACTGGCGTTCAACTATCCGTATCCATATCACTATGTAGTTCTTCCTCATCCTCTACAACCTGAGCCGCCATCCTGATCCAGTCACAAACTTGCTTATGCCTACCGCCAACCTTTTCCTTCTTCCTTCAGATAGATTTCTCTGACGAAGCAACGCACGCACCTGTTTCCAACCAGCCTGTCACTCAGTCTCCTACCCGAGAGCGTCCTGTCTGCTCATCTCCATCAACATGGTTTAACCTCTCCTGTCGGGAAGTCTGAACAACAACAACTCTTAATGCATCACGTGACTTTTGGCATAAATTTACTGCAGCGTGGGTGGGATTGTTTTGTAGTCGAGCAGAGACCATTTTGTACTGGAGGAAAACTTATAAATGATATTTTGAGCGCAAGGTTGGCAGTTTGCAAAACAAATTTTTTTTGTGTGAAACATATATTTTTGTGTGCAAAACAAGTTTTATTTGTGTGCAACACCTTTTTTGTGTACAACTTTTCAGCTGAAGACTTTGAACTGCATTTCAACCAGTAAACTAATGTTTGAACCAGGGGTGTCAAACGGTAGGCTCGCTGAACGATTTAGTCCGGCCCGGTGGCCAAATGCATTATCATTATTCAACGGCTCTATCTCCTCGCTGCATCGACCGATCTGCACCTGATTTTTTGTGAGTTGTGGGGGAGCGCTGCCAAACGGGTTCGTGTGAATTGCCCGGTGGACGGGCAGGGAAATTGCGTGACAGCTTCTGCAGTGGCTGGCGGCAGGCGGTGCGCGTACCCCAGCGGTGCTTGGCTGCGAGGGCCGCTCATCGCCGCTTGCGGCTTTAATTAGGCCCGAGCAGCTAAGCACTGCGAAGGCCTATTGTAACTGCAGATTTTATTATTATTATTATTATTATTATTATTATTATTATTATTATTATTATTATTATTAGGCCCGAGCAGCTAAGCGCTGCGAAGGCCTATTGTAACTGCAGATTTTATTATTATTATTATTATTATTATTATTAGGCCCGAGCAGCTAAGCGCTGCGAAGGCCTATTGTATCTGTAGTGTTAATTATTATTATTAGGCCCGAGCAGCGAAGCGCTGCGAAGGCCTATTGTTTCTGTGTTGTTTCTTATTATTATTATTATTATTATTATTATTTTTATTCTGCCCCCCTAAAGAGGGGCCTTTTTGGGGGCTTTATCATATTCAAAAACTCACCAAACTTGGCAGATGCATGAAGACTGTTTAAAAATTTTATATTTTAAGGTCATCACAAAAATCTAACGGAAAATCCCTCAACGGCGCCACCTAGCAATTTTCAAAGGACCCTTTGCTATTCACTTACTTCATCGTAGAGACGTGAAATTTGGTACAGTTGTAGAGCTCACCAAGACGTTCAGAATTTACAATTAATGTCATAGTGCAAATATCACAGGAAGTCGGCCATTTTAGATTGAAGGTCTGATTTTGACCCCATTTTTGACGTTTACAGCATTGGTATTTGATCGAACTCCTCCTAGGGATTTTGAGCGACCGACTTGAAACTCGGTCAGTCTGATCATAAGGCATGGCCAATTAAAAGTTATCAAAACGGTGAGTTTTTGAGCATGTTGAAGGGGCGTTAGCAGGGGTCAAAGTTCACCTACTCGCCACAAAAAATAAAACTGTTATATCTCCTACACAGAAACACACAGAGGCACCAAACCTTCTGTGATTGATCATCATTGGGTCTTCTTTAATATCCAATGGTCAAATGATGACATCACTTAGGCCACGCCCCCTGACAACAGGAAGTGTCATGTTTTGCTGTAAACGGTCGCTATGTTACCCCTCTGAGCTAATCAACATGAAACAGTGTCCAGAGACAGAAGACATGTTGGTGTGTTGTGGATTCCAGCCCCAAGTGGATTCGATGGAGCAGGGGGGCGTGGCGGCGTGGTGAAGTCACCTCAAACGCCGCTGCCATACGTTTGGCTCTGAATTCCACATTTCTGGGCCGAGCTGCTTAAAACTCACTTGGATGCATCCTTATCTAGCCCCCGACAGGAATCCATAACAAACTTTGGTGGGCGTGACCTAATGCCTCAACGGCGCCACCTCGCAATTTTCAAAGGACCCTTTGCTATTCACTTACTTCATCCTAGAGACATGAGATTTGGTACAGTAGTAGAGCTCACCAAGACGCTCAGAATTTACAATTAATGTCATAGTGCAAATATCACAGGAAGTCGGCCATTTTAGATTGAAGGTCTGATTTTGACCCCATTTTTGACGTTTACAGCATTGGTATTTGATCGAACTCCTCCTAGGGATTTTGAGCGACCGACTTGAAACTCGGTCAGTCTGATCATAAGGCATGGCCAATTAAAAGTTATCAAAACAGTGAGTTTTTGAGCTTGTTGAAGGGGCGTTAGCAGGGGTCAAAGTTCACCTACTCGCCACAAAAAATAAAACAGTTATATCTCCTACACAGAAACACACAGAGGCATCAAACTATCTGTGATTGATCATCATCAGGTCTTCTATCATATCCAATGGTCAAATGATGACATCACTTAGGCCACGCCCCCTGACAACAGGAAATGTCATGTTTTGCTGTAAACGGTCGCTATGTTACCCCTCTGAGCTAATCAACATGAAAATGTATCCAGAGACAGAAGACATGTTGGTGTTTTGGATTCCAGCCCCAAGTGGATTCGATGGAGCAGGGCGGCGTGGTGGTGTGGTGAAGTCACCTCAAACGCCGCTGCCATACGTTTGGCTCTGAATTCCACATTTTTGGGTCGAGCTGCTTAAAACTCCCTTGGATGCATCCTTTTCCACCCCCGACAGGAATCCATAACAAACTTTGGTTGGCGTGACCTAATTTTTCTATAGCGCCCCCTAGAATATTTTAAATGATCAGCCCCAAGCCATGCTTTAAGATAGAATTACGAAAGTTGGTACACAACATACACATGTGGAATATTGCTAAAGTGTTACTTTTACATTATTAATTTTGGGTGTGTATCCACCAATTTAACTGTCAAACTTTCATAAAAGCTGTCTTAATGCAAGAAACAAAACCCTTAAACACATGAAATAACAATTAACTTTAAATAACTAAAAAGGTTTTGTTAACTTTTCACATGAAGCTGGATTAACAGGTAGTAAGATACCTTTGATTAAATTGGTATACTAATGTTTAAACCAGGGGCGTCAAAACGTATGGCCCGCGGGCCGGATCCGGCCCACCGAACGATTTTGTCCGGCCCAGTGGCTAAATGCAATATCAATATTCAACGGCTGTATATCCTCGCTGCATCGACCGATCTACACCAGATTTGTTGTGAGTCGTGGGGGAGCGCTGCCGAATGCGTTCGTGGGAATCTCCCAGCGGACGGGCGGGGAAAATGCGTGACAGTTTCTGCGGTGGCTGGCGGCCGGCGGTGCGCGAACCCCCGCGGTGGCCAATAGGGCGGAGCGGCGCTTGGCTGCGAGGGCCGATCGACGCCGCTTGCGGCTTTAATTTATTCTTATTATTATTCTGCCCCCCTAAAGAGGGGCCTTTTTGGGGGCTTTCTCATTTTCAAAAACTCACCAAACTTGGCAGATGCATGGTGACTGTTTAAAAATTTTGTATTTTAAGGTCGTCACAAAAATCTAAAGAAAAATGCCTCAACGGCGCCACCTAGAAATTTTCAAAGGACCCTTTGCTATTCACTTACTTCGTCGTAGAGACATGAAATTTGGTACAGTTGTAGAGCTCAACAAGACGCTCAGAATTTACAATTAATGTCATAGTGCAAATATCACAGGAAGTTGGCCATTTTAGACTGAAAGTCTGATTTTGACCCAATTTTTGACGTTTATAGCATTGGTATTTGATGGATCTCCTCCTAGAGATTTTGAGCGATCGGCTTGAGACTCGGGCAGTCTGATCATAAGGCATGGCCAATCAAAAGTTATCAAAACGGTGAGTTTTTGAGCATGCTGAAGGGGCGTTGGCAGGGGTCAAAGTTCACCTATTCGCCACAAAAAATAAAAGTGTTATATCTCCTACACAGAAACACACAGAGGCACCAAACTTTCTGTGATTAATCATCATCAGGTCTCCTATAATATCCAATGGTCAAATGATGACATCACTTAGGCCACACCCCCTGACAACAGGAAGTGTCATGTTTTGCTGTAAACGGTCGCTATGTTACCCCTCTGAGCTAATCAACATGAAACTGTGTCCAGAGACAGAAAACATGTTGTTGTGTTGTGGATTCCAGCCCCAAGTCGATTCGATGGAGCAGGAGAGCGTGGCGGCGTGGTGAAGTCACCTCAAACGCCGCTGCCATACGTTTGGCTCTGAATTCCACATTTTTGGGCCGAGCTGCATAAAACTCACTTGGATGCATCCTTATCCACCCCCCAACAGGAATCCATAACAAATTTTGGTGGGCGTGACCTAATGCCTCAACGGCGCCACTTAGCAATTTTCAAAGGACCCTTTGCTATTCACTTACTTCATCGTAGAGACATGAGATTTGGTACAGTGGTAGAGCTCACCAAGACGCTCAGAATTTACAATTAATGTCATAGTGTAAATATCACAGGAAGTTGGCCATTTTAGATTGAATGTCTGATTTTGACCCCATTTTTGACGTTTATAGCATTGGTATTTGATGGATCTCCTCCTAGAGATTTTTAGCGAGCGGCTTGAAACTCGGGCAGTCTGATCATAAGGCATGGCCAATTAAAAGTTATCAAAACGGTGAGTTTTTGAGCTTGTTGAAGGGGCATTAGCAAGGGTCAAAGTTCACCTACTCGCCACAAAAAATAAAACTGTTATATCTCCTACACAGAAACACACAGAGGCATCAAACTTTCAGTGATTGATCACCATCAGGTCTCCTATAATATCCAATGGTCAAATGATGACATTGCTTAGGCCACGCCCCCTGACAACAGGAAGTGTCATGTTTTGTTTTAAGCGGTCGCTATGTTACCCCTCTGAGCTAATCAACATGAAACTGTGTCCACAGACAGAACACATGTTGGTATGTTGTGGATTTCAGGCTCAACTGGATTGGATGGAGCAGGGGGGCGTGGCGGCGTGGCATATTCACCTCAAACGCTGCTGTCATACGTTTGGCTCTGAATTCCACAGTTTTGGGCCGAGCTGCTTAAAACTCATTTGGATGCATCCTTATCCACCCCCCAACAGGAATCCTTAACAAACTTTAGTGAGCAGGACTTAGTTTCTCTATAGCGCCACCAAGCAAATTTCAAAGGACCCTTTGGTATTCACTTACTTCATCGTAGAGTAATGAAATTTTGTACAGTTGTAGATCTCAGCAAGACGCTCAGAATTTACAATTAATGTCATACTGCAAGTGTCACAGGAAGTAAGCCATTTTAGATTGAAATCTGAATTTTGATACCAAGTTGACATGTAAAGCATATGTATTTGATCATACTTGTCCAGCAGGGGGCAGCAAGAGACCACAAATAAACCCCAAAGGAATTTCTCTTGGTAAGTAAGTGATCTTAACTCTTTGGTTTCCTTATATATTTAATTTGAACAGATATACAAATCCTGCTTGAAAACTGACAAACTTACTCTTGTTCAATACATTTCAGTTTTTATTTATATAACGCCAAATCATAAAACATGTCATCAGGGGTGGACTGGGACAAAAAAATCGGCCCTGGCATTTTGGATTAGACTGGCCCACCACATTTTTTTTTGTGTACTGAATGTGTATACCAACTTTGCAATACCAACTGTGCAATACCTTGAGGCCAGGTTAATGGAAATTAGTGAGAGTGGACACTTAAAATACTTCCAAAATCTTAATTTATTAACACTGTGAAATGTAAACTCCACCACAGCACAGCAACTATTCTTAGATCAGAGAGAGAGAGAGAGAAAGAGAGGTGTCACGGTTAATCACACATATTATCACGTTACATCATTATAAGAAGTTATTGTAAGTTGCTCATCAGATCTATTCAGTCTTCCAGATACTGTAGGGTAACATTGGACTAATGTGCACTCACTGTGTAAAAAAGGATGCCAATGACAAAATGAACCAGAGAAATGCCTCACTTGTCATCATGGAAAGAAAGAAAATATATAATAACATAATATAAATTTTGATTTACTCAGTCATTTGTAATAAGTATTTTATTTATCTAATTTCCTAATTTTTGATCATATTTTCTTTAATATCGCAGACTTTTCGCTATTTTTCATGTAAATCCTTGGTGGCGCTTCATAGCGAAGCCGGTGAGGCCGCAGCGAGCTTGGCCTCCCCTGGGATTGCGCAATCCCATGTTAACTGTGCTGACTTCCATTCTGTGAATGCATCTTCCTGTCTCTAGATCATAAATTCAATTGTTCAAACAGTTATGAACTGATTTTCCACAATTTAATATATGTGGATTACGAATTGTGTTTTGGTCATCAAACTGTGTGCAGATAACATGTTTTCGTGGTGCTGGCCGATCATAAACAGCAAAGAACTGGTTGTAGGTGAGGCCGGCAGTTCCTTGACCGCTAGGCAGGGGGCGCTCAAGGGGCACCGCTCGTGATCCCCAAATAGTAGAGTCAAAACAAGTTATTGATGTTTTATTAGCGAGTTTTGCTAAACAAGTAAAGCACTAAAAAGACTCTAAACATACAGCTGGAACAGGACTGATCAGGGAAGGCTTTCCTCCCTGGCAGTGAGCTCCATTGAGACTGAGAGACTTTTAAAACTGAAGAAGATAAAGAGAACTTTTACCGGAAAATGATGATATTTTTGTTCAGAAAGAGCGCCACAGGGACTTAAATTATAAGTAGAGGTAAGACAGCGATACTTATTCATGTTTAGTTTTTGTGATAAAATGTGCGTAATGTGGGTTATAGTTTTAGAATGTGTTACAAATGCAGAAATCCATCATAACTCATAAACTGTTAACAATCAAATGACAATTTTTTTTCATCAAAGAACCAATATTTTTCCATGTATCTTGGTGAATTTATTTGGCTCAATCAGTCTCCTTCAGCACTTTGCAACGAGTCTACTCTGTAGAGTGTATATATTTGTAAATCTGACTCTGATGACGTCAGTGCCTCACCAGCTATGAACTCTACCGCACGTCACTGACTACAACCACCACCACCATATTTTACACCAGACACCGGAGCAGATGAAGGGCCTGCTGTTGGGAACATGTCAGTCAGTTTGACACATTTCGCAGCATCCGTTTGAAGAACTCGTTTCTTTTTTTCGTGCAGTTTCTCTGCGCCTCCCATTACTACTGTGAACACTGCTGCACAAAGTTCCACATGGAGCGTGAAGGTGTTTTTCTACTTTATGATTGGCCTAGCCCTTTAGACTGTCAGGGATGATAACGAGGCAGATATATAAAATAATTAATAATAATAATAATTAAAGCCGCAAGCGGCGATGAGCGGCCCTCGCAGCCAAGCACCGCTGGGGTACGCGCACCTCCTCCCTCCAGCCACCGCAGAAGCTGTCACGCATTTTCCCTGCCCTTCCACCGGGCGATTCACACGAACCCGTACGGCAGCGCTCCACCCCCCCCCACCCGACTCACAAAAAATCAGGTGCAGATCGGTCGATGCAGCGAGGAGATACAATCGTTCGGCGGGCCGTACGTTTGACACCCCTGGTTTAAACATTATTTTACTGGTTGAAATGCAGTTAAAAGTCTTCAGCTGAAAGGTTGTTGCACACAAATAAAACTTGTTTTGCACACAAAAAGATATGTTTCACACAAAAAAATTGTTTTGCAAACTGTCCGCCTACCTTGCGCTCAAAATATCATTTATAAGTTTTCCTCGAGTACAAAATGGTCTCTGCTCGCACAAAACAGCCTCTGCTCGACTACGATACAATCCCACCCACGCTGCGGTAAATTTGTGCCAAAAGTCACGTGATGCATTAAGAGTTGTTGTTGTTCAGACTTCCCGACATTGAGAAGAATTCAGTTATCTCTAAACTATTGGGCTAATTTACAGGGTCATAGTGAAGATCATCCAGCACAGACCACTTTAACATCTTGTTGGGAAATGGAGAACAGGGAGAGAAGAAGCTTTGGGTAGACAGTTAGACAAAAAGCAATGGAATTAGAATTAACTGATTTAATGTTCAGTTCAACAGTACCACTGACAGCAGTACAACCTTGGATACTACCTGAAGCTAAAGTAGATCTAACACTATTACGAAAGGGAAATAAGGTCAGGGTTTTTTTTTTAAATTCAAATACAATACAGGAATATATTAATATTTACTAGTTTCATTCAGATCTACACAGATGCATCAAAAAAGTTTAGATAACAAGATAGGAGTATCTTTTATTGTTCCAGAGTTTCATATTACAGTAGGAAAGAGGACAAGTAATAATATATCAGTATACACAAGAGAAATGTTAGCAATTTTGTTTGCAATGCAATGGGTAGAAGAAATAAGACCTCTGAGAGTGATTATTTGTTCAGATTCATCTTCATCACTAATCAGTTTACCGATAAAACACTCAGACAGTAGACCAGATATTTTGATAGAAATCCAGCAAACATTATACAGAATTCAAATGATGGACATTACAGTCATATTTTTGTGGGTACCAGCACACATGGGAGTTAAAGGAAATGAAATGGCAGATAAGGCTGCAAAGGAGGCTACAACAAGAAAAGACATTGATGTGTCAGTTAAAATTAGTAAGATGGAAATAAAGAGCATAATTAAACAGAAGATGAAGGAAAGGTGGCAAAAGCAATGGGAGGAAGAGAGGAACAGAAGATGGTTTTACATGATCCAGAGGAGAGTGGGAAAAATGAGATGGGCAGGGAAGAACATAGGAGAAGAAACAATTATATCAGGACTTAGATTTGGGCACACAGGATTAAATAATACATTATTCTAAATAAGTAAACATAACAATGGCAGATGTGAATATTGTGAGCAACAAGAGACAGTTGAACACGTTATGGTATACTGTAGGAAGTACGAAAGAGAAAGGAGAGAAATGGTCCAAAATCTAAAAAGGAAAAGAATACAATTTGATTTAATAGAAATACTTAGAAAAACTCCAGAGATAATTGTTATGTGATTATTTTTCATTATCTTAGATTAATAAATGTAATTGAGAGGATTTGAAATCTTTTTTTGGTTTTGTTTATATTGTTTTGTTAATTTGATTGTGACTTGTTTTGTTTAGTATAAATAATTCTGATCCACACTCCATACCAGTTGGTGGCGGTAATGCACCATTTGGTTGCGTGCCAACCGGCAAAAAAAATCCATAAAGAAAAAGAAGAAGCAGAAGACTTCCCGACAGCAGGGGGCGCACCTGAAAAAAACTGAAAGGCGCCGGTTTGGCTGAGGAAGAAAGACGTGATATCACAGCTAACAGCAGGGACGTGCAGAGGGGGGCGGGGGGCTTGGTCACCTGCCCCTTTGCCCCTTGATGCCCAAAGTGCCCTTTTGTCAGTGTTTTTTTATGTGTGTGTGTGTGTGCATGTCCAAAATAAAAATAATTTAGATCTAAATTGCCACAGTTACCGTGGCACGGTTACATGATCCACATAACGTGCCTCACTTTTCCCTTCTTCTCCTCTCGCAGCTCCGCGGCTGCTGCTGCCGCTGTCTGACTGCCTGCCCCTTTAAATCGGCAGCACACGTGACTGTGCTCTGTGCATTTTTTTAAACTTAACTCTCATTGGTTGTACTGCCTTAAATCCCGCCTTTCCTCTTTCTGATTGCTAGCGCGTGTGTGCGTGCTTATTTGCTTGGAGCGCAAGATTTAAATTTCAATTCATACAGGTATACTGCCGTTACCTCAATTAATACTTGACAACAAACTAGTCCCAGTTAAAGGTATACTATGCAACCGGGGTTGATTTTCCAGCGAGGCTCCCCCCAGAGGGCGAAAGTAAAAGTGCACTGTCGTAAAGATGCTCAGCTGTTCTCCTGGTTTCTCCATCAAGCCAGGTGCGGTTGTTTGTAGGTGGGGTTGTATTTCCCCTAACCCTAACATACATAAATTTCCCTCGACAGACACAAATATCCTAAAGTTAGTATATTACAGTTATTATCCATTATGCACTTACCAAATATGACTTCAAACAGATTTAAAGTCCTGAATTCCTACTTTCCATTCCAGCCCACAAAGTTGTACTGCCTTGACAGGCCATAGTCCATGATGAAGAACATCATACGTCTCGTGGCCTCATCCACAGTCCTCCCACCAATGTCTGACACTGCTGTGACCTAAGGGGGAACAAAAACAGTTCAAAGCTAATTCATTTTTATAGCTCACAGGAGTAAACACGATGCAAAGACAAACTCTGGGTCTAGATTATTTTCATTGTTGATTAATCTATTGATTATTTTAAACAATTAATTGATTGGTTGCTATAATAATAAAATGTTACAAAATTTTGAAAAATATCAGTGTTTCCCAAATCTCTTGTTCTGTCAACAAAACATGGAGATACTCAGTTTATTGCCATAAATGAGCAAAGAAAACAGAAATATTCACATTTATGAAGCTGAAATCAGAGACGTAGGACTCTTTTGTTGGGTGTTCACGTCAGTAATAAGCTGGACTGGACTCATAACACCGACGCTCTGCATAAGAAGGGCCAGAGCCGCCTCCACCTCCTGAGGAGGCTGAGTTCCTTTGGAGTGAGCAGGCCCCTGCTTAAGACTTTTTATGACTCTGTGGTGGCCTCAGCCCTTCTCTACGCTGTCGTCTGCTGGGCTCCAGACAGCGCAGAACGGGACAGAATGAGGCTGAATAAGCTGGTGAGGAAGGCCACTTCTGTCCTGGGCTGCACTCTGGACTCAGTGGAGAAAGTAGCTGAGAGGAGGGTGTTGTCCAAGTTCACATCCATCATGGACAACACCTTCCACCCCCTGCACCAGACTGTAGAGGAGCTGAGCAGCTCCTTTAGTGCCAGACTTAGACACCCTGTCTGTAAAAAGGAGCGCTACCGCAAGTCATTCATTCCTGCTGCTATCAGATTATACAGTGCTGCACTGTAACTGTAACCAATGTGCAATAATCTATCTAATTCACTGTGCGATAACCTGTGCAATGATCCGAAGAACTTCTGCTGCTATCACCAGGTGAATATATGTCAGTACATGTGCATATATGTATATATATATATATATATATATATATATATATATATATATATATATATATATATATACATACAGGGGTTGGACAATGAAACTGAAACAACTCTCATTTTAGTGTGGGAGGTTTCATGGCTAAATTGGACCAGCCTGGTGGCCAATCTTCATTAATTGCACATTGAACCAATAAGAGCAGAGTGTGAAGGTCCAATTAGCAGGGTAAGAGCACAGTTTTGCTCAAAATATTGCAATGCACACAACATTATGGGTGACATACCAGAGTTCAAAAGAGGACAAATTGTTGGTGCACGTCTTGCTGGCGCATCTGTGATCAAGACAGCAAGTCTTTGTGATGTATCAAGAGCCACGGTGTCCAGGGTAATGTCAGCATACCACCAAGAAGGACGAACCACATCCAACAGGATTAACTGTGGACGCAAGAGGAAGCTGTCTGAAAGGGATGTTAGAGTGCTTACCCGGATTGTATCCAAAAAACATAAAACCACGGCTCCCCAAATCACAGCAGAATTAAATGTGCACCTCAACTCTCCTGTTTCTACCAAAACTGTCCGTCGGGAGCTCCACAGGGTTAATATCCACGGCTGGATTCAGAGTGTCTGAAAACATAAAGTACATTTTGCTGCATTGACGTGTATTCTCTCTGAGCGCAGCTTGGTCTGACCTAAGATGGCCGCTCTGTCGGCACGCCTCTCACCCGACGACGGGGCGTCTACGTCATGGGTTAAAGCTAAAATAATCAGTTTGACTGAAAAAAAATCCTAGTCAGCCCATATATTCCCGGGACCGTGGAAATAATGCCACATTAGTTACCTCACTTGCTTATTGTGCAGAGTTAACTTGAACCAAATCTGGTAGTTTTACAATATCCACTGACCATTCATGTCTCTGTCCCACCTTTCAGCTTCAGAGCCTTGGTGTCTTCCTGGACAGCCTCCCATCCTCTCCTCCACTGTCCACATCCATAACATCACCTGGTTAACTTTCATATCGGGAACATCAAGTTCTTCCTTAACACTTTAACCAAACTGGTCCACAGTCCACTTTACACTGTCAGCTCCCTTCCCTCCCTGTCCTCCAGAAAACCTCCATAAACTACAACTAGTACAAAAGACAGCAATTTACATCTTTACATCATCTACTTCACATCTGAACATTACCTCCACTGGCTCCCTGTCACCTTCAGTATAAATTAATCATATGAACAAACAAGGCCAACCACAACCTGGACAATGCAGGACATATAACCAACACTATGATGTCATACATTTTAGTTTACAAGGTCCCTGATTGGTTTATCAGCTAAGTTGCTGGAAGCCAGTGAATACACGCTGAAAGGTGACATGGCCACAGGTGGAAATAATTCATTAATTAACTGGAGCAGCGACAGTGTGTCTATCGACAGACACGCTTACCGAGGGCAGTTGTTGTCAGATGGTCAATCCGCTCCACTTCCTGACTTGCTGGTTCGCATAAACCCAAAGAAAACCTTTGACCACCACTGCTTTCATTCATGCATCTGTGGCCAGTTTGAGATGTTCTTCCAAAAGTTATGATTGAACACCGATCATAACTTTTGGTCTACGTATACATGTCTGTGCTGGTAGCCAGCGCAGAGCCATAGAGAGAAAGGCTCTGAGCCAGCGGAACCCGGATGTAAACAAGAGCCTTGCTCGCTAGCCTTAGGGCGCTAGCATTAGCGCTATAAGTAGCACCTTAAGACGCTAGAATTAGCCGCAGAACTGAGACTGCTCATCCCACCTCAAGTTGTGGTGGGGGATATTACACTACATGCATATATAATCCAAAAAGCCTTACCTGTTTGTCTGTTTCCCCTCCTAAATTCTCCAATGTGTGGTGCTAATGTTGTTAGCTGTGACATCACGGACTTCTTCCTCAGGCAAACGGACACGTTTCAGATTGTTGGAGTGCGCCCCCTGCTGTTGGGAGTCTTCTTCTTCTCTTGTTCTTTATGAATTTTTCTCACAGTGTGTCATATATGTTCAACTGTGTCTTGTTCCTCACAATATTCACATCTGCCAGTGTTATGCTTCCCTATTTTGAATAATGTACCATTTAATCCTGTGTGGGCAAATCTAAGTCTTGATATAAGATAAGATAGTCTTTATTGATCTCACATTGGAGAAATTCACTTGTCACATCGGCTCAATAGTCAGTCAATAGTCAGCAGTAGGAAAGGGTGCATCAGTTATATACAGTGTATCTTCCTATATACAGTGGATCAAAAAGAAAATGAGAAAAAAAGTAAGAATTAAAAAAATACAAAAGAAATCGGAGTAGGCAGGTGATGTCATGTGTACTTCCCGGTTATATACATACATACACACACACACACACACACATATTTTATATATATATATATATATATATATATATATATATATATATATATATATATATATAAATAAATAAATAAATAAAGGCAAGGCAAGGCAAATTTATTTGTATAGCACAATTCAGTACAGAGACAATGCAAAGTGCTTTACATGATTAAAATACAGGAAAAGAAAACAGAAAATGTAGACATCAATAAACAGCTGGACTAAAAAAGTTGAACTAATGCTGTTTCAGTAGAACAGTTTAACTAGAACAGTCAAAAACAGTCCTAAACAGATGTGTTTTTAATCTTGATTAAAAAGAACTCAGGTTTTCCGCACTTTTACAGTTTTCTGGAAGTTTGTTCCAGATAAGTGGAGCGTAGGAACTAAATGCTGCTTCTCCTTGTTTAGTTCTGGCTGTAGGTACGCAAAGAAGGCTGGAGCCAGAAGACCTTAGTGCTCTGGATGGTTGATACACTGATAACAAGTCTGTGATGTATTTAGATGCGTTCAGCAGCGTTCTGGATCAGCTGCAACTGTCTGATCCACTTTTTAGGCAGACCTGTGAAAACACCGTTGCAGTAATCGATTCTACTAAAGATAAACGCATGGATTAGTTTTTCCAGATCCTGCTGAGACATCAGTCCTTTAATCCTGGAAATGTTCTTCAGGTGATAGAAAGCCGATCTTATATATATACACACATATATATATATATATATATATATATATATATATATATATATATATATATATATATATATACACACATATATATATATACACACATATATATATATATACACATATATATATATAGGCCTACATACACATGTACTGACATATATTCACTTGGTGATAGCAGCAGAAGTTCTTCCGGATCATTGCACAGGTTATAGCACAGTGTATTAAATAGATTATTGCACATTATTTATTGCCCAAAGTTATAACAGTTGTGGTTATATAGAACAGATTGCTGGATCAATGTGTGCTTCTGTGCTTTTTTGTCTGTCTTGTTGTGTCTCTGCTCTGTCTTCTGTAACCCCCAGTCGGTCGAGGCAGATGACCGTTCATACTGAGCCCGGTTCTGCTAGAGGTTTTTCCTTCCTGTTAATGGGGAGGTTTTTTTCCCTGTTGCTTCATGCTTGTTCAGTATGAGGGATTGTTGCAAAGCCATGGACAATGCAGACTACTCTCCCTGTGGCTCTACGCTTTTTCAGGAGGAAATGCTGCTTGTCAAGACCTTAATGCAATCAACTGGTTCCCTCGGCTAAAATGTTTATCCATTTTAGCCGCGCAATCCTCCATAATTAAAGTCCGACAGTCCACAGATGGCAACAGTTTGTTGATTCAAAATTAATTGTTCATCCACTTCAGCAACCGATGCATTGGAATCAGTGTTGGGCAAGTTACTTTGAAAAAGTAATTAGTTATAGTTACTAGTTACTTCTCCCAAAAAGTAACTGAGTTACTAACTGAGTTACTCCACTATAAAAGTAACTAGTTACTAGTAAAAGTAACTATTGTGTTACTTTTTCGTTTCTGGCTTTTTTATTTATTTTTTTACAAATTTTTTGCTGACATGTCCATTCAATGCACCCCCCCCACACACACACACACACACACACACACACACATACTCCCCCTTTTGTGTTGAACAGTGAAGTGTGGTGAAAGCAGCTTTAATTCTCCATCACATAACTTTCATATCGCGCATGCATTGACTTTTTCAACAATTTTCTCTTGCGGTTTTCAGCAGCAACGGCATTGTTTCTTATGGTTTAATATTGTCCATATGCCTTCTTTAAATATTTCTAATTCTACTCGCAGGACATGCGCAATTCCAAACTTTTTTCCTGTCATTGCCATGGTGAATCACGTTATTTGCGTTCCAGTGATCGGGATTTTTTTCATGCTCACGTTATCCATAAGGGCCAGTGGGCCAGTGCCCAGGGGCACCAACCATGGGGGGGCACCACATGACACATGCTTTAAAAATATATTTTTCATAAATAGTTATATTATTTAGCTACTTGAAATTGTTGAAAGACCATGCATTATTCGTTTTGTGAACACTGATGTCACAATAATAATAAATGATAAATAAATCAAGATTTTTTTGATTTCAACATTTTAAAATGAGATATTTGAATATTGCTCACTGCTCATATGCCTACATGTAGTTGTGTAAGTTAGTAAATAGTAAAGAAATCCCCTTGATTATGTCTGATGTTTTTGACCGGAGGACAGCACGGGTAAGGGGGGGGGGGCTTTGAGGTATAGTGCCCAGGGGCACCACATTGTCTTAATACGGGCCTGGCTGAGAATGACAAAGGGAGGAAGAGCTGCTCAGAGTTGCAGCTTTCTACTCAGTGTAGATCAGCCGTTTTTTCTGAAACGACTGTGCAGCATAGCTTTGCTGTGCGCGCTGAATCCAGATGCAGTGCGCGAATGCACACGCGCGCAGTTCAGAAGAAACATAAACAGTTTGGCGCGTCAGTCAGTTCGAAACAGTTCCTGTATCGGTCACGTAGCACATAAGCGCGTCGACACAGGTTTTTCTGTACGAGCTCGACTCATGCGCCGACGCATCCGTGTTGCCGGACCCATGTTCTTGTCCTTTTCGCTGTTTAACTCAAAATAACGTGCTTACCTCCAAGAACCAAACGCTGTCTTCTTGCCCATCTTGCCGCGGTACAAACACAAATAGCTTACACACACAGGTGCGCGCGCGCGCACACACACACACACACACACACACACACAGAGGCAAGGAGGAGCAGGGTACAGACGCAAGCAGCCGCATCTGACTAAATGCAGAAAAGCAGGGACTTCACTTTCCTTATCGAGGGAAATTCTTAAAGTAACGGAGTAACGAGTGCTTATTTTGGAAAATAACGGAGTTACTGATTACTGAATTCGCAAAACTAACGCGTTAGATTACTCGTTACTGAAAAAACCTAATAAGAGTACTCTAACGCGTTACTTATAACGTGTTACCCCCAACACTGATTGGAATTACGCCCTTATGTGTGCACACTATATTTAGATGGCCATCATATCGGTGGTAGCGCTACACATACCTAATCCAGACGAATGATTGTTCAAATCCAGCGCCGAGCTGATCAACTGCGTCCTCACCGATGTCTATCCTGTCCGACGTCACCTCAGGTGAGCTGAGTTCGATCAGCTGATGCTCCACTCCAAACACGTAACCTCCAGCCCAGTCTTATCTTGCGCAATCACCACCATCAACCATGCAGAAACACGTATCTTTACTTATGCACAGTTCGTGAAGAT
The DNA here is from genome assembly GCA_037039145.1 of Fundulus diaphanus. Taxonomy (NCBI): domain Eukaryota; kingdom Metazoa; phylum Chordata; class Actinopteri; order Cyprinodontiformes; family Fundulidae; genus Fundulus; species Fundulus diaphanus. The sequence goes on from CM073125.1 coordinate 5,270,994, forward strand.
GCACAAACAGTTTTTGACTGGTTTTGTAGCGGCCAAGCCAATACTTTAAGCCACTGAGGTGCTGCATCGGGGTAATAGAGTTGACGCGCTTATTGTTACCTTTTTGGGATGAATTAGAGTCCGAGTCGTCAGGGCATGTTGAACGCTTCGTCCATTTATTTTCCTCTTTGCATATCAAATGTCCATCATACATGAACACATCTCCAGACAACACATAAAGCAGACTTGCTTGCTTGTATTTATCTTTTTGCGGTCAAAAACTGTTTTCCCCTTCCGGGTGGAAAACCTACCTATCAAAGAAAAGTTCCCCCCTTAAAAAGACATGAACGCTAATTACCCAATCAATGCATTTGCGCTCCTACATATAGGATTAAAGATTAAAATCGTATTTCTTTTAAAGGCCAGCTAAAGATATTTTAAAGCTGCTTCCACTTTTGGACGAATGTGTATAAATGGTTTGGTAAAATATGTACCGTGACTTACAGATGACGCCCAAACATTTGGGTGTGCTGCCATCTAGTGTTGGAAATAATAAATGTTTTTTCCTTCAAAACACAATTCATGTTATAAATAATTGTCAAAAAAATATGGTTGGACGTAGCAAAAATGTTTTTGATAACTTTTGATCCTCTATGTGTGAGGAATTTTTTGGAGTAACTTTGAATGCCATAAGTGTAACGGTTTAGGAGTAGTTTATTCAAATGTAACCCCCAAAAATATGGGAAAATGACATCTTTGATGAGAAATGAATGATTTCCTGTAGGAGGTAGCCCATTGCTTCAAGAGGCTTTTTTGTAGGGCCTATGAAGTTACATGCACTTACCGAGTTTCATAATTCTCAGACAAAGCATGGCTTGGGGCTTACTGATTTAATGCGTTTTTAATGGTTTTCCACAAACCTGATTTTTGCAATGCGACAGCTCAGGCAAATATGCATATTTCATAAAACCTTTGATAACTTTTAAACGTCAATGTCTTAACTGCATGCTGAAAAAATTTGAAAGTAATAGGTTAAAATGCCTAGGACTAGTTCGTTAAAGTTTGAGGCAAAAACGGCCAATATTTTACCCTTTGACCCAAAATAGCAGACTTCCTGTGGGTTTTAGAGCATACACCCAAGAGACTTTTTTTCATAATTTTAAAAAACCTACCAAGGTAAAAAATTTCAGCTTTCTACGTGTTACGGTTTGGCCCAACTCACTCTAGTTGGCGCTGTTGAGCAGGTTTGCCACGCCCGTTTTCAATTACACTAAAATCATGCGATTTCTCACGGGGGACAATTTTGGGCAAAGTTTGGTGAGTTTTCATGCATGTTTAGGCCTCCAAAAAGCCGTTTCAAAAGTCCCAAGAATAAATAATAATAATAATAATAATAATAAAATCTGCAGTTACAATAGGCCTTCGCAGCGCTTAGCTGCTCGGGCCTAATAATAATAAAATCTGCAGTTACAATAGGCCTTCGCAGCGCTTAGCTGCTCGGTTCTAATAATAATAATAATAATAAAATCTGCAGTTACAATAGGCCTTCGCAGCGCTTAGCTGCTCGGGCCTAATTAAAGCCGCAAGCGGCGATGAGCGGCCCTCGCAGCCAAGCACCGCTGGGGTATGCGCACCGCCTGCCGCCAGCCACCGCAGAAGCTGTCACGCATTTTCCCTGCCCGTCCACCGGGCGATTCACACGAACTCGTTTGGCAGCGCTCCCCCACAACTCACAAAAAATCAGGTGCAGATCGGTCGATGCAGCGAGGAGATACAGCCGTTGAATAATGATAATGCATTTGGCCACCGGGCCGGACTAAATCGTTCGGCGAGCCGTACGTTTGACACCCCTGGTTCAAACATTAGTTTACTGGTTGAAATGCAGTTCAAAGTCTTCAGCTGAAAGGTTGTACACAAAAAAGGTGTTGCACACAAATAAAACTTGTTTTGCACACAAAAATATATGTTTCACACAAAAAAATTTGTTTTGCAAACTGCCAACCTTGCGCTCAAAATATCATTTATAAGTTTTCCTCCAGTACAAAATGGTCTCTGCTCGGCTACAAAACAATCCCACCCACGCTGCAGTAAATTTATGCCAAAAGTCACGTGATGCATTAAGAGTTGTTGTTGTTCAGACTTCCCGACAGGAGAGGTTAAACCATGTTGATGGAGATGAGCAGACAGGACGCTCTCGGGTAGGAGACTGTGTGACAGGCTGGTTGGAAACAGGTGCGTGCGTTGCTTCGTCAGAGAAATCTATCTGAAGGAAGAAGGAAAAGGTAGGCGGTAGGCATAAGCAAGTTTGTGACTGGATCAGGATGGCGGCTCAGGTTGTAGAGGATGAGGAAGAACTACATAGTGATATGGATACGGATAGTTGAACGCCAGTTGCTAGTTACCGGGGAAGTGGAAAATTCAAAAGTAGTGAAGCAGGCAGAGGTTCTGGGAATTCAGGAGACAAAGGAAATCTTGAAGACGACAGTACAGATGATGGAAGCAAGGGTGTGCATAAAAAGATTCAATTCAATTCAATTTTATTTACGTCAGACCAGGTGTACCTACTATGAAGAAAAAAGAGAGAGAGCAAAAAGTTAAAAGCTGAAATGTCAACAGTCATTTCAATGTAATGGAATGAAAAACTGGAGAACAGTAGACTGTAGAACCGTAGAAATCAGTAGAGTGATAAAAATATACCCTGATGTCCTCCAGTAGCCTAAGCCTATAGCAGCACAACTATAGATGTAGCTCAGGGTAACATGAACCACTCTAACTATAAGCTTTGTCAAAAAGGAAAGTCCCAAGAGCCAGCTTCTAGTGGAGGAGTTCAAGTATCTTGGGGTCTTGTTCACGAATGAGGGGAAGATGGAGCGGGAGATCGACAGGCGGATTGGTGCGACGTCTGCTGTGAAGCGGGCGCTGTACCGGTCCGTTGTGGTGAAGAGAGAGCTGAGCCAAAAGGCCAAGCTCTCGATTTACCAGTCGATCTACGTTCCTACCCTCATCTATGGTCACGAGCTTTGGGTCGTGACCGAAAGAGCGAGATCCCGGACACAAGCGGCCAAAATGAGTTTTCTCCATAGTGTGTCTGGGCTCTCCCTTAGAGATAGGGTGAGGAGATCAGTCATCCGGGGAGGACTCAGAATAAAGCCGCTGCTCCTTCACATTGAGAGGAGCCAGTTGAGGTGGCTCGGGCATCTGGTTAGGATGCCTCCTGGACGCATCCCTGGTGAGGTGTTCTGGGCACGTCCCACCGGGAGGAGGCCCAGGGGAAGACCCAGGACACGCTGGAGGGACTCTGCTGGCCTGGGAACGCTTTGGGATTCCCCCGGAGGAAGTGGCCCAAGTGGCTGGGGAGAGGAAGGTCTGGGCCTCCCTCTTGAAGCTGCTACACCCGCGACCTGACCCTGGATAAGCGGAAGACGATGGATGGATGGAAACAGGAAAGTTTAAGGATTAGTCTTAAAAGTAGACAGGGTGTCTGCATCACGGACCAAAACTGGGAGTTGGTTCCACTGGAGAGGAGCATGATAGCTAAAGGATCTGCCTACCATTCTGGTTTTACAGACTTTAGGAACCACCAGCAGACCTGCTTTCTGAGAGTGAAGTGGTCTGTTAGAAATTACTAAAGTTTGTACACAACATACACATGTGGAATATTGCTAACGTGTTACTTTAGCAATATTCCAATTGCTAAAGTGTTACTTTTACATTATTACTTTTGGGTGTGTATCCACCAATTTAACTGTCAAACTTTCATAACAGCTGTCTTAATGCAAGAAACGAAACCCTTAAACACATGAAATAATTAACTTTAAATAACTAAAAAGGTTTTGTTAACTTTTCACATGAAGCTGGATTAACAGCTAGTAAGATACCTTTAATTAAATTTGTATACTAGTGTTTAAACCAGGGGTGTCAAACGTACGGCCTGCGGGCCGGATCTGGCCCGCCGAACAATTTAGTCCGGCCCGGTGGCCAAATGCATTTTCGTTATTCAACGGCTGTGTGTCCTCGGTGCATTGACCGATCTGCACCAGGTTTTTTGTGAGTCGTGGGGGAGCGCTGCCAAACGCGTACGTGTGTATTGCATGTTAGACGGGTGAGGAAAATGCATGACAGCTTCTGCGGTGGCTGGCGGCAGGAGGTGCGCGTACCCTAGCGGTGGCCCATAGGCCAGAGCGGCGCTTGGCTGCGAGGGCCGATCATCACCGCTTGCGGTTTTAATTATTATTATTATTTATTCTTGGGACTTTTGAAACGGCTTTTTGGAGGCCTAAACATGCATGAAAACTCACCAAACTTTGCCCAAAATTGTCCCCCGTGAGAAATCGCATGATTTTAGTGTAATTGAAAGCGGGCGTGGCAAACCCGCTCAACAGCGCCAACTAGAGTGAGTTGGGCCAAACCGTAAAACGTAGAAAGCTGAAATTTTTTACCTAGGTAGCTTTTTTAAAATTATGAAAAAAAGTCTATTGTGGGTATGCTCTAAAACCCACAGGAAGCCTGCCATTTTGGGTCAAAGGGTAAAATATTGACGGTTTTTGCCTCGAACTTTAACGAACTAGTCCTAGGCATTTTAAGCTATCACTTTCAAATTTTTTCAGCGTGGAGATGAGACCTTGAGGGTTAAAAGTTATCAAAGGTTTTATGAAATATGCATATTTGCCTGAGCTGTCGCATTGCAAAAATCAGGTTTGTGGAAAACCATTAAAAACGCATTAAATCAGTAAGCCCCAAGCCATGCTTTGTCTGAGAATTATGAAACTCGGTAAGCAGATGTAACTTCTCAGTCCCTACAAAAAAGTCTCTTGGACCAATTGTGTAAACCCTAAAGAAAGTCAATTAATTTTCATCAAAGATGTCATTTTGTCATAAAAACGGGTATTATTTTTGACCACAAGATGGCAGCATAATACTTTGAACCTCTGATTTACCCATGTCTATTCTTAATCACTCTTAATTTTATTTATCGACTCTTTAGCTTTCTTATCAGCCATTTAATTACCTTTCACTCCTATATGTGCAGGAACCCAAAGAAACACAGCTGATAACCCCATCATCTAAATATGATATAATATTTGTTGAATTACTAATAAGATATCTGGACGGCTTTCTGAATGATTTGTTTTTAAACTGATCAATGATTAACTTGAATCTGAACATATGACAGCTCTTAATGGTCTCACTTCCTCAATCCATTCTACAGCAACTAAAAATGCAATCATTTCTGCCGTATAAACAGATATTCCTTCATTTAATTTCTTCCCTATATGCAGTTTAAACTCTGGAATTATTACACCTACTCCAGTTTGTCGTAATTGCTTTTTTGATGCATCCGTATACATTTTTACATAATTATAAAACTGTTCTATATATTCCTCCACTATTATAGAATTACACATATACATTTTATCTTTATTTTTCTTTTCCAATATTGTTAAATCTACTATTGCTTCAGGTAAAATCCATGGTGGTGTTATTGATAATGGTACCGTTGGACTAATATTTAAATGATTTAATCCTAATTCTGTAGCTTTCTGAATAATTGTCCAACTTCATTATGAACCCTTTCTTTTTCACTGTGGAAATGTAACATTCATACCCAACTAAACATCTCAATATATTAAGTATCCTTTTACATTTTTCAATAACCTTATCTATGTGCACTTTCCAGGATAGTTTTTCATCAAACCATACTCCTAAGAATTTAAATTGCTTTACTCTCTCTAGATCTTTGTTCTGTCCTGAATAGGTTTAATATGTTTAAAAGACATTTAAAAACTACTTTGAATTGTTAATATACCGTTCTCTGTTTTAAATGAATTTGCGGTGCTTTTATGTTGAAAATCTTCCAAACCGGAAGTAGGAAGTAAAGACGCAAACAAGAGGAAGAGAGCATGTGTGCATCGTCTCAGGGCAGCAACAATGCAGTTAATCTCCGAAAGCAATGGTTGTAAGTGTTGCTCATTGTTTACAGATTCGATAAGATATGTTAATATCTTTTATGGTTATTTTGTGTATAAAAGCAACGGTAAAATGTCGTGGTCTGTGTGACAGCAGAGTGTGTGTTTACTTGCTAATTTGCCACTTTTCTAGCCGGCTGTGAAAATACCTGTTGAGTTACTATTAAGCAGCTGATACTTTGATACGTTAATACTGATATTTACATGGCTGTTTATTAAGCCATTTTTTTTGTATCTTTCTTTTCTAGTTTTACACTGGATTCAAAGCAGTCAGAAATGCTGACTAAATGTGTAAGAAGATAATAAAGGAGCAAGCCGCTCACTTCCTGGCTCTTGAATGAGAGCCAGGAAGAGCCTACAATATATTTAACATTCCTTCTACGTTTCCAAATAGCTCCGTCATCAGCAAACAATGAACAACCCAATTCATTTTCTATTTCTTTAAGTGCATCATTTATCATAACTGAAAATAATAAAGGACTGATAATACTGCCTTGTGTGGTTCTTTTTAATTTCTTCCTGAAAGACTCTTACCAACTCTTACCTGTATTATCCATTCTGGCCTCTGGAAATAAAGTTAAAAATCTTGGTGTTGTCTTCGACCAAGACATGTCATTTAAATCCCATATTAAACAGGTTTCCAGAGTTTCCTTTTTTTCACCTCAGGAATATCGCCAAAATTAGAAACATTCTGTCCAGGGGTGATGCTGAAAAACTAGTCCATGCATTTGTTACTTCAAGGCTGGACTATTGTAATTCTTTACTATCAGGAAGTCCACAAAATGCAGTTCGAAGTCTTCAGCTGATCCAAAATGCTGCAGCAAGAGTTCTGATGAAAATCAACAAGAGGGATCATATTTCTCCAATTTTAGCTTCCCTTCATTGGCTTCCTGTTATATCAAGAATAGAATTTAAGCTTATAGTTAGAGTGGCTCATGTTACCCTGAGCTACATCTGTAGTTATGCTGCTATAGGCTTAGGCTGCTGGAGGACATCGGGGCCTATTTCTCTCACTCTACTGATTTCTACTGTTCTCCAGTCTACTGTTCTCCAGTTTTGCATTGCATTACATTGAAATGACTGTTGTCATTTCAGCTTGTAACTTTTTGTTCTCTCTCTTTTTCTTCATAGTAGGTACACCTAGTCTGACGTTCTGTTAACTGTGACATCATCCAGGGAAGACAGATCACCACTATTACCATCTAATGTATAACAGATCACTGGATCAATGTGTGCTTCTGTGCTTTTTTGTCTGTCTTGTTGTGTCTCTGCTCTGTCTTCTGTAACCCCCAGTCGGTCGAGGCAGATGACCGTTCATACTGAGCCTGGTTCTGCTGGAGGTTTTTCCTTCCTGCTAATGGGTGGTTTTTCTTTCCACTGACGCTTCATGCTTGCTCAGTATGAGGGATTGTTGCAAAGCCATGGACAATGCAGACGACTCCCCCTGTAGCACTGCGCTTCTCCAGGAGTGAATGCTGCTTGTTGGGACTTTGATGCAATCAACTGGTTTCCTTATATAGGAAATTTTTGACCAATCTGTATAATATGATTGATTTTGACTTTGTAAAGTGCCTCGAGATGACATGTTTATGAATTGGCGTTATATAAATAAAATTGAATTGAATTGAATTGTTAAAAAGTTCTCTACCCAATGATAAATTCTTCCACAAATTCACATTTTCCTCAATTTGATCAATAATCCCTCTTTCCACATCATATCATAAGCCTTTTCTATATCTAAGAACACTGCCAAAACACTTTCTTTATTAACTTTTGCTGTTAGTACCTCATGTTGTAAACACACAATTGGATCCATAGTATTCCTTCCTCTTCTGAAACCGCTTTGATAATTTGATAAGTACCCTTTTGATTCAACAAAATAAATTAATCTTTCAATTACCATTTTCTCCATAATTTTACTTAAACATGATGTTAAAGCAATAGGTCTATAATTTTCTGGTTTTGAGCTATCTTTACCCGTTTTTGGAATTGGAACCACAATAGCCTCTTTCCAACTTCTAGGTCATTTCCCATTCTCTGATTACCCCGTATGTTCCTAACAGAGCACTTCGCTCTCAGACTGCAGGTCTGCTGGTGGTTCCTAGAGTCTCTAAAAGTAGAATGGGAGGCAGATCCTTTAGCTATCAGGCTCCTCTCCTGTGGAACCAACTCCCAGTTTTGGTCCGTGAGGCAGACACCTTGTCTACTTTTAAGACTAATCTTAAAACTTTCCTTTTTGACAAAGCTGATAGTTAGAGTGGCTCATGTTACCCTGAGCTACATCTATAGTTGTGCTGCTATAGGCTTAGGCTACTGGAGGACATCAGGGTATATTTTTATCACTCTACTGATTTCTACGGTTCTACAGTCTACTGTTCTCCAGTTTTTCATTCCATTACATTGAAATGACTGTTGACATTTCAGCTTTTAACTTTTTGCTCTCTCTCTTTTTTCTTCATAGTAGGTACACCTGGTCTGACGTAAATAAAATTGAATTGAATTGAATCTTTTTATGCACACCCTTGCTTCCATCATCTGTACTGTCGTCTTCAAGATTTCCTTTGTCTCCTGAATTCCCAGAACCTCTGCCTGCTTCACTACTTTTGAATTTTCCACTTCCCCGGTAACTAGCAACTGGCGTTCAACTATCCGTATCCATATCACTATGTAGTTCTTCCTCATCCTCTACAACCTGAGCCGCCATCCTGATCCAGTCACAAACTTGCTTATGCCTACCGCCTACCTTTTCCTTCTTCCTTCAGATAGATTTCTCTGACGAAGCAACGCACGCACCTGTTTCCAACCAGCCTGTCACACAGTCTCCTACCCGAGAGCGTCCTGTCTGCTCATCTCCATCAACATGGTTTAACCTCTCCTGTCGGGAAGTCTGAACAACAACAACTCTTAATGCATCACGTGACTTTTGGCATAAATTTACTGCAGCGTGGGTGGGATTGTTTTGTAGCCGAGCAGAGACCATTTTGTACTGGAGGAAAACTTATAAATGATATTTTGAGCGCAAGGTTGGCAGTTTGCAAAACAAATTTTTTTGTGTGAAACATATATTTTTGTGTGCAAAACAAGTTTTATTTGTGTGCAACACCTTTTTTGTGTACAACCTTTCAGCTGAAGACTTTGAACTGCATTTCAACCAGTAAACTAATGTTTGAACCAGGGGTGTCAAACGTACGGCTCGCCGAACGATTTAGTCCGGCCCGGTGGCCAAATGCATTATCATTATTCAACGGCTGTATCTCCTCGCTGCATCGACCGATCTGCACCTGATTTTTTGTGAGTTGTGGGGGAGCGCTGCCAAACGAGTTCGTGTGAATCGCCCGGTGGACGGGCAGGGAAAATGCGTGACAGCTTCTGCGGTGGCTGGCGGCAGGCGGTGCGCATACCCCAGCGGTGCTTGGCTGCGAGGGCCGCTCATCGCCGCTTGCGGCTTTAATTAGGCCCGAGCAGCTAAGCGCTGCGAAGGCCTATTGTAACTGCAGATTTTATTATTATTATTATTATTAGGCCCGAGCAGCTAAGCGCTGCGAAGGCCTATTGTAACTGCAGATTTTATTATTATTAGGCCCGAGCAGCTAAGCGCTGCGAAGGCCTATTGTAACTGCAGATTTTATTATTATTAGGCCCGAGCAGCTAAGCGCTGCGAAGGCCTATTGTAACTGCAGATTTTATTATTATTATTATTATTATTATTTATTCTTGTGACTCTTGAAACGGCTTTTTGGAGGCCTAAACATGCATGAAAACTCACCAAACTTTGCCCAAAATTGTCCCCCGTGAGAAATCGCATGATTTTAGTGTAATTGAAAACGGGCGTGGCAAACCTGCTCAACAGCGCCAACTAGAGTGAGTTGGGCCAAACCGTAACACGTAGAAAGCTGAAATTTTTTACCTAGGTAGGTTTTTTAAAATTATGAAAAAAAGTCTCTTGGGTGTATGCTCTAAAACCCACAGGAAGTCTGCTATTTTGGGTCAAAGGGTAAAATATTGGCCGTTTTTGCCTCAAACTTTAACGAACTAGTCCTAGGCATTTTAACCTATTACTTTCAAATTTTTTCAGCATGCAGTTAAGACATTGACGTTTAAAAGTTATCAAAGGTTTTATGAAATATGCATATTTGCCTGAGCTGTCGCATTGCAAAAATCAGGTTTGTGGAAAACCATTAAAAACGCATTAAATCAGTAAGCCCCAAGCCATGCTTTGTCTGAGAATTATGAAACTCGGTAAGTGCATGTAACTTCATAGGCCCTACAAAAAAGCCTCTTGAAGCAATGGGCTACCTCCTACAGGAAATCATTCATTTCTCATCAAAGATGTCATTTTCCCATATTTTTGGGGGTTACATTTGAATAAACTACTCCTAAACCGTTACACTTATGGCATTCAAAGTTACTCCAAAAAATTCCTCACACATAGAGGATCAAAAGTTATCAAAAACATTTTTGCTACGTCCAACCATATTTTTTTGACAATTATTTATAACATGAATTGTGTTTTGAAGGAAAAAACATTTATTATTTCCAACACTAGATGGCAGCACACCCAAATGTTTGGGCGTCATCTGTAAGTCACGGTACATATTTTACCAAACCATTTATACACATTCGTCCAAAAGTGGAAGCAGCTTTAAAATATCTTTAGCTGGCCTTTAAAAGAAATAAGATTTTAATCTTTAATCCTATATGTAGGAGCGCAAATGCATTGATTGGGTAATTAGCGTTCATGTCTTTTTAAGGGGGGAACTTTTCTTTGATAGGTAGGTTTTCCACCCGGAAGGGGAAAACAGTTTTTGACCGCAAAAAGATAAATACAAGCAAGCAAGTCTGCTTTATATGTTGTCTGGAGATGTGTTCATGTATGATGGACATTTGATATGCAAAGAGGAAAATAAATGGACGAAGCGTTCAACATGCCCTGACGACTCGGACTCTAATTCATCCCAAAAAGGTAACAATAAGCACGTCAACTCTATTACCCCGATGCAGCACCTCAGTGGCTTAAAGTATTGGCTTGGCCGCTACAAAACCAGTCAAAAACTGTTTGTGCATCTTCACGAACTGTGCATAAGTAAAGATACGTGTTTCTGCATGGTTGATGGTGGTGATTGCGCAAGATAAGACTGGGCTGGAGGTTACGTGTTTGGAGTGGAGCATCAGCTGATCGAACTCAGCTCACCTGAGGTGACGTCGGACAGGATAGACATCGGTGAGGACGCAGTTGATCAGCTCGGCGCTGGATTTGAACAATCATTCGTCTGGATTAGGTATGTGTAGCGCTACCACCGATATGATGGCCATCTAAATATAGTGTGCACACATAAGGGCGTAATAATATAGTGTGCACACATAAGGGCGCAATGCATCGGTTGCTGAAGTGGATGAACAATTAATTTTGAATCAACAAACTGTTGCCATCTGTGGACTGTCGGACTTTAATTATGGAGGATTGCGCGGCTAAAATGGATAAACATTTTAGCCGAGGGAACCAGTTGATTGCATTAAGGTCTTGACAAGCAGCATTTCCTCCTGAAAAAGCGTAGAGCCACAGGGAGAGTAGTCTGCATTGTCCATGGCTTTGCAACAATCCCTCATACTGAACAAGCATGAAGCAACAGGGAAAAAAAACCTCCCCATTAACAGGAAGGAAAAACCTCCAGCAGAACCGGGCTCAGTATGAACGGTCATCTGCCTCGACCGACTGGGGGTTACAGAAGACAGAGCAGAGACACAACAAGACAGACAAAAAAGCACAGAAGCACACATTGATCCAGCAATCTGTTCTATATAACCACAACTGTTATAACTTTGGGCAATAAATAATGTGCAATAATCTATTTAATACACTGTGCTATAACCTGTGCAATGATCCGGAAGAACTTCTGCTGCTATCACCAAGTGAATATATGTCAGTACATGTGTATGTAGGCCTATATATATATATATATATATATATATATATATATATATATATATATATATACAAGATCGGCTTTCTATGACCTGAAGAACATTTCCAGGATTAAAGGACTGATGTCTCAGCAGGATCTGGAAAAACTAATCCATGCGTTTATCTTTAGTAGAATCGATTACTGCAACGGTGTTTTCACAGGTCTGCCTAAAAAGTGGATCAGACAGCTGCAGCTGATCCAGAACGCTGCTGAACGCATCTAAATACATCACAGACTTGTTATCAGTGTATCAACCATCCAGAGCACTAAGGTCTTCTGGCTCCAGCCTTCTCTGCGTACCTACAGCCAGAACTAAACAAGGAGAAGCAGCATTTAGTTCCTACGCTCCACTTATCTGGAACAAACTTCCAGAAAACTGTAAAAGTGCGGAAAACCTGAGTTCTTTTTAATCAAGATTAAAAACACATCTGTTTAGGACTGTTTTTGACTGTTCTAGTTAAACTGTTCTACTGAAACAGCATTAGTTCAACTTTTTTAGTCCAGCTGTTTATTGATGTCTACATTTTCTGTTTTCTTTTCCTGTATTTTAATCATGTAAAGCACTTTGCATTGTCTCTGTACTGAATTGTGCTATACAAATAAATTTGCCTTGCCTTGCCTTGCCTTGCCTTTATTTATTTATTTATATATATATATATATATATATATATATATATATATATATTTATATATAATGTGTGTGTGTGTATGTATGTATGTATATAACCGGGAAGTACACATGACATCACCTGCCTACTCCGATTTCTTTTGTATTTTTTTAATTCTTACTTTTTTTCTCACTTTCTTTTTGATCCACTGTATATAGGAAGATACACTGTATATAACTGATGCACCCTTTCCTACTGCTGACTATTGACTGACTATTGAGCCGATGTGACAAGTGAATTTCTCCAATGTGAGATCAATAAAGACTATCTTATCTTATATCAAGACTTAGATTTGCCCACACAGGATTAAATGGTACATTATTCAAAATAGGGAAGCATAACACTGGCAGATGTGAATATTGTGAGGAACAAGACACAGTTGAACATATATGACACACTGTGAGAAAAATTCATAAAGAACAAGAGAAGAAGAAGACTCCCAACAGCAGGGGGCGCACTCCAACAATCTGAAACGTGTCCGTTTGCCTGAGGAAGAAGTCCGTGATGTCACAGCTAACAACATTAGCACCACACATTGGAGAATTTAGGAGGGGAAACAGACAAACAGGTAAGGATTATATATGCATGTAGTGTAATATCCCCCACCACAACTTGAGGTGGGATGAGCAGTCTCAGTTCTGCAGCTAATTCTAGCGTCTTAAGGTGCTACTTATAGCGCTAATGCTAGCGCCCTAAGGCTAGCGAGCAAGGCTCTTGTTTACATCCGGGTTCCGCTGGCTCAGAGCCTTTCTCTCTATGGCTCTGCGCTGGCTACCAGCACAGACATGTATACGTAGACCAAAAGTTATGATCGGTGTTCAATCATAACTTTTGGAAGAACATCTCAAACTGGCCACAGATGCATGAATGAAAGCAGTGGTGGTCAAAGGTTTTCTTTGGGTTTATGCGAACCAGCAAGTCAGGAAGTGGAGCGGATTGACCATCTGACAACAACTGCCCTCGGTAAGCGTGTCTGTCGATAGACACACTGTCGCTGCTCCAGTTAATTAATGAATTATTTCCACCTGTGGCCATGTCACCTTTCAGCGTGTATTCACTGGCTTCCAGCAACTTAGCTGATAAACCAATCAGGGACCTTGTAATGTGCGATCAGTGTTAAACTAAAATGTATGACATCATAGTGTTGGTTATATGTCCTGCATTGTCCAGGTTGTGGTTGGCCTTGTTTGTTCATATGATTAATTTATACTGAAGGTGACAGGGAGCCAGTGGAGGTAATGTTCAGATGTGAAGTAGATGATGTAAAGATGTAAATTGCTGTCTTTTGTACTAGTTGTAATTTATGGAGGTTTTCTGGAGGACAGGGAGGGAAGGGAGCTGACAGTGTAAAGTGGACTGTGGACCAGTTTGGTTAAAGTGTTAAGGAAGAACTTGATGTTCCCGATATGAAAGTTAACCAGGTGATCTTATGGATGTGGACAGTGGAGGAGAGGATGGGAGGCTGTCCAGGAAGACACCAAGGCTCTGAAGCTGAAAGGTGGGACAGAGACATGAATGGTCAGTGGATATTGTAAAACTACCAGATTTGGTTAAAGTTGACTCTGCACAATAAGCAAGTGAGGTAACTAATGTGGCATTATTTCCACGGTCCCGGGAATATATGGGCTGACTAGGAATTTTTTTCAGTCAAACTGATTATTTTAGCTTTAACCCATGACGTAGACGCCCCGTCGTCGGGTGAGAGGCGTGCCGACAGAGCGGCCATCTTAGGTCAGACCAAGCTGCGCTCAGAGAGAATACACGTCAATGCAGCAAAATGTACTTTATGTTTTCAGACACTCTGAATCCAGACGTGGATATTAACCCTGTGGAGCTCCCGACGGACAGTTTTGGTAGAAACAGGAGAGTTGAGGTGCACGTTTAGTTCTGCCGTGATTTGGGGAGCCGTGGTTTCATGTTTTTTGGATACAATCCGGGTAAGCACTCTAACATCCCTTTCAGACAGCTTCCTCTTGCGTCCACAGTTAATCCTGTTGGATGTGGTTCGTCCTTCTTGGTGGTATGCTGACATTACCCTGGACACCGTGGCTCTTGATACATCACAAAGACTTGCTGTCTTGGTCACAGATGCGCCAGCAAGACGTGCACCAACAATTTGTCCTCTTTTGAACTCTGGTATGTCACCCATAATGTTGTGTGCATTGCAATATTTTGAGTAAAACTGTGCTCTTACCCTGCTAATTGGACCTTCACACTCTTCTCTTATTGGTTCAATGTGCAATTAATGAAGATTGGCCACCAGGCTGGTCCAATTTAGCCATGAAACCTCCCACACTAAAATGAGAGGTGTTTCAGTTTCATTGTCCAACCCCTGTATATATATATATATATATATATATATATATATATATATATATATATATATATATATATATATATATATATATATATATATATACATACATATATGCACATGTACTGACATATATTCACCTGGTGATAGCAGCAGAGGTTCTTCGGATCATTGCACAGGTTATCGCACAGTGAATTAGATAGATTATTGCACATTGGTTACAGTTACAGTGCAGCACTGTATAATCTGATTGCAGCAGGAATGAATGACTTGCGGTAGCGCTCCTTTTTACAGACAGGGTGTCTAAGTCTGGCACTAAAGGAGCTGCTCAGCTCCTCTACAGTCTGGTGCAGGGGGTGGAAGGTGTTGTCCATGATGGATGTGAACTTGGACAACACCCTCCTCTCAGCTACTTTCTCCACTGAGTCCAGAGTGCAGCCCAGGACAGAAGTGGCCTTCCTCACCAGCTTATTCAGCCTCATTCTGTCCCGTTCTGCGCTGTCTGGAGCCCAGCAGACGACAGCGTAGAGAAGGGCTGAGGCCACCACAGAGTCATAAAAAGTCTTAAGCAGGGGCCTGCTCACTCCAAAGGAACTCAGCCTCCTCAGGAGGTGGAGGCGGCTCTGGCCCTTCTTATGCAGAGCGTCGGTGTTATGAGTCCAGTCCAGCTTATTACTGACGTGAACACCCAACAAAAGAGTCCTACGTCTCTGATTTCAGCTTCATAAATGTGAATATTTCTGTTTTCTTTGCTCATTTATGGCAATAAACTGAGTATCTCCATGTTTTGTTGACAGAACAAGAGATTTGGGAAACACTGATATTTTTCAAAATTTTGTAACATTTTATTATTATAGCAACCAATCAATTAATTGTTTAAAATAATCAATAGATTAATCAACAATGAAAATAATCTAGACCCAGAGTTTGTCTTTGCATCGTGTTTACTCCTGTGAGCTATAAAAATGAATTAGCTTTGAACTGTTTTTGTTCCCCCTTAGGTCACAGCAGTGTCAGACATTGGTGGGAGGACTGTGGATGAGGCCACGAGACGTATGATGTTCTTCATCATGGACTATGGCCTGTCAAGGCAGTACAACTTTGTGGGCTGGAATGGAAAGTAGGAATTCAGGACTTTAAATCTGTGTGAAGTCATATTTGGTAAGTGCATAATGGATAATAACTGTAATATACTAACTTTAGGATATTTGTGTCTGTCGAGGGAAATTTATGTATGTTAGGGTTAGGGGAAATACAACCCCACCTACAAACAACCGCACCTGGCTTGATGGAGAAACCAGGAGAACAGCTGAGCATCTTTACGACAATGCACTTTTACTTTCGCCCTCTGGGGGGAGCCTCGCTGGAAAATCAACCCCGGTTGCATAGTATACCTTTAATTGGGACTAGTTTGTTGTCAAGTATTAATTGAGGTAACGGCAGTATACCTGTATGAATTGAAATTTAAATCTTGCGCTCCAAGCAAATAAGCACGCACACACGCGCTAGAAATCAGAAAGAGGAAAGGCGGGATTTAAGGCAGTACAACCAATGAGAGTTAAGTTTAAAAAAATGCACAGAGCACAGTCACGTGTGCTGCCGATTTAAAGGGGCAGGCAGTTAGACAGCGGCAGCAGCAGCCGCGGAGCTGCGAGAGGAGAAGAAGGGAAAAGTGAGGCACGTTATGTGGATCATGTAACCGTGCCACGGTAACTGTGGCAATTTAGATCTAAATTATTTTTATTTTGGACATGCACACACACACATAAAAAAACACTGACAAAAGGGCACTTTGGGCATCAAGGGGCAAAGGGGCAGGTGACCAAGCCTCACGCCCCCCTCTGCACGTCCCTGCTGTTAGCTGTGATATCACGTCTTTCTTCCTCAGCCAAACCGGCGCCTTTCAGTTTTTTTCAGGTGCGCCCCCTGCTGTCGGGAAGTCTTCTGCTTCTTCTTTTTCTTTATGGATTTTTTTTGCCGGTTGGCACGCAACCAAATGGTGCATTACCGCCACCAACTGGTATGGAGTGTGGATCAGAATTATTTATACTAAACAAAACAAGTCACAATCAAATTAACAAAACAATATAAACAAAACCAAAAAAAGATTTCAAATCCTCTCAATTACATTTATTAATCTAAGATAATGAAAAATAATCACATAACAATTATCTCTGGAGTTTTTCTAAGTATTTCTATTAAATCAAATTGTATTCTTTTCCTTTTTAGATTTTGGACCATTTCTCTCCTTTCTCTTTCGTACTTCCTACAGTATACCATAACGTGTTCAACTGTCTCTTGTTGCTCACAATATTCACATCTGCCATTGTTATGTTTACCTATTTAGAATAATGTATTATTTAATCCTGTGTGCCCAAATCTAAGTCCTGATATAATTGTTTCTTCTCCTATGTTCTTCCCTGCCCATCTCATTTTTCCCACTCTCCTCTGGATCATGTAAAACCATCTTCTGTTCCTCTCTTCCTCCCATTGCTTTTGCCACCTTTCCTTCATCTTCTGTTTAATTATGCTCTTTATTTCCATCTTACTAATTTTAACTGACACATCAATGTCTTTTCTTGTTGTAGCCTCCTTTGCAGCCTTATCTGCCATTTCATTTCCTTTAACTCCCATGTGTGCTGGTACCCACAAAAATATGACTGTAATGTCCATCATTTGAATTCTGTATAATGTTTGCTGGATTTCTATCAAAATATCTGGTCTACTGTCTGAGTGTTTTATCGGTAAACTGATTAGTGATGAAGATGAATCTGAACAAATAATCACTCTCAGAGGTCTTATTTCTTCTACCCATTGCATTGCAAACAAAATTGCTAACATTTCTCTTGTGTATACTGATATATTATTACTTGTCCTCTTTCCTACTGTAATATGAAACTCTGGAACAATAAAAGATACTCCTATCTTGTTATCTAAACTTTTTTAATGCATCTGTGTAGATCTGAATGAAACTAGTAAATATTAATATATTCCTGTATTGTATTTGAATTTAAAAAAAAAACCCTGACCTTATTTCCCTTTCGTAATAGTGTTAGATCTACTTTAGCTTCAGGTAGTATCCAAGGTTGTACTGCTGTCAGTGGTACTGTTGAACTGAACATTAAATCAGTTAATTCTAATTCCATTGCTTTTTGTCTAACTGTCTACCCAAAGCTTCTTCTCTCCCTGTTCTCCATTTCCCAACAAGATGTTAAAGTGGTCTGTGCTGGATGATCTTCACTATGACCCTGTAAATTAGCCCAATAGTTTAGAGATAACTGAATTCTTCTCAATGTCGGGAAGTCTGAACAACAACAACTCTTAATGCATCACGTGACTTTTGGCACAAATTTACCGCAGCGTGGGTGGGATTGTATCGTAGTCGAGCAGAGGCTGTTTTGTGCGAGCAGAGACCATTTTGTACTCGAGGAAAACTTATAAATGATATTTTGAGCGCAAGGTAGGCGGACAGTTTGCAAAACAATTTTTTTGTGTGAAACATATCTTTTTGTGTGCAAAACAAGTTTTATTTGTGTGCAACAACCTTTCAGCTGAAGACTTTTAACTGCATTTCTACCAGTAAAATAATGTTTAAACCAGGGGTGTCAAACGTACGGCCCGCCGAACGATTGTATCTCCTCGCTGCATCGACCGATCTGCACCTGATTTTTTGTGAGTCGGGTGGGGGGGGGTGGAGCGCTGCCGTACGGGTTCGTGTGAATCGCCCGGTGGACGGGCAGGGAAAATGCGTGACAGCTTCTGCGGAGGCTGGAGGGAGGAGGTGCGCGTACCCCAGCGGTGCTTGGCTGCGAGGGCCGCTCATCGCCGCTTGCGGCTTTAATTATTATTATTATTATTATTATTTATTCTTGGGACTTTTGAAACGGCTTTTTGGAGGCCTAAACATGCATGAAAACTCACCAAACTTTGCCCAAAATTGTCCCCCGTGAGAAATCGCATGATTTTAGTGTAATTGAAAACGGGCGTGGCAAACCTGCTCAACAGCGCCAACTAGAGTGAGTTGGGCCAAACCGTAACACGTAGAAAGCTGAAATTTTTTACCTAGGTAGGTTTTTTAAAATTATGAAAAAAAGTCTCTTGGGTGTATGCTCTAAAACCCACAGGAAGTCTGCTATTTTGGGTCAAAGGGTAAAATATTGGCCGTTTTTGCCTCAAACTTTAACGAACTAGTCCTAGGCATTTTAACCTATTACTTTCAATTTTTTTCAGCATGCAGTTAAGACATTGACTTTTAAAAGTTATCAAAGGTTTTATGAAATATGCATATTTGCCTGAGCTGTCGCATTGCAAAAATCAGGTTTGTGGAAAACCATTAAAAACGCATTAAATCAGTAAGCCCCAAGCCATGCTTTGTCTGAGAATTATGAAACTCAGTAAGTGCATGTAACTTCATAGGCCCTACAAAAAAGCCTCTTGAAGCAATGGGCTACCTCCTACAGGAAATCATTCATTTCTCATCAAAGATGTCATTTTCCCATATTTTTGGGTGTTACATTTGAATAAACTACTCCTAAACCGTTACACTTATGGCATTCAAAGTTACTCCAAAAAATTCCTCACACATAGAGGATCAAAAGTTATCAAAAACATTTTTGCTACGTCCAACCATATTTTTTTGACAATTATTTATAACATGAATTGTGTTTTGAAGGAAAAAACATTTATTATTTCCAACACTAGATGGCAGCAAACCCAAATGTTTGGGCGTCATCTGTAAGTCACGGTACATATTTTACCAAACCATTCATACACATTTGTCCAAAAGTGGAAGCAGCTTTAAAATATCTTTAGCTGGCCTTTAAAAGAAAGAAGCTTTGAATCTTTAATCCTATATAAGGGAACCAGTTGATTGCATAAAAGTCTTGACAAGCAGCATTTCCTCCTGAAGAAGCGTAGAGTCACAGGGAGAGTTGTCTGCATTGTCCATGGCTTTGCAACAATCCCTCATACTGAGCAAGCATGAAGCAACAGGGGAAAAAAACCTCCTTCATTAACATGAAGGACAAACCTCCAGCAGAACCGGGCTCAGTATGAACGGTCATCTGCCTCGACCGACTGGGGGTTACAGAAGACAGAGCAGAGACACAACAAGACAGACAAAAAAAGCACAGAAGCACACAGTGATCCAGTAATCTGTTCTATATAACCACAACTGTTATGACTTTGGGCAATAACTAATGTGCAATAATCTATTTAATACACTGTGCTATAACCTGTGCAAGGATCCAGAAGAACTTCTTCTGCTTTCACCAAGTGAATATATGTCAGTACATGTGTATGTAGGCATGTGTATATATATATATATATATATATATATATATATATATATATATATATATATATACACACACACACACTATTGAGCCGACAAGTGAATTTCTCCAATGTGAGATCAATAAAGACTATCTTATCTTATCTCATATCAAGACTTAGATTTGCCCACACAGGATTAGATGGTACATTATTCAAAATAGGGAAGCATAACACTGGCATATGTAAATATTGTGAGGAACAACAGACAGTTGAACGTATATGACACACTGTGAGAAAGTTCATAAAGATCAAGAGAAGAAGAAGACTTCCCAACAGCAGGGGGCGCACTCCAACAATCTGAAACGTGTCCGTTTGCCTGAGGAAGAAGTCCGTGATGTCACAGCTAACAACATTAGCACCACACATTGGAGAATTTAGGAGGGGAAACAGACAAACAGGTAAGGCTTTTTGGATTATATATGCATGTAGTGTAATATCCCCCACCACAACTTGAGGTGGGATGAGCAGTCTCAGTTCTGCGGCTAATTCTAGTGCCTTAAGGCGCTAATATTAGCGCTAATGCTAGCGCCTTAAGGCTAACGAGCAAGGCTCTTGTTTACATCCGGGTTCCGCTGGCTCAGAGCCTTTCTCTCTATGGCTCTGCGTTTGCTACCAGCACAGAGATGTATACGTAGACCAAAAGTTATGATCGGTGTTCAATCATAACTTTTGGAAGAACATCTCACTCTGGCCACAGATGCATGAATGAAAGCAGTGGTGGTCAAAGGTTTTCTTTGGGTTTATGCGAACCAGCAAGTCAGGAAGTGGAGCGGATTGACCATCTGACAACAACTTCCCTCGGTAAGCGTTTCTGTCGACAGACACACTGTCGCTGCTCCAGTTAATTAATGAATTATTTCCACCTGTGGCCATGTCACCTTTCAGCGTGTATTCACTGGCTTCCAGCAACTTAGCTGATAAACCAATCAGGGACCTCCTCAATATTCGCTGTAACGCTTTATTTAAAATTCGAAGAGTAAAGGCTAATTTACCATGACGCGCATTTGTCCCGCATTTGACAGGGTCCGATTTGGAAAAAGTTAAATAATAAATTAAATAATTTCACCTGCGCTTTTCTGAACAAAAGAAGGCAGAGCTGCAGTCAGAGCGGCTATCAGTCAATATGCAGCAGCTCCACCTGATGAGCCGCTGCGCACCACGACACTCTTAATAAAATGACAAGGATTTTGATTTGTACAGATTATTAAGGAAACGACGTAAAAAAAAAAACTGCAGCTACAACATGGACTGGAGAGCGGGTTCTAACTGGGTGAGGCCAGAGGTTATTCTCAGAGAGCTTTTATGAAGTAATTTTTTTTATTTTTACACGCAGTTGAGCGACACTGCAGAAGCAAGTCGTACTAGAAACCACTGAACAAGCCTCCTGTCTGTGGATCTATGGACTCATTTTACTCCAACCCCAAAACATCTGCCAAACAGAGTACTGCAGCCAAGATTAACTTCAACAATAACTTTACGAAATACATTAACATTTTGCTTATTAAAAATGTCCATATTTAAAAGCAAGTTATGTTTTTTTCTGATAAACTTTGAGCAATTTTATTAAACTTTTTAAAAAATTAACATCCCATCCTTCATCGATTTATACCGGCTTTTCCCTACAGGTGTGACGTCAAGCCGTATCTGATGGGGAAACGCAGCTCGGCGTCACACGGGGTCGTGGGGGGTGGGGGCTCGTCCATCCTGGACAGGTTGCCAGTCACAGGGCAACCTGTCCTGTGACACATACATATGCCTACATACACATGTACTGACATATATACCTGGTGATAGCAGCAGAAGTTCTTTGGATCATTGGACAGGTTATAGCACAGTGTATTAAATAGATTATTGCACATTAGTTATTGCCCAAAGTTATAACAGTTGTGGTTACAGTTACTGATAGCAGCAGAAGTCACTTCTTTCAGGATTATTGCACGGGTTATCGCACAGTGAATTAGATTATTGCACATTGGTTACAGTTACAGTGCAGCACTGTATATTCTGATAGCAGCAGGAATGAATGACTTGCGGTAGCGCTCCTTTTTACAGACAGGGTGTCTAAGTCTGCCACTAAAGGAGCTGCTCAGCTGCTCTACAGTCTGGCGCAGGGGGTGGAAGGTGTTGTCCATGATGGATGTGAACTTGGACAACACCCTCCTCTCAGCTACTTCCTCCGCTGAGTCCAGAGTGCAGCCCAGGACAGAAGTGGCCTTCCTCACCAGCTTATTCAGACTCATTCGGTCCCGTTCTGCGCTGCCTGGAGCCCAGCAGACGACAGCGTAGAGAAGGGCTGAGGCCACCACAGAGTCATAAAAAGTCTTAAGCAATAAACTGAGTATCTCCATGTTTTGTTGACAGAACAAGAGATTTGGGAAACACTGACATTTTTCAAAATTTTGTAACATTTTATTATTATAGCAACCAATCAATTAATTGTTAAAATAATCAATAGATTAATCAACAATGGAAATAATCTAGACCCAGAGTTTGTCTTTGCATCGTGTTTACTCCTGTAAGATATAAAAATTAATTAGCTTTGAACTGTTTTTGTTCCCCCTTAGGTCACAGCAGTGTCAGACATTGGTGGGAGGACTGTGGATGAGGCCACAAGACGTATGATGTTCTTCATCATGGACTATGGCCTGTCAAGGCAGTACAACTTTGTGGGCTGGAATGGAAAGTAGGAATTCAGGACTTTAAATCTGTTTGAAGTCATATTTGGTAAGTGCATAATGGATAATAACTGTAATATAGTAACTTTAGGATATTTGTGTCTGTCGAGGGAAATTTATGTATGTTATGAATTTAATTTTCTAATGTCAATAATACCCTCACCTTAAGGACATAAATGTCCCCTCAAAACAGGTGCTCCAGAAATGTTATCATATAAGAAATGTTTTCAAGATTTTCTTGCACAGATCTTCCAGTCAACAGCTGTTCTTATCAAAAAAATTACATTTTGTAATTTTTCCTTGGTTTTTAATTTTTTTATGGGCAATTTAATAAAGCCAGATTTTAGAAAGAAGTAAAAAAATGTGACAGCCTTGGCCAGTCAGCTTTGAATTTTGATCTTTTTTTCTTAGCTTTTTCCCAGTTCATTCTGACGTTTGCAGGTTTGTAAAGTCAATTATGTAAAGGGATACTTCACCCAAAATTACAATTTAAATCTTGGGTAATTGATATAAAACTGATCATTTGTTGGTAAATTTCACCTTAACATAGTTGACTTTACAATTGTAGTTGAGAGTTGTGTTGGTACATATAAAGTGACCATAAGATATGTTTCCCGCAGGAGCTTTAAAGAACAACACATTAACCAGACAGATCACCAGGAAGGATTTGGAGAGGGCAGTGTCGAAATGGCTGATCGGATCAAGGGACAGGGGATGCAATAGAAAGGTCCAACAGGTCCCTCCTTCCCATATGATGGACCATGTTTTTTGTGTTCCATGTTCTTTTTTGATATATAACCATTATAACTAGTTTCTTAAATTGTTATAATGGTTATTATATTACGTATAATATCGTATGTGTGTGTGTGTGTATTATGTACCTGATACGTAAAATACAATCTATTATATCTATTATCTATTATAAGTAAGGCAGCATTGGAGGAATCTTTAGAACCTGCACAGTGTTTGAACTGTTTAGAAGCAGTAGAGCTTTCTGAGCTATCTAAAATCTTAGCTTCATCTAAAACTTCTACCTGTGTGTTAGACCCAATCCCAACTAAGTTGTTTAAGGAGGTATTCCCTTTGATCAGTGGTCCTATTTTAGACATGATTAATCTATCCTTAGTAAATGGATATGTACCACAGGTTTTTAAAGTAGCTGTTATTAAACCTTTACTTAAGAAACCTTCTCTTGATCAAGATGAGCTAGTAAACTACAGACCTATATCTAATCTTCTTTTCTTATCTAAAATTCTTGAGAAAGTAGTTGCTAATCAACTTTGTGAACATTTACAAAGCAATGACCTACTTGAGGAGTTTCAGTCAGGCTTCAGAGCTCATCATAGCACTGAAACAGCTCTGGTGAAGGTCACTAATGATATTCTCATGGCCTCAGATAATGGACTTGTGTCTGTACTTGTCCTGTTAGATCTCAGTACTGCATTTGATACAGTTGATCAAAATATTCTCCTGCAAAGACTTGAGCATACTGTAGGGATTAAGGGAAAAGCATTAGGCTGGTTTAAATCTTATCTGTCGGACAGATTCCAGTTTGTTCATGTTAATAATAAATCTTCCTTAAACTCTAGGGTCACCTGTGGAGTACCACAGGGTTCAGTCCTTGGACCAATTCTCTTTACTAAATATATGCTTCCGATCGGCAAAATTATCAGACAGCATGGGATTAATTTCCACTGTTATGCTGATGACACTCAGCTATATTTATCCATAAATCCTGATGAATCCAATCAATTACTTCAACTGCAGTCATGTCTTGATGACATCAAAAGCTGGATGACTTTAAATTTCCTGCATCTAAATTCTGACAAGACCGAAGTTGTAATCTTTGGGCCAGAGTCCTCAAAAAATAAACTTCTTAACCAATCACTTAATCTGGATGGCATTAACTTGGCCTCTGGTAATAAAGTAAAAAACCTTGGTGTTATTTTTGACCAAGACATGTCATTTAAATCCCATATTAAACAGGTTTCCAGAGTTTCCTTTTTTCACCTCCGGAATATCGCCAAAATTAGAAACATTCTGTCCAGGAGTGATGCTGAAAAACTAGTCCATGCATTTGTTACTTCAAGGCTGGACTATTGCAATTCGTTACTATCAGGAAGTCCACAAACTGCAGTTCAAAGCCTTCAGCTGATCCAAAATGCTGCAGCAAGAGTTCTGATGAAAATCAACAAGCGGGATCATATTTCTCCAATTTTAGCTTCCCTTCATTGGCTTCCTGTGAAATCAAAAATAGAATTTAAAATTCTTCTTCTAACGTATAAAGCCCTTAATAATCAAGCTCCATCATATATCAGAGCTCTGATTACCCCGTATGTTCCTAACAGAGCACTTTGCTCTCAGACTGCAGGTCTGCTGGTGGTTCCTAGAGTCTCTAAAAGTAGAATGGGAGGCAGATCCTTTAGCTATCAGGCTCCTCTCCTGTGGAACCAATTCCCAGTTTTGGTCCGTGAAGCAGACACCCTGTCTACTTTTAAGACTAATCTTAAAACCTTCCTTTTTGACAAAGCTTATAACTAGAGTGGCTCATGTTACTCTGAGCTACCTTTTATAGTTTTACTGCTATAGGCTTAGGCTACTGGAGGACGTCAGGATCTAATTTTCTCACTCTATAGAGTTCTACTGTTCTTCAATTATGCATTACGTGTTGTCATTTCTGCTTTAATTTTCTGTTTCTCTCTTTTATCTTCATAGTAGGTACACCTGGTCTGGCGTTCTGTTAACTGTGACATCATCCAAAGAAGACGGCTTACCCGCTATTACCATCTAATGTAGAACAGATTACTGGATCAATGTGTGCTTCTGTGCTTTTTTTGTCTCTCTTGTTGTGTCTCTGCTCTGTCTTCTGTAACCCCCAGTCGGTCGAGGCAGATGACCGTTCATACTGAGCCCGGTTCTGCTGGAGGTTTTCCTTCCCGTTAATGGGGAGTTTTTCTTCCCACTGTCGCTTCATGCTTGCTCAGTATGAGGGATTGCAGCAAAGCCATGTACAATGCAGACGACTCTCCCTGTGGCTCTACGCTTCTCCAGGAGTGAATGCTGCTTGTCGAGACTTTGATGCAATCAACCGGTTTCCTTATATAGGAACATTTTTGACCAATCTGTATAATCTGACCCAATATGTATCAACTGGTTTCCTTATATAGGAACATTTTTGACCAATCTGTATAATCTGACCCAATATGTATAATATGATTGAACGTAACTTTGTAAAGTGCCTTGAGATGACATGTTTCATGATTTGGCGCTATATAAATAAAATTGAATTGAATTATTGCATTTGACCTAATAAAAACATGAATAATGTATTTTATTAGGTCAAATGTGTGTATGTATATGTATATATATATATATATATATATATATATATATATATATATATATATATATATATATATATATATTAGTGCATGCCATGCCAAGAGGCAACTCATGTGTTTTATATAAAGACAAATTAATTCAATCCAATTTTATTTATATAGTTCCAACATGTCATCTCTTTACAACCCCAGCGGTCCGGCCCGGTGGCCAAATGCATTATCATTATTCAACGGCTGTATCTCCTCGCTGCATCCACCAATCTGCACCAGATTTTTTGTGAGTCGTGGGGGAGCGCTGCCGAAAGGGTTCGTGTGAATCGCCCAGTGGACGGGCGGGGAAAATGCGTGACAGCTTCTGCGGTGGCTGGCGGCAGGAGGTGCGCGTACCCCAGCGGTGCTTGGCTGCGAGGGCCGCTCATCGCCGCTTGCGGCTTTAATTATTATTATTATTATTTATTCTTGGGACTTTTGAAACGGCTTTTTGGAGGCCTAAACATGCATGAAAACTCACCAAACTTTGCCCAAAATTGTCCCCCGTGAGAAATCGCATGATTTTAGTGTAATTGAAAACGGGCGTGGCAAACCTGCTCAACAGCGCCAACTAGAGTGAGTTGGGCCAAACCGTAACACGTAGAAAGCTGAAATTTTTTACCTTGGTAGGTTTTTTAAAATTATGAAAAAAAGTCTCTTGGGTGTATGCTCTAAAACCCACAGGAAGTCTGCTATTTTGGGTCAAAGGGTAAAATATTGGCCGTTTTTGCCTCAAACTTTAACGAACTAGTCCTAGGCATTTTAACCTATTACTTTCAAATTTTTTCAGCATGCAGTTAAGACATTGACGTTTAAAAGTTATCAAAGGTTTTATGAAATATGCATATTTGCCTGAGCTGTCGCATTGCAAAAATCAGGTTTGTGGAAAACCATTAAAAACGCATTAAATCAGTAAGCCCCAAGCCATGCTTTGTCTGAGAATTATGAAACTCGGTAAGTGCATGTAACTTCATAGGCCCTACAAAAAAGCCTCTTGAAGCAATGGGCTACCTCCTACAGGAAATCATTCATTTCTCATCAAAGATGTCATTTTCCCATATTTTTGGGGGTTACATTTGAATAAACTACTCCTAAACCGTTACACTTATGGCATTCAAAGTTACTCCAAAAAATTCCTCACACATAGAGGATCAAAAGTTATCAAAAACATTTTTGCTACGTCCAACCATATTTTTTTGACAATTATTTATAACATGAATTGTGTTTTGAAGGAAAAAACATTTATTATTTCCAACACTAGATGGCAGCACACCCAAATGTTTGGGCGTCATCTGTAAGTCACGGTACATATTTTACCAAACCATTTATACACATTCGTCCAAAAGTGGAAGCAGCTTTAAAATATCTTTAGCTGGCCTTTAAAAGAAATACGATTTTAATCTTTAATCCTATATGTAGGAGCGCAAATGCATTGATTGGGTAATTAGCGTTCATGTCTTTTTAAGGGGGGAACTTTTCTTTGATAGGTAGGTTTTCCACCCGGAAGGGGAAAACAGTTTTTGACCGCAAAAAGATAAATACAAGCAAGCAAGTCTGCTTTATGTGTTGTCTGGAGATGTGTTCATGTATGATGGACATTTGATATGCAAAGAGGAAAATAAATGGACGAAGCGTTCAACATGCCCTGACGACTCGGACTCTAATTCATCCCAAAAAGGTAACAATAAGCGCGTCAACTCTATTACCCCGATGCAGCACCTCAGTGGCTTAAAGTATTGGCTTGGCCGCTACA